>JANAVB010013400.1:9968379-10498379 GCA_029216955.1 Iris pallida
GAGAGAAAGAGAGAGAGTTAATATATGATATAATATATATATATATGTATGTGTGTATATATATAAAGAGAGAGATATTAAGAAGAGAAAGTAGAGAGAGAGGGTAGAGGTCGGCTGTAGAGGGAGTGGGGGGTGTTGTGTGTAGGATGATTAAAGGAGGAGAGAGAAAGATATATATATATATATATATATATATATATATATATATATATTATTAGAAAGAGATAAAATGAGATATTTATGTAAAGTAGAGAGAAAAAAAAGAGATATTTTAAAATAGAAAAAAAAGAAATTATGTGGGGTGTTTGGATAGTCATGATGGGGATCACATAAAATCTGGTTGGGCGTTGGATCAGGTTCGGTCAAGTTTGGACATGCTTGGGGCCAAGATTTAAAATAACAATTTAAACCAATTAAAATCATGGATGAAATGGGAGCACAAGGGAGATCAAATCGATGGCGCGCAAGTGGCACATGCATAGTAGACTCAAAACAGGTCAGGGCCATATATTGGGTCGACTGGATTAGACCGATGTCGGGCCCTGAAATTAAGTTGGAAATTAAGTCACGAATTACGACAGACGATAAATTGGTCCAAATTAACCTGAAAGTTGCGCGAAGCAAATGGAGCACAAGGGAACAAGTTCGAGTGGGACACGATATATCAACATGAAGATAATCTCGTTTACTACAAACTTCAAGAAGAAAGTTTTCAGATACTGGCATCCCTGATGCTCTAGAAATCCAAGCCACGGTAAAGAGCATTTAATGATCAAAATTAATTAAATCAAAATGAATTATCAAAAATAATTCATTTAGAAAATTAGAAAATAAATCCCGGAAATTCAGAAGGCTTATATCCTACCCACCTTATAAAAATTTTGTCCTCGAAATTAAAGGTTGGTAGTGGGGTTAAAACATGATAGACGATTTAAGCAATATTTTAGGCACGATCCAAGAATGACAAGTTTTGTACGATCAAGACAATCGATTCAAAATTGTTCAGGCATGATGAGGGATTTTGGCACGATAGAATCATGATATGAATAAAATTATATGGGCATATATTTAGAAATAAGTCAAGTCATTGTGGCACGATTTTAGAGACGATTAGGAGAATCGAAGATATAAATGAATTTCAAGTACGGGGTAATCTGTAGGACTTAGGCTGATGGAAATCAACCCGAAAGTCGCACAGGCCCGATCAAGATGAAAAGCTAACCATAACCAAAATAAGGTTTGACATGGTTGAGATAAAATTTCAGACACAAACAAAATCGAAGTCAAGGTCTTATAGGCCCGATCAACGATTAAGGAGTATGATTAATAAAATCATGAAATACGATCCAAGTTCGAACGTGATTAAAATTGAAAATAGTCTAAGTTCACTTGGCACGATAGAGGTATGATAACGAAATCAAAACTTGAGCTTCGTCCAATTACAATCAAGTCAAAAATTTGATTAACGGGATTTCAGCTCGATGAAATTAGATTTAGGGTTATATATAGGCACGATCAAGATAAAAATGACGTGATTGGGCATTGTTAGGAATAATCAGATGTTTAGCACAAACATTGATCAAGGATTAACCATCTGGTCATAAGTGAAATCAAGACTCATACGCGTTAAAAATTTGTGATGATTAACCACTTAGGAACGATTTAGAATAGAACGAGGAAAATAAAAAATCTACTCATGATCAGGAATGAAACCTGAGCACGAGCGACTAGAGAATCAAAATTCAAGTACGAAGGAGATCTATTTCGACACAGTCGATTAGGGTTCAAGATTTTTAGCACGATTTGAGGGTTAAGATTATCAAGATCATGAAAATCGAAGTCGGATAGTCATGATCTAAAACAGGGCTAAGAGAAGCAAATGGAAAGAAAAAATTTGAGTATTGCACGATTGAGAGATAGATTTGACAGAAATCAGATTATAGGTCACATAAGCACGATCAAGATCCAAGTTCAGTTGTGAAAGACGATAAATCATGAATTCAAAATCAAGGTCTTAAAAGTATAATTTAGGAAGGAACCCAAGTCAATTAGGAACGGTAGATTGTCAAACATGTTCAATTCTAACACGAATAATTTCATAGTCATACTAGTTAGTCGTGATTGAAAGTCAAAAAATTTAGGCACGAGTTTGAGGCAAGATAAAATATATAGTTATGATCGTTAAAATCACGGTCAAGGAAATCCTAAGTTGTTTTAGTCATGCCAAATCATCTAGGCACGACTAATCACAAGGAATTTGGATGTAATCAGGAAATAAAATCAAGGTCGAAAAGGGTTTAGATACGAGTGTCCAAAATCCAAACATGATCAAAATCGGAAGTCAATGCACGAGGGTTAATAGCATTGGAATCCAACCACGATAAAGAAATTAGTCTCAACACGATCTAGGTTGATCAACTTTCGAGTAAATCAGAATTTGGGCAAGATGGAGAATAAGATCAACGAAGGCTGGGCACGAGCATCCAAGGATAAAAATCCAAGTCACAAAGGAATTTGAAGTCATCTAGAGTCTAGTCAGCAACCAAGACTCTTTGGCACGATAAACAAGACGACCAAAATTGATTGGTCATGGACAGAAAGGAATCAAAATCTTAACAGTATCGAAATTTAAGAAACAATTGAGATATAGAAATTTTAAAAAATTTAGAGTTCAAGTGTAGATGACAGATGTAGATATGAGATAGGTGATTAGTGTAATCAACATAGCTAAACAAGTCAAAAAAATGATGGCAAGATGAGAAAATCATCATACGATGAGAAAAGAAATGAATGATAAGTCGAGAAATAAGGGTATGAATTATCATCATCATTTGGTCAAAAAGAAGTGAATCAATTTAAGATTCGACCTGATAACCATACACGTCTATCCAAAATCATGCTGCCAGAATTTATGCCACGCCAGTAAGCATTGCAATAAACGATAGAGTCCATAACCAGGGTATACATCCTATAATCATGTCATCTATATTCCTTACCACGCCAACCGGTATGGCTGCAAGAGAATCTAAATTCCATAACTAGGATAGTATATCCAAAATCAGGCTCCATGTCCCTGTCATGCTAGCTAATATGGCTGTGATAAATTCTAAACCCCATAAATAAAGTAGACATTTACCGTTCCCATCATCTCCATCAAATATGTTTATCAGGATATCTTAACTCAATCCTTAAAAACTTATCTCAAATAAAATCAAAATCGAAGTCAACAACGAATGAACATCAAGATTTAAAATTCAACAACGAATCAAAGATAAGTAAATGGAAACTAGCAGAAACAGATTCCGAGATAGGGTTTAGAAGAAAATTCTCAGGAGATGTCCAAAGGTACTATCTAGGTCAAGATAAAAGGAAATCATTGGAATATGATCTAAAACAATCTCAACCTGATATGAGACTGGCAGATCATATTCTCGTCTCAACCTAGAAGATATATAAGTTCAACTTATACCTTCTCTCGGGGGTCCACAAACTCATTCCAAGAAAGAATAAAGTTGATAACGGACAGATGTTTCAGAAATCAGGACGGACAAAAACAAATAGGAAAAGTTTTGAAAAGTTCGAAATACGATTCCCAGGGGTCATCCCTAAAATCTACCAAGAGTTCCTAATATGTGACTGAGTACCAAATTTCTAAAATATTCCATGACTCAACCTTAATCCTAGGCAGGCTCACAGTAGTACAGAAAAGCTCAAGTACTACCACGACTTCGCATTAATTGCAAAGACTGACCTGCATGGGCCACCACAAAAATGTGTCACTACCCACACCCGAATATACGGATACGGATACGTGGGCCATGCCCAGCCTACGTCGCAATATCGGCGGTAGAACGCTGTCTAGTATCCAATAAATATACACTACATCTAGAAGGTCCATGAACTATAAATGTACTCAATCACAAGCCAACATCTAAAGATGATAGGAGAGGAAAGATAACTAGGGCACAAGAATAATAAGAAATACTAGAAAAAATCATAAGACAGGAAAATAAAGAAGGAAAACAAGACAAACTAAGGATAAATACCAGGCAACTCACATAGAAGAATAGTGAGATCCACCTCAGCTAGCAACATCATGAAGTCCAATAATGGCATAATAACTCCTAAAATATTATCAACATATCCAGTCAGGATGGAAACGAGTACATAAACTAACAACAGTTTCATAGTATTGATAAATGCTGTAAGAGACAATCATAATGGAATACAAGATGATATATCAAGACTGTAAGTAAAACAGGATATATAAACTGGAAATCATGTCAAGGTGAATCACGCAGGAAAAGTAAGCTGAATGTAATATGTAACTGATGTAACAAATGTAAAATGTGCCTCGAATATTATAGCATAATGTGATCGTAAGGGTCAAGATCAGGCTTCCAGCCGACCGGCTCAAGTACGTAGACTCGGCCCGGTCGGGATGGCAAGCTATGGAACAAGTAGTAGCACAGGTCAGGCTATACCCATCGTGAGGTGAGGGTATAGCTATGATACAAGTAGTAACTCAAGATGGGCATTGATCATTCTATCTATAAAATTCCCTATTTCCCGAATAGTATATGGATCCGGACATAGCACGTCATGATGCGAAATTCCCTAAGAGGGTAGCTACCCCCTCTCAGGAATCGATGTCTATACAAGTACATGAAATAAGACAGGAAATATACCAATATACCAAGAAAGTCCAGGAATAACATTCCATGACAGGATCCGGCGTATACTAGTCCGTGTACCATCGTGACGAAATTAAGTAAAATACTATAACTGAATCGGATACAAAAAATATCAAGCAAGGAACTACTATCAGAGAATGTACTCGCCTGCGGTCCTGAGCTGTCAAATAGGGTCAATGCTCAGAGTGATGCCACAGACCTAAAAATAAGATATATATATAAGCTAATTAGGGTTCAACAGTGTTAGGCTTGATTCTATAGTATAAGCTATGCAATCTAGGTCAGACTCAGTCAACTAAGTCAAACTAGGTCACACTGAGTCACATTAGGTCAAACTAGGTCAATGGTTGACTTACAGTTGACTTTTGGTCAACTGGTCAACTCTAGTCAACTCTGGTCAACTCTAGGTTAAACTAGGTCAAATGTTGACTCTACATTCGATGTTCAGTCAAAGCAGTCAACCATGGTCAAACAGGGTCAAGGCTAGTCTCTATAAACATCTACATGGTCAATATATCAATTTCAGTGATGGTGACATCACTGGAATCGATGGATCTCAAAATACAAATAAAAGAGAAAGATTATAATAATAGGGTAAAAACCTACAGATGTTGTCGGATGGTGAAACAACCAACACCAACGTGTCCAAAATGGTCAAAATAGCTAGAATAGCATGCCCAAGTCCAATTTGTGTGAGCACCCTGAATTTCGGGTTGATTTTTATTTATTTTTTGATTGATTTTTAATTTCAATAAATAATTTATTCTGTTATTTTTCTCAAGTGTGCTTTTTCGTGCCATTGATAATTGGAGTGTCAGGGATATTCAACTCTGGAAATCTTCTTCACGAGTTTGGGAGTGGACAGGATTACCTTCCTGATGGTATATAGTGTCCCACACAAACTTGTTCCCTTGTGCTCTTTTTGCTTCGCAGAACTTCGGGTCGAATTAGACCGTTTGATGATTAATTAATTTTCCGACTCTTTTCCTTGATCATTATTAGCACGTTACCGTGACTTTTAATTTGGGAGCGCAAGACCAGTCAATTTCTTGAAACCAACTTCTCATGCTCGATCTACTCGAGACGCTCGTCACCCATGACCTTCGTGTCCCACTCAGACACGTCATCTTGTGCTCCATTTGCTTCGTACAACTTTTCTGACACGTGACACGATTTTATTTCACCCCACGGTGTCACATTTATCTTCCAACTTAATTTGTGGGTCCCCTGTCGACCAAAACCTGTCAGCCCCAACTATGGACGTGGCCCACATTGAGCCTACTACCCGTCCGCCACTTGTATCCCATTTATTGGAATCTTATGTGCTACTTATTCACTCATGATCATTATCACCTAATTTTAATTCGATTTTTGCACAATGCCCGATTTTGACCCAATCCGGCTCCACCGAGTCCAGTCCAGCTTTGTGTTGCCCTCCATCATGATACCCTCATATTTCTTGCCAAAAATATCTAGTACTCATTCTACCCATTTATAATTATTTATTGGAAATTCTACTTGAATTAAATCCTATAGGAATGATCTATTTTTCCCCATTCAATTCTAGCCATTGATTTCCCATTAATTAATCATCACCATTCAATTCCAAACACCCACACAACTTTCACTCACAGCCTCCTCCCCAATAGAGTGGCCGGCCCTAACTCCCAAAAGCATTTCTCTCTCATTAATTGTTCTTCTCTCTTCCTTTCAAATTATTCTTATACTACACAACAACTCACCCACAACTCCATCTCCACAACACAGCAACTACAATACCTCTACCACCACCCTCCATGTAAACCCGACCTTCACCTGGCCATGGCCGGACCACCCCCGGCCATCCTCGCCGTCGGCCACCGCCGACTAACTCCCACACAACAACTTCTCCTCCTCCTCCTTCTTCTTCAATCATCACCTCCACCACTTAACCTATCCGAGCCACCACCACATCCATGATCAGCCATCACCACCTCCTCCGCCGATACCCCGCCGCGTGGCCGCCGCGGTCGCGTGGGCCGCCGTGGCCCCTGGCCGTGCACCCCCTCTCTTCGGCAAACCTTTCCTGACGGCCACCATCCTCCGGGACGCGCCGTCGAGGCGATTCGTGCGTTTTGCACGACGTTCCGTCGTGATGCGCGCGGGATCGAGTTCGTTTTGGCGCTCCGTAGCAGCGACTTCGCACACATTTTCCTGGAGATCCGACCGTTGGATCGGTAATTTCTTCACTCCGTCGCAATCTCGGTATATCCACCTTCATCCCTGTCAATTTTCGTCTGTTAATTTTATCGTTTGATACATGAAAACCGGCCACCAAGTTGACCGTTTAAATTGTATTAATTTTGGACAGTTTCGCGGGGTCAACTTCGTCAGCTTGTATCTCCTCGCAGCTCCTTTTGGCGTGCTACCAGTTTCTGTGCGAAGCTGGTATAACCCTCTTACTACCCCTCCAGTTTTGCTTCGTTGTGAGCTTGTTTTATTGGTTGAATTCGACGCCAAAGTTGGCCGTCCGAATTCGTAATTTCCAACTTGTAAAATTTTATTTTTGAACACGGGGACTCCAGATTTCATTTCTGACACCACCATAAAATTTGTGGCGTCGTTCTGGCATGTTTTCATATAAAATTTGTTAGATTTGGAGAACGTGGGCCCGGGCACGCAATTCGGTGCAAAGCGGGTCCCACTTTCTGGGTCAACGGGACCTTTTGACGCCGGCTCATCGGAATCCAATTCCGAATATACGTTGAGTTCGTATCTTCATTCTGGACTCGTTGACATGTAGTTTGCTGAGTTTTGAGAACTTTGGCTCCGGTACGCATTTTCGTGCAAACCGGAATTCCAAGTTCTAGTCAACGGGCCAAATTGAGATCGGGTCAACGGAATCCAATTCTGGAGATACCGTTGGGTTCGTATCGACATTCTGGTTTCGTGGACATATAATTTCTTATATTTTATTGACTTGATTTCTTGCACGTTTTTCGGTGTAAAACGGCTCCGACACGGACACCGTTTTGATCCGAAATTACCTTTTTGCCCTTATGTCCAAATTGGACCGATGGGTAGGCTATCCTAGCTAATTTGACCATTCTGGACACGTTGGCGATGTTATTTCATCGTACAACAATGTTTGTTGATATTTTCTCTGAGTTTACCCTTTTCATAATTAATTAATAATTAATTCTTATAATGTTCGTATTTCGGGATTAGTACAACGAAACTGAGCTCAGTCAATTCCAGTGATCTCATATCGCTAAAATTGACAAGATAGGCACGTGGATCACTGTAATAAGATTATCAATCTTATCGATAATCTTTTTATCTCGATTTACGTGACTTAAGTTTCGACGTGCAAATAACGAAGTACACTTTATATTAGACTAGAATTGACCCTGTTTGACCAGAGTTGACCAGTTGACCCAAAGTCAACTGTAAGTCAACGCTTGACCTAGTTTGACTAAATTATTGATCGGAGTTAACCTAGAGTTAATTTGACTTAGAAGAACCTAGGATAAAATAGATTGTTTGTGGATTCATTTATTTTAACTTGAACACCTTGTAACCTGTGTTGCTTTAAATATGACTCTGTGGCTTCAGTGGGATCCCCCTATACTTATCAGCTGTTCAGGTTATCGAGGCGAGTACATTCTCTGATCATTTTATATCCTGCTTAGAATTATTTCCTGCAGTAGATTACTTTACTTGTACTGTCACGATGGTCACACGGATTGGTACTATATGGTTCCTTTCTTGAGATGTTATCCTTAGGGAGCATCGGGTACTTCATGTTTGTGCGTTTCACTTACATGGCATATCACTATGCTTCACTGGTTCTTTGATCACTTGCGACATATACTCTTATGATCGTAGAGTCTCCTAGAATCTCTTATCCCATTCACTGGGTATCCTAGAATCTCCTAGAATCACCCATTTATGGGCATCCATGTATCACCCTTCGGGGCCTTGCATGGAATCATAACATAACCTGGCTGGATCCTTGTGTATTAATTGGGGGTAGGGGGAGTAGAAATGGACATGTGAATAATATCCAAGTAGTGTAGTATCAGAATCTCTTCCATAGTGTAGCATCAGAATCTCCTATGCCATTTACATATCTATATTGTACTCTGACTTACTAGTCACATGATAGTTCTCTATTTATAGTAGATATTTCTCTTACAGCTTCTCTCTCTGTTTACATAACACTTCTTTTAGTACCTGTATCTTACTTTACTGCATGATTATATCTTCTAACCTGCTATGAACTGTTGAGATGTACTGTACTCGCTCCAGTCGTGACTGGACCCTTGATAAATTTTACAGATAGCTTGGAGGTTGTCTACTAGCCTAGAGGAGACACATTAGAGGATGTTTAGATAGTTGTTTCATTGTTTGGAGTTGTATTTACTTTGTGGATTACTGTATATGAGTTTGAGGTATATTTCTGGGTTTTTGTATCTTAGACACTTAGACTTCTATCTCCTGTATTTTTTTGGATTTCATGTTTTATCTATCCTTATCATGCTCTATCCTAGATATGATTGAGACTGTATCTGCTATGTCACCCCCATTCTGGGAGTATAAACTGCTTGGCATTATAATGTTAGATGTTGTGACCTAGGACAACGTTCTACCGCCGACACTGCGGCGTAGGCTGGGCGTTGTTACTTTCTCGTACCCAAACAGTGGGTGCGGGTCGTGACACGTTTTTAGTGGTGGCCCTTGCAGGTCGAGACTAAAAGTGTAGTGGTATTCGAACTAGAGTACCACTACAGCCTGCAGTAGGAATAGAATATATTTTGAAGGTACTCAATCACAGTTAGGAACCCTTGAGAGATTCCTGGGACGACCCTTGAGAATCTTATTTTAACTTCGATTTGAAAACTCTTCTTCCCTTGATTTAATTTTCTTTACTTTCTGTTGTTAAATTTGATTTTTATAGATTATTGTTGAATTCGAGTTTGTAATTATTGATTTTGATGGATGATTGTCGAATTTGAATTTTGATGATAGTTATTGTATCCGAGTTTGTATTTTGATGGATTTTTGTTCATTTTTGAATTTTGATGTTCGTTGATAAATTGATTTGATTTTTGGGTATTCATTGTTGATTTAATTTAATTTTTGGCAAGATGAAATTATATGGGCTAGGTCATCTATGTTATGGAATCTAGTCTTTTATAGTCACATTAGCCAGCATGGTGAGGACATATAGTCTGACTCTGGATATATTCTCGGGTGTGGGAATTTAAGGTTTTGCAGCCAAGCTAGCGGCACCGCAAAAATGTAAAATACCATGATTCTAGAGATATGTGCATAAATCAAGGGCTCTATGATTATCGTAGCCTTGCTTACTAGTATGACGAGGATTTAGAGTACCATGATTTTGGATATACGCATATGATTATCAGATTGCACCTTAAATATTTTTGAACATATTTTCTCTACTTTTGTTCAGTCATTCAAAAAAAAATTATTATTGTTTGTTTGTCTAGTTTTCTATTATTTAACTCAGGAGTAAGTTTAGTTGGTTTTATAAACCTTGTGTAATTTCTTGCTATGAGTTTTTCATAATACAATGAATCGATGATTTTGTTAGACTTTATCTTGAATTTGATATTTAACTCTGGATTTCAAAACGGTTCCTTCTTTAAACAGATAAGCAAACCGATTTTATCGTATTTCTTTCTTGCTATTATTGTATTAAATAATAATGATAATAAAACTGTCTTGATTTCGTCAATCATCTACTTACAATCTTGGTAGGAATCTAAATGTTAGTCTTAACGTAGAATTAAATTTTTTATATTGGGACATGAGAATATATATATATATATATAATATATATATATATATATATATATATATATATATATATATATATAATATATATAATATATATAGCAGACACTTTGCTTAACACGTATGCATGCTACACTTGATTTTCCACCTACCTGAATACCTATTAATATGTTGTTGATGTTAAATTTTTAAAATCCCAATATTTCTGATTCTCTGCTTTTTCTAGCTTAACCTGTAATTTAAATATAAAATTTTATGATAATAGTTTTATTTATAACACTGCACATGTATGTTATACATAGGGTGTCAATTCAAAAAAAAATTTGGTTGAGTTTTGTGTTAAATTTGAAAAATCTGAGACTGTGTGCATATTAACCCTTAATACTGAATTCCAAATGTTTAGTTTAAATTGCTATTTTATTTTCTTTAATATAATTTAAAGCTGTGTACATTGTTGTATGTAGGGATATAATGTTAGGTTTCATATTCTTACATGTTAGTTTGTGATAAATATTGAGTTGGTTTTAATGTTCAAATTTCTCCAAAATCTTGAAAACTAGTTATATGTTAACATTTTATATTGATTTCCATGTTTAGTTAAATTTCAGATTTAACATGTAATATCGAACTGTATGCGTAGATAAATGTATTGGTAATATGTTAGGGTTTCATTTCTATCATGTTAGGATGTATTGGGAGCATTGAGATTAGTCGTGATGTTTCAAACCCCTAAATTTTGAAATTACATTATGTTAATATTGCACTAGTTTAAATGTTAGCTTGTTTTCAGATTTTATATGTAAACGTTGAACTAAAACTGGGTTTAACCTTTCAATACTAAGTTATAACCCTGTACAAGGACACGCACACACTCTAACATAGTATATACAGTCTTTTAACCTAACCCTTCCCCCTTTGTTATGATTATATATCTATAAGGATATATATAGAGTTTATGCATATATTATAACGTATATAGATACATAACTAAGTCTCTACCTTTTTATATATATGGTTAGCCATGCAAGTTATGATTAAATAGGTTGTAGATTGTAGATTGTTAAACCATATGCCATGAGTAATGTAACTGGATAGCTATTGTTTGAAACCCAAATCCTCGTATACACTTTCATGAATATTCACGTACACACACGCCTACTATCTAACCATATGAACATGTCCCCATACACATAATGCTAGCTTTTTTCTCTCTAACGCTCTCTATATTATATATTGTGATTGGATTTCAATATAATCGACTTTCGTTAATTAAACTTGTGATTTCGACTTTCTCGGGATAGTACCCCTTTTAGATGATTGGTAGTTACCTTTCTTAAATTTTCTGATAAGTACCAGTTTTCACATAGGATGGTAGACTGTCTTACAGTTTTGATAATTGTTATTTCTGTATCTTTTCTAAGTTTAGCACCCTGGATTGCTTGTGTGTTTTGATACCCTATGACCATTTGGTTAGTATGACTAGTATACCTAGATGAGACTTTCACTACCACCGTATGCCATTACCATGTATGCCATTCTTTTATTTAATGGTATAATTTGTTTAAGTTCTGGGACTTTGATTGTGGGGGTTTGACCTAGAGGGAGTAGGGACATTTTAATTTCGAGGACGAAATTTTTATAAGGTGGGTAGGATGTGAGCACCCTGAATTTCGGGTTGATTTTTTTATTTTTATTTATTTTCTGATTGATTTTTAATTTCAATAAATAATTTATTCTGTTATTTTTCCTCAAGTGTGCTTTCCCGTGCCATTGATAATTGGATGTCAGGGATGTTCAACTCTGGAAATCTTCTTCACGAGTTTGGGAGTGGAGGATTACCTTCCTGATGGTATATAGTGTCCCACTCAAACTTGTTCCCTTGTGTCTTTTTGCTTCGTAGAACTTCGGGTCGAATTAGACCGTTTGATGATTAATTAATTTTTTCTCTTTTTCTTGATCATTATTAGCACGTTACCGTGACTTTTAATTTGGGAGCGCAAGACCAGTCAGTTTCTTGAAACCAACTTCTCATGCTCGATCTACTCGAGACGCTCGTCACCCATGACCTTCGTGTCCCACTCAGACACGTCATCTTGTGCTCCATTTGCTTCACACAACTTTCCTGACACGTGACCCGATTTTATTTCACCCCACGGTGTCATATTTATCTTCCAACTTGATTTGTGGGTCCCTGTCGACCAAAACCTGTCAGCCCCAACTATGGACATGGCCCACATTGAGCCTACTACCCGTCCGCCACTTGTATCCCATTTATTGGAATCTCCATGTGCCACTTATTCACTCATGATCATTATCACCTAATTTTAATTCGATTTTTGCACAATGTCCGGTTTTGACCCAATCCGGCTCCACCGAGTCCAGTCCAGCTTTGTGTTGCCCTCCATCATGATACCCTCATATTTTTTGCCAAAAAATATCTAGTACTCATTCTACCCATTTATAATTATTTATTAGAAATTCCACTTGAATTAAATCCTATAGGAATGATCTATTTTCCCCATTCAATCCTAGCCATTGATTTTCCATTAATTAATCATCACCATTCAATTCCAAACACCCACACAACTTTCACTCACAGCCTCCTCCCCAATAGAGTGGCCGGCCCTAACTTCCAAAAGCATTTCTCTCTTATTAATTGTTCTTCTCTCTTCCTTTCAAATTATTTCTTATACTACACAACAACTCACCCACAACTCCATCTCCACAACACAGCAGCTACAATACCTCCACCACCACCCTCCATGCAAACCCGACCTTCACCTGGCCATGGCCGGACCACCCCCGGCCATCCTCGCCGTCGGCCACCGCCGACCAACTCCCACACAACAACTTCTCCTCCTCCTCCTTCTTCAACCATCACCTCCGCCACTTAACCTATCCGAGCCACCACCACATCCATGATCAGCCATCACCACCTCCTCCGTCGATACCCCGCCGCGTGGCCGCCGCACCGCCGTGTGGGCCACCGTGCCCCCTGGCCATGCACCCCCTCTCTCCGGCGAACCTTCCCTGACGGCCACCGTCCTCCGGGACGCACCGTCGAGGCGATTCGTGCGTTTTGCACGACGTCCCGTCGTGACGCGCGCGGGATCGAGTTCGTTTTGGCGCTCCGTCGCAGCGACTTCGTACGCATTTTTCCGGAGATCCGACCGTTGGATCGGCGATTTCTTTGCTCCGTCGCAATCTCGGTATATCCACCTTCATCCGGTCAATTTTCGTCCGTTAATTTTATCGTTTGATATATGAAAACCGGCCACCAAGTTGACCGTTTAAATTGTATTAATTTTGGACAGTTTCGCGGGGTCAACTTCCTCAGCTTGTATCTCCTCCACCGCAGCTCCACCGTAGCTCCTTTTGGCGTGCTACCAGTTCCTGTACGAAGCTGGTATAACCCTCTTACTACCCCTCCAGTTTGTTTCGTTGTGAGCTTGTTTTATTGGTTGAATTCGACGCCAAAGTTGGCCGTCCGAATTCGTAATTTCCAACTTGTAAAATTCCATTTTTGAACACGGGACTCCAGATTTCATTTTGACACCACCATTAGATTTGTGGCGTCGTTCTGGCATGTTTCATATAAAATTTGTTAGATTTGGAGAACGTGGGCCCGGACACGCATTTTGGTGCAAAGCGGGTCCCACTTTCTGGGTCAACGGGACTTTTGACGCCGGCTCATCGAAATCCAATTCCGGATATACCGTTGAGTTCATATCTTCATTCTGGACTCATTGACATGTAGTTTGCTGAGTTTTGAGAACTTTAGCTCCGGCACGTATTTCGTGCAAACCGGAATTCCAAGTTCTGGTCAACGGGCCAAATTGAGATCGGGTCAACGGAATCCAATTCTGGAGATACCGTTGGGTTCGTATCGACATTCTGGTTTCGTGGACATATAATTTGTTATATTTTATTGACTTAATTTCTTGCACATTTTTCGGTGCAAAACGGCTCCGACACGGACACCGTTTTGACCCAAAATTACCTTTTTGCCCTTGTGTCCAAATTGGACCGATGGGTAGGCTATCCTAGCTAATTTGACCATTCTGGACACATTGGCGATGTTCATTTCATCGTTCGACAATATTTGTTGATAGTTTCTCTGAGTTTACCCTTTTTATAATTAATTAATAATTAATTCTTATAATGTTCGTATTTCGGGGATTAGTACAATGAAACTGAGCTCAGTCAATTCCAGTGATCTCACATCGCTGAAATTGACAAGATGGGCACGTGGATCACTGTAATAAGATTATCAACCTTACCGATATCTTCTTATCTCGATTTGCGTGACTTAAGTTTCGACGTGCAAATAACGAAGTACACTTTATATTAGACTAGAATTGACCCTGTTTGACCAGAGTTGACCAGTTGACCCAAAGTCAACTGTAGGTCAACGCTTGACCTAGTTTGACTAAATTATTGACCAGAGTTGACCTAGAGTTAATTTGACTTAGAAGAACCTAGGATAAAATAGATTGTTTATGGATTCATTTATTTTAACTTGAACACCTTGTAACCTGTGTTGCTTTAAATAGGACTCTGTGGCTTCAGTGGGACCCCCCTATACTTATCAGCTGTTCAGGTTATCGAGGCGAGTACATTCTCTGATCATTTCATATCCTGCTTAGAATTATTTTTGTAGTATATTACTTTACTTGTACTGTCACGATGGTCACACGGATTGGTACTATATGGATCCTTTCTTGAGATGTTATCCTTAGGGAGCATCGGGTACTTCATGTTCTGTACGTTTCACTTACATGGCGTATCACTATGCTTTACTGGTTCTTTGATCACTTGCGACATATACTCTTATGATCGTAGAGTCTCCTAGAATCTCTTATCCCATTCACTGGGTATCCTAGAATCTCCTAGAATTACCCATTTATGGGCATCCATGTATCACCCTTCGGGGCCTTACATGGAATATAACATAACTTGGCTGGATCCTTGTGTATTGATTGGGGGTACGGGGAGTAGAAATGGACATGTGAATAATATCCAAGTAGTGTAGTAACAGAATCTCTTCCATAGTGTAGCATCAGAATCTCCTATGCCATTTACATGTCTATATTGTACTCTGACTCACTAGTCACATGATAGTTCTCTATTTATAGTAGATATTTCTCTTACAGCTTCTCTCTCTGTTTACATACTGCACTTCTTTCAGTACTTGTATCTTACTTTACTGCATGATTATATCTTCTAACCTGCTATGAACTGTTGAGATGTACTATACTCGCTCCAGTCCTGACTGGACCCGTTGATAAATTTTACAGATAGCTTGGAGGTTGCCTGCTAGCCTAGAGGAGACACATTAGAGGATGTTTAGATAGTTGTTTCATTGTTTGGAGTTGTATTTACTTTGTGGATTACTGTATATGAGTTTGAGGTATTTCTGGGTTTTTGTGTCTTAGACATTTAGACTTCTATCTCCTGTATTTCTTTTGGATTTCATGTTTTATCTATCCTTATCATGATCTACCCTAGATGTGATTGAGACTGTATCTGCTATGTCACCCCCATTCGGGGAGCATAAACTGCTTGGCACTATAATGTTAGATGTTGTGACCTAGGACAGCGTTCTACCGCCGACACTGCGGCATAGGCTGGGCGTTGTTACTTTCTCGTACCCAAACAGTAGGTGCGGGTCGTGACAATTTGGACACAGGGGCAAAAAGGTAATTTCGAGTCAAAACGGTGTCCATGTCGGACCCGCTTTGCACCAAAAAATGTATCGAAATAAAAGTGCACTAAACCTAAAAAATTATATGTCCATGAATCCAGAATGACGATACGAACTCAACGGTATATCCGAAATTGGATTCTGATGACCCGATCTCAGATTGGTCCATTGACCCGGATATTAGAATCTGATTTGCACGAAAAAGTACGTCGGAGCCAATGTCCTCAAAACTCAGCAAATTATATGTCAACGAGTCCAGAATGATGATACGAACCCAACGGTATATCCAGAATTGGATTCCGATGAGCCGATCTCAAAATGATCCGTTGACCCGGATATTGGTATCCGACTTGTACCGAAATGCGTGCCGAAATCAATGTCCACTAAAACCTAGCAAATTATATGTCAATGAGTCCAGAATGACGATACAATCTCAACGGTATATCCGAAATTGGATTCCGATGAGCCGACGTCAAAAAGTCCTGTGGGGCCTGTTTTGTACTGAAATGCGTGCCAAGGTTCATGTCCTCCAAATCTAATAAACTTTATATGAAAACGTGCCAGAACGATGCCACGGGCCTACTGGTGGTGTCAAAAATTGAATCTGGAGTCCCGGGTTCAAAAACAAAATTTAACAAGTTAGAAATTACGAATTCGGACGGCCAACTTTGGCATCGAATTCAACCAATCAAACGTGCTCACAATGAAACGAAACTTATGGGGCAGGAAGAGGGTTATACCAGCTACGCAAAGGAACTAGTGGTACTCCAGAGGGAGCTGCAATGGCGGAGTTACGAGTTGACGAAGTCGGCTCCACAAAACTGTCCAAAAATAGTACAATTTAAAGTGTCAACTTGGTGGCCGGTTTTGATGTATCAAACGACAAAATTAACGGACAAAATTTGAGGTGAGTGAAGGGGTATATACCGAGATTGTGATGGAGCAAAGAGTTCGTCGATCCAACGATCGAATCTCTCAGAAAACGTGCACGAAGTTACTGTCCCGAAACGAGATTTTGACTTCTATCCCGCGCGCGTCACGCCGGGATTCCGTTCAAAACGCACGAATCGTGTATGTGGCACGTCGGAAAAGGAGGCGCTGCCCCAGGGGTGGTCGTCGAAGCTTCACCCATCAAGGGAGGGATCGCCGACGGCGGCGGCGCCACGCACGATGGTGGCGCGGCGGTGGCTACTGCCACCCAGCGCCGCTACTGCCTATTGCGCGCGGCTGTTGCTTGCTGCAGCTGCGGCTGCTGCTGCGTGCTGGCGCACGTGCACGCGACGGCGGGGGCGATCGCCGGCGGTGGCCGACGGCTGCGGTGGAGGTGGCGTGCGGTGGTGGTGATGTAGTTGATGGTGGTGAAGTGGGTGATGGTTATGAAGATGGTGGTAGTGATGTTTATGATGTTGAAGAAGAAGAAGAGGGTGATGGTGATAATGATGATGGTGATGAAGAAGAAGAGTGAAGAAAAGAAAAAGAATGGAAAAGGGGGTTGTCGGCTGTAGAGTGGGAGAGGAGTGAGGTGATGGGGGTGTGGGCTTGGGGTGATAGGAATGAGAGAGAGAGAGTGAGTTAGTATATGATATATACATATAATATATGTATGTGTGTATATTATATAAAAAGAGAGATATTAAGAGAGAGAGAGAGGGGGTAGAGGTCGACTGTAGAGGGAGTTGGTGGGTGTTGTGTGTAGGATGATTAAAGAAGGAGAGAGAAATATATATATATATATATATATATATATATATATATATATATATATATATATATATATATATATATATATTAGAAAGAGATAAAATGAGATATTTATGTAAAGTAGAGAGGAAAAAAAGATATTTTAAAATAGAAAAAAGGGAGAAATTATGTGGGGTGTTTGGATAGTCATAATGGGGATCACAAAAATCTGGTTGGACGTTGGATTAGGTTCGGTCAAGTTTGGACATGCTGGGGGCCAAGATTTAATTAAAATAACAATTTAAACCAATTAAATCATGGATGAAATGGGAGCACAAGGAAGATCAAATCGGTGGCACGCAAGTGGCACATGCATAGTAGACTCAAAACAGGCCAGGGCCATATATTGGGTCGACTAGATTGGACCGATGTCGGGCCCTGAAATTAAGTTGAAAGTTAAGTCACGAATTACGACAGACGATAAATTGGTCTAAATTAACCCGAAAGTTGCGCGAAGAAAATGGAGCACAAATGAACAAGTTAGAGTGGGACACGATATATCAACATGAAGATAATATCGTCTACTACAAACTTCAAGAAGAAAATTTCCAGAGACTAGCATCCATGATGCTCTAGAAATCCAAGTCACGGTGAAGAGCATTTAAAGATCAAAATTAATTAAATCAAAATAAATTATCAAAAATAATTCATTTAGAAAATTCGAAAATAAATCTCGAAAATTCAGGGGGCTTACATTAGAGTACACAGAGAAATTGATTGACACATTTGAAATAGAAGTAGACTTTTCATTGAGAATAAAACTTTATTTACATTGACTCTATTACAATCATTGCCGTGCGGGCTACAACATGACTCGATTACAAAACGAACGCTGATGTGATAGTCATTCCATATATTACATCCCTTTTTACAAGCAAAACAGTTATACTTTCCACATGCTATCGAGGGAAGTCGTGTCGTCATTTTTTTTTCTTTTGTACTGAGTGCAGAGTCTTCAAAAGGATTCAGAAACAAGCCTTCAACACGTGGACGAGCCTTCAAAAGTGTTCACGTTGCCTTGAGCTTTAAATGGCACGTCCTTTGTGGTTCGGGGTACCTGCGTGGAGAGCGAGGATCAATACATTACACTTTGTACTGGTGCGTGGCTATTTAAGTTCCAAGCTCTCATTTGGTTGAAGATTTTATATGACTTAGTTTATGAATGTTTCTAACCATCCTAATGAATTTCAAACAAGCAAATGACAACATAATGTGAAATACGATGAAACTTACCCACGGCGAACCGCGCCGCGCCTTATGAGACTTACCATGTTCTTCCTTGTCAATTGTTATCATTTTCATACCAAGTGCAATATTACGTGTGATTGGTCACTGGCTCCCAGAACCATCATGGACTCCTTTAGCTTTTGTTAGACGGGGCCCATTCAGCGCGAGTAGCGAGCCCCGCTGCAAGTCCTCGCCTAACTCGTGCCCACCACAGCTTATGCAATTGTTTTCTTCCTTGGCCGCAACGGTCCCGTGGCCCCGGGTTGCCGTGCTGGAAAACTCTACCTTGTCGACAAGTTGTCTATGACCGTGCAAAGACCAATTTTAGTTATTAAGGTATAGCCTACATTCTCTTTAAAAACTTGCTCATTTTATCGTGTTCGTGCCCTTGCATCTATTCTTTCATTCGCAACAACATTATCGATTTACCTAAGAAGGGAGACGAGAAGGGTCAGCCACTCACCTTGAGTTTGCTTGAGGTGAGAGAACTTGTTGGTCGTGCTAGACGTCGCCTACGCGATTACCTAAAATTGCACAAGCAACCGATTAGAACACTGTATTATTCAAGAAGTTCGTTAGAAAATGTGAGATCAAAATGCAAGACATGAAAATCGTCGAAAACATTCACGAAAACGCATTCAGAAAACCAAGGCCAAAACCAACGCAAGCGATGTGAAAAACAGAGCAACGGGAGGTCTCTCCCAACTCAGCCGCAGAGTCAATCCTTGAGGCACAACCCGCTGAATATAGGACTTGGTTTTGAAGAAGCCATTCTATAACGGGGAATGATTTTAATTCAACCGTTCTCGTTCGACCAATTTGATCGATCCCGACCTATCGGTCCCGACCGAATCGATAGCGATAGTGTTCCTTTCTCGCGCACCCCGTGGACGGAGAACAGGGCACGATGTAGGGACGGGGCACTACAACCCCTACGTGGTTAAATGGTGATCCTTTCGGCACGGGTTGCAAGCCCTCCACTTAAAGTTCCTGAATCACCCATGTCATGCCCCGATTCTACAAACCGTTCGTCGTCGCATCGATTTATGTCGAATCGATCATCCTCGCTGGGGTGTGATGCCGTACGAGTCTGGAGTTGTACTCGTACAAGGCAAGAACATTATATTTGATAAATCTTTTGAACATTAAGTTGAAACTTCATAAATTGTATAGAATTGAACACACAGTATAGGAAGATAGAAATATGCTTTCATTGATAGCTTGTAACTAAGTACAGTTCATAATTAGATTAGATATGCCTTTGCGACTACATTGATTGAAATAAAACAAAACACTCGATAAGTTGCCTGAACTAATACTTGTCGTTCCATACATCCACACCCTTTTATACATAGAAAGCTTTCGATGAATTGGCTTCAAAATACTTCAAAATAGGAAGAGCTTCAAAACGTCGCCTCTCCGAACTTCAGCTTTGGCCTAGCACCGTAGACCCCCAGAGTTCTCATCCCCTGTGGAGTTGGGGGATTAGTACACATGGAAATGTACTAGTGAGCAGGATGAACCCACTCGTCTAAACCAACTCTGATTATTAAGGTAGACATGCATTCAAATTTTCTTGTTATTTAGAACTAGATGAATTCAGTTCATATCGATAGCCTTCTTTGAACAGTAAAATATAGCAGTAAAAGCATACAATAAAATATAACAGTTTATCTTAATTCTTACCATGGTCGTGCTCGTCCCTACACGAAACAAAGATAATACTTACCACAGGCATAAGACAATAGGTAAGCATGCTACTATCTTATGTGCAGTCATTGGTGTTACATCACCATGAGGGACTATTTTCCATGGCATTATGATATCCCATATCAGACTAGATTGCAAGCCTAGCTGGAGGTCTTGTAATGCCTTGTGCTAAGCACGAAATCTCAAATTTTTCCTAGGTCGATTCGATTTTTGGTTTCCCGAATACCGTTTCGAGGAAGCATACCTTGTGCACAAGTTGTCCATGATCATGCAAGTGCGTGAACAGTTTACTTTGTGAAACAGATGCAGGATACAAAACATAATTAAGCAGCATTATCATTATTTCGAACTCATGCAACAATTCATTTTTCTCAAAGCCGTACTTTCTGATTTGGCGTCCCATAGGCACCAAATATTCCGAGGCACCAAATGCAACAACCGATGTTTCATATTATTTTGCATTTCATGAAATAATCTCCCTCTTTTCTAGAATCTTAACTTTTCGCTTTTATGTGCGAAACTTATTTTTTTAGAGTAAAGTTACTCTAAATCAATATAGTTATCCTGAGTTCTTTATCTTAGTGATTTGGCATGCATTTAACTTTGCATCATCGATTTGAATAAGTTCGAGGCAATTAGAATTTCATTTGCGGGAAGAAATAGAAAAGAAGGGGCCGAACCATCCACTAAGTATTCGATCGTGCCGAGAGTCAGAGCGCTTCGCAACATTCAAGCTTCAGTTACGCGAGCTCCTACAATGGCACCAATATTTATCAGAATTCCTTCTCTAATCCTTCTTTCGAAATTCTTAGAATGAATGCAGAAATAGATCCAAAAATACATTCATCAAAACTAAACAGCAAAAACTTCAAGAAAACCATACAACAGTCCAATCTCGTCGAAGGGACTCTTATATAGAGCTCACTCGCCGAAACACAGTCTGTTGTATCTAGGACTCATTTCAACAGAAGTCGTTCTATTAAGTTGGTTCGATTCTCGTAACATTCATCCAAATCAATTTATTTGATGCCACAAAATGTTATCATATACCAAGCTGAGCGACTGAGTCAGACTAGCCATCTAAGTTTCGACCAAGTCGGACTCACCGCAAGTATATTATATAGTCCGTCGCCTAACGGGAACGGGACACTACAAACCCATGCTAGTATGTTAGCACAGCTATCATTGTTCCTCCTAGGCTAAATCGATTTCATGGTTTACCATTCGAGAAATCAAAACCTTGTGTACAAGTTGTTCATGAACATGCATGCCTAAAAAACTTAGTTATTCAAGTATAACATGCAAGACAACATAAAACTTGACATCATATAAATGTATTCTACTTCCTTTGAGCAATCATACGAACTTTCCATACTACCGTTGCAGCATTCATCTATGGATTCATATATATTTTAGCACAGTATTACAACAAGTATTTCAATGAGACAAGCATGCAGTAGTAATAGGTTACTCTTTTTATTTAGTTCTTTATTAACGTATCTTTGATCGACAAACAGAACAAGAGGGTCAAAGAAAAGAAAGATCAAAGCCACTCATTGTTGGAGAACTGCCAAGAAAAATATTTCTAACGAATCGCTCAAGCTTCGCATATGCGGTCACCTGCATTTGCACCAACAGAGATCAATACCCTTATTCTCTCTTTTTCTAGAATTTGATATGAGTGCATAAATCGATGAAGGCAACTCAACAAAAACCATCAAAAACATCAGTAAAAATGTATTCATAAAACCAACAACAAAAGTAATAGCAAAACCAACATCGAAAAAAATAACGAAAATATTTGAAGAAGTAACTCTTATATATAGTTCTTCTCCAAGACATGATCTACTACATATAGGACCAGATTTCGAAGATCCAATACAAAGAGAGGAATAGCCTTAATTCAATCCACCCCGATCAATCGATATTGATAAGGTTGTCAATATAATATCCCCAGCTAGGGAGAAGAGCACTACATTGGACAGATGTGAGTTGTGCTTCGCTCGTCTCATATATCTCCCATAATGTTAGAGTTTCTTTTGGCGATGGGCACTTGTGTGGCCCTTGAATGGGGCTCCTCCTCTGTAACCTCATATTACCTGTCACATTCTGGTCCCGTAGGATCGATCGTCCTTGCTAAGGCGTGATGTCGCGTGAGCCTAGATTGCGCTAACGCAATGCGGGTTCCATAACGGTCGATTACAGGCTAAGCGACGGGATCGTCGCACAGAAGTCCCAATACTACAACAAAAAGACCTATTAATGACGCTCGACAAGGAGTTTTAATGACGGCTGATACATAAGCGTTGTTTAGTTATGCTTTACTTTTATTTTTATGCTTCTATATTGAATAATGGAATGGGTTATGAACTTAGTCGATCACCTTTTAGGTTTATCTATATTTCTATTTATTTGTTATTTTACTTCATATTGAAGGTTATATTATTTGTTAAATCTTCAAAAAAGTTCAGGACCTGTTTGAATGCCTTTAACACTTTTAGTTGAAACACTCAGTTTTTGAATGACACACAAAACACACTCATCTTGCTCATTTCAATGTAGGTGGAATTGTAGCTAACTAGTATTAATTTTGAAGTTTTTGAAGGTGGAATTGTAGCTGGTGGAATTGTAGCTAACTTTTAGTTGAAACACTCAATTTTTGAATGACACACAAAACACACTCAGTTTTTGAATGACACACAAAACACACTCATGTCTTTAATACTTAAAGTTTTTGAAGGTGGAATTGTAGCTAACTAGTATTAATTTTCTTTCTCAGGTGCACATGAAGATGCAACTATTATTGCAGTGGTGGGATTTGCTACACGTGATGTTGACAGTTTTGATGTGCTCAAGTTGAAGCCAAAGTAGTTACTTGTTTTGAGGATTCATTTAAGTAGTTGTTGTAAATATATGTATTTGGATACCCTATTTTGAGATAATGAAGATGGTGATATAACATTTTGATGTTTTCTTGTGAATATAGTTCAAAGTTGTTGTTTTAAAATTGAATTGAGAAGTTTTTGGAAAGTAATATATAATGTACAGTATTGAGTGTTATAAATGTGATGAGTTCAGTAATATGAGTGTTATAAATGTGCTGCATTGAGCCTATACATATTATCTATTCATGACGTTTTAAAATTGTTCTGAATTGTGCACTATATATTAACTATTCATAACGCTTTTATAGAAACTATTCATGACGGTTATTTTATGACGCTTTTAAAAAACATTTATAACACCCGTTTTCATAACGGTTACTGTAAAAAAAAAGCATCACGGTTCGTCATTAATGACGCTTTTTAGCCGTCAATAAAAGGGTTTTTTGTTGTAGTGCAAGCAAAAATATTGAGTAACACCAGTGGAAAGTTGAAACAAACACAAGTCATTCAAATATGCTCTTTATTGATATTAAAATAGAGATTACATAGGTGGGCACGAGGCCAAGATTACAATCACTCAAGCTCACTCTTCTCACAATAAGATCACTCTGCTCTCTCTCTCTCATCTCTCAATACAAATGATGAGCCAGTGGATGCTTCAGATAGGCGATGTCCATACGTTATGTCACTTATAAGTCCAAACTCCATGCGGTCGTGCACCTCGAAACGTAAAGGAACTCCGTGCCTCGACGCATCCAAGCGAGCTCCGCGCCAATGAGCTTCTACATGTGCCTGCATATAAAAACCGTGTGGGTGTCAGTACTCAACTGCACTGGTAGAGTGAGCTCCTCGCCCACCCACATAAAATCAATACGTTCATTTACTTTGTGCAACATATCCTTTTACGATTGTCTTTCTATTCTTGCCTTATGATCAATTTTAGAACATAAACTCTGGCCTATTTTGTGTCTCAGACCATCACCGTGCCTTGCACCAACAACTTACTCATACTTTGCCTCTAGACCTTCTCGTGCCAACAACGTCATCTTATCGACTCGTGCTTGCCTTTCGGCCCATATTTGGTATGTAACAACTTGGTCGTGCCATAAATCCCTTCTTATAATATAATCAAGGTAGCGCCTCGCCACTTAGTAACTTGCCTATACTTGTTTCATAACAACGTGGTCGTGTCATAACATATCGAGGCCGGGCCTCACAATTCAACATGACTTAACCGAACTTATCCTACGGCCCTTCTTGACTTAACTCGAAAGTACTCAATTCCAACTTATGCAACTCTATGCCGACGACTTATTACTCGACGCCACATCTCGTACCAAGGCACGAGCCTTTGCTTAGCCAATTCCTAGGCTCCATATTGGGTTGCAACCATGCATACCTTCTTAACTCAAATGTGTCGTGCTTATACTTTCTTTGAATCGACCGACATCGTACATGCGAAATTTTTGCTCAGTACACAACTTATCTATATGAAAGTCACTGGCAATCCAAGCCATCGTGGACATAGCTCAGGTAGGGGGCGGGTCTTTCAATACATGGTAGCTAGCCCCATGGAAAGCCCCCGACTATCCATGCGGTACAATACAACGCTGCTATAACGTCTTCCCCCTAGGTCGACTGGCCCCGGCGCCCCGGCGTAATACCACTCGAGGAAGAAATCTTTGTCGACAAGTTGTCCATGACCACGCACCTACGAGAACACCTAGACTCACGTAAATGCATGGCCTACATTGAGGTACGACTAGAACCATACTTAGCAAAACGTGCTCGGAACCATATCATGCAAGAGACGTTCCAGATGCACTTTATCTTCTTGCGGTGCATATCCGTGATGAAGTTGCTCTACCCAGGTGGGAGCTTGGAGACAATACCCCCGACAATAAAAGCATCGACCAAGGGCATGCCGTCATCCGTCAGCTTCTGACGTAACTTGAGGAACTTCTTGACTTGAGGCAACATGGTTTTATCGTCCTCAAACCGCATCCTCCAGACCTTTTCAATCACGTGGCTTATTTCTGTTCTCATCTGCCTTATAGAGATTTTCTACAGACTTCCAAACGTCCTTTACATTGACCGTCTTACTGTATAAATCTGCCAGAGTGTCCTCTATCGAGTTTCGGATCAACAACTTGTAGAGGTTGTTATCCCGCCTCCACTTCGATTGCAAAGCCGCGGCTTCAGTAACCCTTCGAGTATTTTCATCCTCTGGAATGAAAGGCTCAGGATCTGTCAACACGTAGTCGACGCTCATGAGTTGAAGATTAAGGCTGATCTTCTCTTCCAGATGTTGTAATGCTCCCCGTCAAACTTTTCAAGTTTAAAACTTGTGTCGAGAAGTTGTGCACGATTGTTCTCCATCAGATCTGAATTTGATTTGAGATTGTTATTCCCGAAATAGATCGTTAAATGAAAATCTTGATCTAACACGTGTTGATGAAAGCAACTTAGCAGCCAAAATAAATCACCGTAATTCTGTCGGATTGAAAGCAACTTAGCAGGCGAAATAAATCACCGTAATTCTGTCGGATTGAAAGCAACTTAGCAGGCAAAATAAATCACCGCAATTCTGCTGGATTGTTTAAGATCAATATTGCTGGGGTGATAATGATCACCGTTGCTCAAAGCAAGATTTATCCTATTGCGATATGCTCCTAGGAACCAGCAAGTTCGAAAGAACTTATGGAACGCTCGTTGTCATCTTCTTTGACGAACTCGAAGAACTCCAATAGACTCCAATGGCAATGGTGGCACAGCTCTCTTCGTCTCTTAATTTCAGCGTAACCCTTAATGAAGGCACGAAGAGAGTATTTAAGAGAAGGGCCGAAACCCTAATCCTAATCCGGGCCATAATTGATTGCGAAAAGATAGGAACGAATAATAGAAATATTTGAATGAATTAAATTCAAATTCCATAAAAGATGGAGATGATTAATTGACTCAATCTTTCCATAATCGCTTAAATCTTCCAATCAGCTACATCATACGCCACATGCGCACTAATGCCCACCCAGCACGTCATCCCGTGCGCCAGCACGCAGATGCACAAACGTACAGCACAACATCACAGCATCTCTGTGTGCAACAACGCAACACAGCAACTCTGTGCACAGCCGCGCAGTAATGCAGCACAACCGTACAGCCGTGCAACCTCTCAACAGCATAGCACCGCAAGTGCGCAGCTGTGCGCAACCGTTAGCATATATGTTTTATGAATTATAATCTCCTTAGATTATTATATTTTCTAGACATAAGTTTTTTTGATCTATTACGTTAATAAGACAGAATTTTCGTCGTTAGGGGGAGATAGAATGAAGATAAATGCCTTATTCACAATGAACGTCGTGAATTATCGTTATAGAAGAACTTCATGAATCATTGTTCCAAAAGAACGTCGTAAAATATCGTTCAAGAAGAATATATAATGGCATACTCCACTTTATCTCATCTTGAATAAATTAGGAGAAATTATTTCTTACACTTCATTACAAATAAATTAGATGCTTACTCGATTATGTTGTATAAATAGTTATACCAACAATAAATCTATTTTATAATAGAAGTACCAAAAGAACCAAATAAAGATAGCAAATGAATAAGTTTTATAGTATGAACGCGTAAGACCTAAAGATTATAAATATTCGGCTCTCCAGAAGTAGATGCCGAATAATACTAAAGATTCTAAAGATTCAGCTCTCCAGAAGAAGAGACCAAATAATATAACACACTATAATGCTCTTGAAGAAGCAACTCCCGAAGAAGCATCTTCTGTAGAGAAAAAAGTTTATGACGGTCCAAAAAATGTCTTGAACCAAAAATCAAATCTCTCAAAGTATTTCGCTTCGGTAGAGGATATACCTCAGATTCCCGAAGAGACCGAGAAAGAGGTACCGATACCAATAAAATATATGTTTTATACATAGTTAAGAGAAATTTAGAATCAAGAAGGTTGTCATAAATTAATGACATTATCAAATAAGAATAAAAATGGTGATAAAATAAAAAGGATAACACTAAACCACGAATATTCTAATGGAAAAATGTGATATCTCTCACAAAACGTGGAGTGTTCGATCCTACAGTACAAAACCCGAAAAGAATAAACCTGGTAGGTTTTTGTCACGACCCGTACCCTGTTTAGGGACACGAGCACGTGGGTATGTCCAGCCTATGTCGCAGTATCGACGGTAGAACGACGTAAAGGTCATCTAGAATATATAGAATCTAAGACACAATAATATAACCTGTCATCTCCACACGGAGGAATATAACCACAACTCAATCACATAATTCTAAGGAAGATAAACACGATGATAAAGATAAAGATAAAGATGAGATAAATAGTCTGAAATAACGCTGAGTCGCAATCACAAGTTCAGAAACCAAGACATAAAACAATATCCTAAAATAAATACTACAAGTCTCAAAGTATCAAACTGGAATGTAATTAAGACAAAATCTAGGTAAACTAGGTCACTACTGGTGGTACGTCCTCTACGAACACCGGGTCCACAGGCAGGTCCTGGTCGTAGGCTCCATCTATGCCAAACCCGTAGTAGGTCGGGCAATCTGCATCTAAATCTTCTGAAAAACGAGGGTTATCCTGTCAGGATATGAGCAAGTACAAACACTAACAGCAGTTCCATGTGAATTGACAAATACTATAAGAGACAATTATAATGAAATACAAGATAAAATATCAAGACTGAAAGTAAAACAGTACAAGAGAACTGGATATTATGTCGTGTGTGAGATATAAGATAAAACTAGAATATAAATAGTGAAAAGTAATCTGAGGTATGATGTAAACATAAAAAGAAAATGACATGATATATTAGAGCGTTATGTGATCGGCTTGGGTCAAGATCAGGCTGTTCCATTTGACCGACTATGCACAGGTACTATAACAGTATAGGGATCAGGCCGGCCAAAATGGAAAGCTATGCACAAGTAGTATAAGGTCAAGCTACACCCTATATGGGGTGAGGGTGAAGCTATGCACAAGTAATAAACAAGTAGGGGTATGATCACATAAACTCTAATAACTCTCCATCCCCGAGTAGTATAATGATTCCAGACATGACAGCTCATGACACGGGATTCGAAGAGTAGGAGGGCCAACCCACTCCCAAATCGGTGTCTATACAAGTACAGGAAACAATATCGAACAATGTACTCATATACCAAGTAAACCGGAAATGACATCTCATGACGAGATTCATGTATACTAGTTCGTGTATCCTCGTGTCAAGAATTAAATATAACACTACAACTGAATCGGATATAGTAGATATCAAAGCAATAAAAACTATCAGAGAGTGTACTTGCCAGCTGTTCTGAGCTGAGAAAATCGAACTACAAACCACTCAATGAGCCACGAATGGTCAACTCGTACAACAGTCTTCTAATGCTGAAACAGACATTACCAACGATCTCAGAATGGTCAAATTAGCTAGAATTGCCTACCTATAAGTCCAATTCTGGATACAGCGACAAAACGATAATTTTGGGTCAAAATAGTATCCGTCGTTGGACCCACTTTGCACCGAAAAATGTGCCAGAACCTACAGTCTCTAAAGTCGTCAAACTACATGTCTACAGGTCCAGTTTGACGAGACGAACCCAATCGTATGTCCAAAGTTTGATTCCGATGGGCCGTACACAAATTCGCCCGTTGGATCGTGCCACGGGCCCGCTAAAATAGCGTTCCGGTCGACCTTCTCATATTCGGACCAAACTTGGCATACATGACCAAAAAATGATACGGTCCTGTTGATACAAGTTTTATCTCGATATGACGAGCGTGCACAAAGTAATTGACAAATATATGCAAAAAGCCGATACGGTAAATTTTTGACGGATACGCATCAAATTCGTCGCACACATGCGACCAATTTGAATTTCGTCAAAGCCCACACGTCCACGAAGTCGATACGCACCTTTCGATACTTTCGGTTCGTGACCACGTCGTCCGGATTGACGGGACGGACGGCATATCTGGACAATTTTTCTAAAAATTCACTTTTGAAAACCAGTTTTTTCTCCAACTTCACCAACCAATAACTTCATGTACAGTGCATTTAATTTAATTCTACAAAAAGGGTTTTAAAGCCCTATAGGTTGTCTACAAGTCTCTTCAAATCGATTTTGAAAACTTGTAACACGCGGGTCGCAAATCGGCCACAAAGTTGGGGTTTCGGGACAGTTTCTAAACCCAAAAAATTGAGTTTTTTTTCTCGATTTTGAAACTCATTTTTTGTTGCACATGATGCGAATCGGCACGAACTATTTGAAGGGAATTAAAGGTGTATATGTTCGGATCATAATTGACTAAGTGGTTCGTAAAACGACTGAGCGAGGAAGGAGAAATCTATTTTTGAAGTTGGCTCTTCGCTGACAGCTTCCGTGCGCTGGTGGGCTACTCATTGCGCGTTTCCCGGCGATGGACGGCCGCGGGTTGGTCGACGGCGACGTTAGGGCGTACGCTGGGTTGGGGGTAACGGCTAGGGTTTGGGTTTTGTAAAAAAAATCCTCTCTCTTTCTCTCCAACGAAATATATAAAGGGGGTTTCGTTCGGTTAAATAAGGAAAAGGGGTGGTACGCTCGGAATAGCTAGCAGCTGCTGCTGCTGTGTTATTGTGTGCGTGTGTGTGCTTTTGTGTTTTGTTTGATTCTTTTTTTTTCTTTCTTTCTTTCTTTAAATCTTATATATATATATATATATATATATATATATATATATATATATATATATATATATATATATATATATATATATATATATATATATATATATATTATTCCATTTATGGGATATGTATACATAAATATATATATTTGTATAAAGGGAAAATTATTAATGGGTTTATTTTATATAAATAAATATATGTGTAAATATATAATATGTGTATGTATGTATGCATGTATGTGTATATGCATTTCTGTATGTGTGTGTCTATATAATATATATATATATATATATATATATATATATATATATATATATATATATATATATATATATATATATATATATATATATATATATCAGGATTTATTTATAAACAAAAACTAAATATTTTATTTTATATAATTATTAAATATATTAAAGCTTTTATAAATAAAAACTCTATCAATAAAATACATATTTAACTAATAATATAAAAATACTAACAATAATATTTAAATAATATTAAAATAATAAAATATTATAAATGACTATATTAGCCCTATTCAGGAAAGTGGGGGTGACAAATCTACCCTCCTAAAAAAATTTCATCCTCGAAATTAGAGCAAACTAGCACAATAACAGTAGCAAGAACAAAGAAAAAAATACCTCAAGGCTCGAAGAGATAAGGGTAACGCTCCCGCATCTCGTCCTCCCTCTTCCAGGTAGACTCTCCTGGAGAGTGATGCCTCCATGCGACACGAACCAAAGGAATAACTTGGTTCTGCAGCACCTTCTTTCGACGATCCATAATCTCCACAGGCTGCTCTGGATAGCGGAGGGTAGGCCCCACCTCTAACTCGGAGTGATCCAATACGTGACTAGGGTCTGCCACGTACCGCCTCAACTTCGACACATGGAACACATTATGGACTCTCTCGAGCGTAGGCGGCAAGTCTAGTCGATAGGCCACTGCACCGACCCTTCCAATAATAGTGAAAGGTCCGATGAAGCGCGGACTAAGCTTCCCGTTTTGGCCAAAACGAATCGTGTCCCGTGTCGAAGAAATCCTCAGTAACACCATATCGCCAACCTAGACACAAGACAAGACTTAATACAAGACCCTAAAGCAAACAATCACAAACAAGCACAAACAAAAAAATTGATACTAACCTCGAACTCTAACGGTCTCCGGTGGCTATCGGTCCAATGCCGCTATCTATCCTGAGCCACCCGAAGTCTATCCCTGATCAACTTAACCTTCTCTGCTGCATCCACCACCATCTCCGGGCCAACCAAAACTCTCTCACCGACATCGTCCTATGATAATGGAGTGCGACATCTCCGTCCGTATATAGCCTCGAATGGTGACATCTTTATACTGGCCTGATAGCTGTTGTAGTAAGCAAACTCTACCAGGTGAAGATGGTCCTCCCAAGATCCTCTGAAGTCTAACACACAAGTATGAAGTATATCCTCGGGTGTCTGGATGGTCCTCTCCGACTGACCGTCTGTCTGGAGGTGATACGCGGTACTGAACTTGAGCTGGGTGCCCAAGCTAGTATGCAAACTCCTCCAGAAGTGGGAAGTGAAACGACTATCCCGATCCGAGACTATGCTCACCGGAACTCTGTGCAATCTGACTATTTGTCGCACATACATTTCTGCTAGCTTCTCCGTAGATAGTTGCACCTTGAAAGGCAAAAAGTGGGCCGATTTGGTCAATCTATCAACGATGACCCAAATCGCGTCTTTCCCTCCTGAAGATCGTAGAAGTCCAGATACAAAGTCCATAGTGATGTGCTCCCACTTCCACTCTGGAATGGGTAATGGCTGAAGCAGACCACCTGGCCTCTGTCTCTCGGCTTTCACTTGCTGGTACACTAAGCATCGAGATACAAACTGAGCTACCTCTCACTTTATGTCATACCACCATACGTGCTCTCTCAAGTCTCTATATATCATGTTGGCTCTAGGATGCATAGAGTACTGGGAACGATGCACTTCCTAACTAACCTCCTTCCAAAGCTCTCCACTCAGAACACACAATCTAGTATCGTGCATCAGCGACCCATCTTTGGCTATAGAGAATTCGTCTAGCAATTCTGCCTGCACATGCTCCTTGATGCTCCTCAGGGCCACATCATCAAACTGTGCTGATCTGACTCTGTCCATCAACACAGACTGAATCTGTAAACCCCACATCTGAATCTATATACTCAGAACGATCACCTCGATACCCAACCTTTCTAGATCAGCCAATAGATGACGATCTGCCGCCAAATACATAGCGACTATATACCTGCTCAAGGCATCTACAACTACGTTAGCCTTCCCTGGATGGTACTGCAAAGAGATATCGAAGTTCTTCATCAGCTCAAGATACCTCCTCTGCCTCATGTTCAATTCCTTCTAGGTGAACATGTACTTCAAGTTCTTATGATCCGTAAATATCTCAACTTACTGGCACACTCTATCCAGGATGCTATACTACACTTATGGGATACTACCTTCTATTATCTTTCTCAATTGAATGAGGGTAAATAAGTAGCATGCGAGGCTCAGTTGAACGGGACACAAGTGTCATGTGGGTAGTGAGCTTAATGTGGGTCGTGTCCATATTTTGGGTCAACAAGTTTGGGTCGAAATGGTGCCCCCAATTCGAATCAAAAATAAAAGTAACTTCGTGGGGTGAATCAAGATTAGGCCTTATGTCAGGAAAGTCGTGTGATAAAATGAAGCACAAGATGGTGTGTCTGAGTGGGACACGAAGGTCATGGGCGTAGGGTGTCTTGTCTAGATCATGCATACGAAGTTGGTTTTGAGAAAACAACTAGTCTTGTGCTCCTAAATTAAAATTCATGGCAATGTGCATATTATAATAATAAATAAAAGTAGGAATGGTCAATGGCCTAAATTGATCCAAAAGTTGGGCGATACAAAGATAGTACAAGAGAACGAGTTTGAGTGGGACATGATATATCAAAATAAAGATAATCTTGTCTACTACAAACTCATGAAGGAAGTTTTCAGAGATTGATATCTCTGACGCTCCAGAAATCAAAGTCACGGAAAACATTCATCTATCTAGGATACTCTCTCTAGGGTGTCTACCCAAGTCTTGACGTTGTCTACACAAAGCACTAACTCATCTATATGATTCTTGGATGGTACCCCTATACTAGGTTATTCATGTCTCTCCTCCAACTAGACACTAAACTGTTGGTGCCTAAACTTCTATAACACTTGAAACACTCTGGCTATTGCTACTAGGGTACTCCTCTTATTCTGGCACCTGGGGCAACTCCTACCTTAACACTTATTAGTCACCCTAGGGTTTCTCATCTATATTTAATTATCAACAATCATATACAATACTTCCTAACCATACTCTAAACTATTAACACCATTACTCAAGGACGCAGACCAATTGCAAATCACCAAGCCATCACACTACGAAGAACCTATAATGAAATGAGAATCTACAAGGACCTGGACTAAAGAACCGAAAGTATCCTTACTCCTAAGCTAATTAAGGCTAGAACAAAATCTATAATAATAGAAATAAAATGATAGAGATGACATGTTAAGATCCTTCTCAAGATACAATCTGATAATCATACACGTCTGTCCTAAATCATGATACTCAGAATCCTCGCCACGCCAATAAGCAAGGCTGCGATAAACAGTAGATTCCATAACTAGGTACGCACCTCTATTATCATATTGTCTGGAATCCTCGCCATGCCGACTAGTATAGCTGCAAGAAATCTCAAATCTCATGACCAAGATATGTACATCCGAAGTCAGGTCTCTACGTTTTCGCCACGCCGCTGATTGTCACAGTTATTTTCCAACTTGATTTGTGGGTACCCTGTCGACCAAAACCTGTCCGTCCCAAATATGGACATGGCCCACATTGAGCCTACTACCCGCACGACACTTGTGTCCCATTTATTGGAATCCCTATGTGCTACTTATTTACCCATGATCATCAACACCTATGTTTATTCCATTATTTCGTAATGTCCGGTTTTGATCCAACCCGGTTTGACCGAACCCAGTCCAAGCTCCATGTTACTCTCCATCATGACACCCTCAGCCTCATTATCCTTGAAAAAAATCAAGTACCCTATTTTACATATTTCTAATATTTAATGGAAATTCCATTGATTTTAATCCCTAGGAATGATATATTCCTACTTCAATCCTAACCCTTGATTTTACTCCCCATCCAACCACACAAAATTTTCTAACACTCACTCCCAAAAGCCTTGGTCGGCCCTAGCTTTTGGAGTAGTCCCCTCTCTCTAACTTTTATTCTTTTCCCTCTCTCACTCATTTATTGCACACACAATTATTACATCATCTCTCTCTGATACTATCAGTTTACCATTTGCTAATCATATTTTCTCACAAATCCCAATATCAATCAACCATTATATGACTACCCTCAAAAAATTTATAACCTTCAGTCATCTAAACCTTTACCATGATCACCATAGACAAAATCCCAAACTTCTAAAACATTTTCCACGAAGCATACCCCTCTTAATTAGGTATCAACACTTATTCATTTAATCAAATTTCCAAATTCCTTCACCTTATTCTAAATTAAATCCGAAACCTCTAAACCCAGTTTATGAAATCCTTGTACTTGTTTAAGTCAAGTCTCTTATTTAATAAACTCCAATACCACTATGTCACACAAAATTTATTCTTGTTTATAAATCAACCTTCATATTTTCTTCAACGTTCACCTTCAAATATTATCCTTTTGAATTCTACAATTTTCTCCAATATAGCTGCGATAAACTCCAGGTTTCATAACTAAGTAGACGTTTTACCTTCCCGGTTATTTCCGTCAACATATGTTATTAGAAGATACCGTAACTCAGGCCATAAAATTCATCTCGATATGAAAATCAAAATCAATGATGATCCATCAAAATCAAATTCAATAACAAGGAGCAAGGATGAACAGAAACAAAAGGAAATTATTTCAAATTAACGTCAACCAAGTTTCTCAAGGGTCGTCCCAGGAATCTCTTAAAAGTCCTAAGCAAAGAGATTAATATGTCACATGATAAGATATCATCAAGGAAGGACAATTTATTTCAAAATGCAAGAAGAGTTTGTTATGGTAATCAAATGATCGACATTTTTCTAATATGTGATTGAGTAACTCCTATCATAACCTAGAACCTACATCCTAATAGCAGGCTCGTAATTAGCAATCTAAGTCGAGTACCATCACGAAATCGCACTAGTTGCGACTCTGACCTGCATGGGCCACCATAAAAACGTGTCATGACCCGCACCCTGTTTAGGGGCACGAACACGTGGGTACGTCCAGCCTACGCCGCAGTATCGGCGGTAGAATGCTGTAAAGATCAACTAGAATATATAGAATCTAAGACACAATAGTATAACCTGTCATCTCCTCACGGAAGAATATAACCACAACGCAATCACATAATTCTAAGGAAGATAAACACGATGATAAATATAAAGATAAAGATAAAGATAAAGATGAGATAAATAGTCTGAAACAATGCTGACTCGCAATCACAAGTTCAGAAACCAAGACATAAAACAATATCCCAAAATAAATACAAGTCTCAAAGTATCAAACTGGAATGTAATCAAGACAAAATCTAGGTAAACTAGGTCACTACTGGAGGTTCGTCCTCTACGAGCACCGGGTCCACAGGCAGTTCCTGGTCGTAGGCTCCATCCATGCCAAACCCGTAGTAGGTCGGGCAATCTGCATATAAATTTCCTCTGAAAAACAATGGAGGTTATCCTATCAAGATATGAGCAAATACAAACACTAACAACAGTTCCATATGAATTAACAAATACTATAAGAGACAATTCTAATAAAATACAAGATGAAATATCAAGACTGAAAGTAAAACAGTACAAGAGAACTGGATATCATGTCATGTGTGAGATATAAGATAAAACTGGAATATAAATAGTAGAAATTAATCTGAGGTATGATGTAAACATAAAAAGAAAGTGTCATGAGATATTAGAGCGTTATGTGATCGGCTTGGGTCAAGATCAGGCTGTTCCATTTGACCGACTATGCACAGGTAGTATAATAGTATAGGGATCAGGCCGGCCAAAATGGAAAGCTATGCACAAGTAGTATAAGGTCAAGCTACACCCTACGTGTGGTGAGGGTGGAGCTGTGCACAAGTAATAAACAAGTAGGGGTATGATCACATAACCTCTAATAACTCCCCATCTCCGAGTAGTATAATGATTCCAGACATGACAGGTCATGAGTTGAAGAGCAGGGAGCCAGCCCACTCCCAAATCGTTGTCTATACAAGTACAGGAAACAATATCGAACAATGTACTCATATACCAGGTAAACCGGGAATGACATCTCATGACGAGATTCACGTATACTAGTCCGTGTATCCTCGTGTCAAGAATCAAGTATAATACTACAACTGAATCGGATATAGTAGATATCAAAGTAATAAAAACTATCAGAGAATATACTTGCCTGCTGTCCTGAGCTGAGAAAATTGAACTACAAACCACTCAATGAGCCACGAACTGTCAACTCGCACAACAATCTTCTAATGCTGAAACAAATATTACCAACATTCTCAAAATGGTCAAATTAGCTAGAAATGCCTACCCATAAGTTCAATTCTGGATACAGGGGCAAAACGATAATTTTGGGTCAAAATGGTGTCCGTCGTTGGACCCACTTTGCACCAAAAAATGTGTCAGAACCTACAGTATCTAAAGTCATCAAACTACATGTCTATAGGTCTGGTTTGACGAGACAAACCCAACCATATGTCCAAATTTTGATTCCGGTAGGCCGTGCACAAATTCGCCCGTTGGATTGGGTCGCGGGCCCGCCAAAATAGCGTTCCGATCGACCTTCTCAGATTCGGACCAAACTTGGCATACAAGACCAAAAAAATGATACGGTGCTGTTGGCGCAAGTTTTATCCTGATATGACGAGCATGTACAAAGTAATTGACAAATACGCAAAAAGTCGATACGGTGAATTTTTGACGGATACGTATCAAATTCGTCGCGCACACGCGACCAATTTGAATTCAGTCAAAGCCCATTTGTCCACGAACTCGATACGCACATTTCGATACCTTCAGTTCGTGATCACGTCGTCCGGATTGACGGGACGGACGACGTATTGGGACAATTTCTCTAAAAATTCACTTTTGAAAACCAGTTTTTTCTCCAACTTCACCAACCAATTACTTCATATACAGTGCATGAAATTTAATTCTACAAAAAGGGTTTTAAAGTCCTATAGGTTGTCTACAAGTCCCTTTAAATTGATTTTGAAAACTCGCAACACGTTGGTTGCAAATCGACCACAAAGTTGGGGTTTCGGGCAAGTTTCTAAACCCAGAGAATCAAATTTTTTTCTCGATTTTGGAACTCGTTTTTCATCGCACATGATGCGAATAGGCACGAACTATTTGAAGAAAATTAAAGGTGTATATGTTAGGATCATACCTGACCAAGTGGTTCGCAAAATGACTGAACGAGGGGGGAGAAATCTATTTTCGAAGTTGGCTCTTCGCTGACAACTTTCGTGCGCGGGTGGGCTGCTCGTTGCACGTTTTCCGGCGATGGACGGCCGCGAGTTGGTCTACGACGACGTTTTGGGACGTACGCTGGGTTGTGGGTGACGGTTAGGGTTTGGGTTTTGTAAAAAAAATCCTCTCCCTCTCTAACGAAATATATAAAGGGGGTTTCGTTCGGTTAAATAAGGAAAAAGGGAGGGTGCGCTCGGATTAGCTAGCAGCTGCTGCTGCTGTGTTATTGTGTGCTTGTGTGTGCTTTTGTGTTTTGTTTGATTTTTTTTCTTTCTTTCTTTCTTTAAACCTTATATATATATATATATATATATATATATATATATATATATATATATATATATATATATATATACACACACACACACACACACAAACACGTACATACATACATACATACACATATTATATATTTACACATATTATTTATATAAAATAAATCCATTAATATTTACCCATTAATAATTTCCCCTTTACACAAATACATATATTTATGTATACATATCCCATAAATGGAATAATACCTATATATATATATATATATATATATATATATATATATATATATATATATATATATATATATATATATATATATATAATATAGGTATTATTCCATTTATGGGATATATATACCCATTAATAATTTCCCCTTTATACAAATATATATATATATATATATATATATATATATATATATATATATATATATATATATATATATATATATATATATATATATATATAATCAAAATTTATTTATAAACAAAAACTAAATATTTTATTTTATATAATTATTAAATATATTAAAGCTTTTATAAATAAAAACTCTATCAATAAAATACCTATTTAACTAATATATAAAAACACTAACAATAATATTTAAATAATATTAAAATAATAAAATATTATAAATGACTATATTAGCCCTATTCAGGAAAGTGGGGGTTGTCACGCCCCAGAACCAGAATACTGGAGAGCGGGGGCAGACACAGCCAACCACGTATATAGAAGTATAATCCACCTCGATATACGGTCACGGCTGTTTAGATGCATGAGAGTTTATCTACAAGCCATCAGTCTCTTATGGTCAAGAACAAGCCTAGTGTCTCAATCTCAAGCAAGTAATAATAGTTATAAGATGTTAGACCATCAGATAATCAATAGTAAGGCATCCCATACATTTCATATACAGATGATCATGAAGCTAGTCGTACAAAATACGAGGACTAGCAAGAGTTTCAGCCATACATGATCAACCCTAGGATTTGTTAATCATGTTACAGCCTGTAGGCAGATAAGAAATATAAGTATTCAACACGAGCTAACACTTGTTTGGCGGCTAAACGTCTCAAAAGAATAATTTTATAATAGAGTTGGAGAGCAAAATAAAACCCACTCGTTGCCAGGATTGCGTCTAGTATTCACCATCTGGCTGGAAGGCAGGAAGATCCTCGAAAGCTACTCCGAAATCTGGCCATACAAAACCAGCTGGGTCAGACCCCAGAAAGAAAAAGTGCCATAAGGGAGGCTTCACTTAGAAACTAAAACCATCATATTAGCACATAAAGACATAATTGATAATAAAAGACATGAGTTAGAGAAAACAAGGTAATAAACGATAAGACAACTAAGGAACTATTCTGGTAGCCAAGTTACAACCCGTAAACCAAACAAGGATCGGGGTTGTAATCCTTCCCCTGAACAGAACTTAGTCTCTAACCAATTATCAAATAAGTAAAGCATAACAATAATGTGCTGAAGAAAAACATGTACATGCCTTTCTTAGATAAGACTAGACTGGACTCCATTCATCATTCACAGCCAAACAATGAGTACGGCTTGATACTTTAACTAACTAGGGTTATCACAAGCCTAGTTACTAACAAGATGTAATGAGATGTTCCAACAGCCACAAGCCCTGCAGACTTAATCCATGTTATCCAGTTGTAAGTTGAGAGAGTTGGATTATGTGACTTGGGGGTGCAACACATGACAGTGTGCTGGAAATGTGCCCTACTCGACGGCAGGCTACAAGTTCAATTAGAGCGTCCAGATAACAGGATTGCCTGTAGCTGGAAAATCTTTTCATGAACTACTTGATCAATCTAGTCATTATCCTAGTCAGGTTCAGTATGAATTCCTGACCGTGGTAACCAGGAATTCATGTCCTAGACATGATACAAGACGAGACATGTAGCTTGTTCACACATATACAAGGTTCAACCACGGTGTCAAGATAAAAGTACCTAGCATGTCGAGATAGCCGTCGTAACAGCATTTAAGATTACATGTCATATTTACTTGTCAATAGTGCACCACGACAGACCACTATCATGTCATGTTACTTGTTACTGGTTAAGAGTGCGCTGTAACAGGCCATTATCGTGTTCTATCCTTACATTATCATAAATGAGAAAAACTTGCATAAATAGTTAGTAACATATTCTTGAAGCCAAGAAAAAGATCTACAACTTTCATGTTGGGAGTTGGAAGAAATTCTGGCCATAAATCAGCCAAATAGGACATAAAACAGACAAAAATAGCCGAAATATGCACTATACGGCATTCTGCGGCACCATGCGGCATTCTGCGACATTATGCAGCATTCTGCGGAACTATGCAGCCTTCTGCGGCACTATGCGGCCTTCAGCGGCGCTATGTGGCACTATACAGCCTATGCGGCACTATTCATCCATGCGGCACTATTCATTCTTGCGGCACTATTCATCCATACGGCACTATTCATTCCTGTGGCACTATTCATTCATGCGGCACTATTCATCCTTGCGGTACTATTCATCCATGTGGCACTATTTATTCATGCGGCACTATTCATCGTCCCTGCCAGAATTAGGACAGATGAACTAGAAAATATCCAAATCTTATTTTGGCCATAACTTCTTCAAAACAAGTCAAAATCTAACTTTTCAAAGGTCTATTTAGGGTAAAATCGAATTCTCTACAACATGGAACAATCAAAACATAAAAATAATAAAGTTTAATAGATCCAAACCCAAGAAAACCGAAAATGATTTAAACTTAGATCTACATAAATCCATCCACCAAAATGAAAAATGTCAAGTTCTAAAGTGGCTTAAAATCAAGTAAAGAAGAGAATGGAACAATAAAACTTGTGATCCATCATGAATCAAGTTGCACTTGCCTAGGACTTGGTAGGTGGGAGGAGTAAATGAAGAAGATGAAGAAATAAATGAAGAAGTGAATGAGGAGAGTGTCACGCCCCAGAACCAGAACACTGGAGAGCGGGAGCAGACATAGCCAGCTACGTATAATAAAATGGGATCCACTCCAATATACGGTCACGGCTGTCTAGATATATGAGAGTTTAAATACAATCCATCAGTCTCCTATGGTCAAGAACAAGCCTAGTGTCTCCTCAATCACAAGCAAGAAAATAAATGTTACAAGATGTAAGATCACCAAATATACAATAGTAAGGCATCCCAAATATTACATATTCAGCTGATCATGAAGCTAGTCGTTACAAAATGTGAGGACTAGCAAGAGTTTAGTCATACATAATCAACCCTAGGTTGCCAATCATGATATAGCCCGTAGGCAGACAGTAAGTAAAAATGTACATGAGCTAACACTTGCTCGTCGGCTAAACGCCTCAAAAGAATAATTTTATAATAAAGTGGGAGAGCAAAAATAAACCCACTCGTTGCCCTGGTTACGCCTGGTGTTCACCATCGGACTGGAAGGTCGGTAGATCCTCTGAGGTTGCTCCGAAATCTGGCCACACAAAACCAGCTGGGTCAGACCCCAGAAAGAGCAAGTGCCACAAAGGAGGCTTCACTTAGGAACTAAAATCAGCAATTAGCACAAGAATATAATTACATAAAGACAGTAATAAAAAGGCTTGATAACAACAACAACTGAGTACGAAAAAATCATTCAAGTAGCCAGGTCACAACCCTTAAACCAAACAAGGACCGGGGTTGTAACCCTTCGCCTGAATAGGACTCCGTCTCCAAATCTTGTTGGTAAGTTAAAACGTATCAAGCATGACAGGTGATACACGATGAAGTAACCATGGGACCACTCAGATAACCAGGTTACAACCCGTAAACCAAACAAGGACCGGGGTTGTAACCCTTCGTCTGAACAGAACTTGGTTTCTTCCACCATTTATCAGCAAGATAAAATAAAAAAATAGGACATGTAAAAATCTTGCACAGGATCAAGACAAGACTAGACTGATTGATCTCCATCCAACAATCACGGCTAAGCAATAAGTATGGCTTGATACTTTAACTAACTAGGGTTATCACAGGCCTAGTTACTAGCAAGATGCAATGAGATTATTTTACAGCCACAAGCCCTGCAGACCATCCAGGTTATCTAGGTCGAATATTAATACAATAAGGGTGCAACACATGACAGTGTGCTGGAAATGTGCCCTACTCGTCGGCAGGCTACAGATCCCAAGTGGGGCGCCTAGATAACGGGATTGCCTGTAGCTGGGAAATCTCTTCATGACTACTGGATTTATTCTAGTTGTTAGCCTTAGTTGATTTCAGTGGGTACCCCCGACCGTGATACTCAGGGGTCCCCATCCTAGACATGATGCAGGACAATACTGGTTCATTTGTACAAGCACAATCGTCCACGGTGTCCGGGTCATTTATTCTTGTCAAGTCGTGTTAGTCGTCGCAACAGCATTTCGAGAAGTATATCATATCAGGTTTATTTGTCAAGAGTGCGCCACGACGGGCCACTATCAAGAATTATCATGTCAAGTTATCATGTCAAATTTGTCAGGTCAAGTTATCTTGTCAGGAGTGCACCACGGCGGGTCACTATCAAGTCATGTCATTTATTAAGGAGGGAAAAAACTTGCACAATTAAATAATAATGTATTTATAATATATATATTCTTGAAGCCAAGGAGAAACTCTACAACTTTCATGTTGGGAGTGGGAAGAAATTCTGAGCACAATTCAGGCAAATAAAATATTTAAATAATTAAAGTGGATCCAATGCGGCCCAAAAGTGGGAGAACATACATGCGGCCAAAGAGAGTGGGAGGCCACCCATGCGGCCAATATAACAAAGAGGACATGAAATCAAGTAAAACAAAAGATAGTGGGACCCGTAATAATTTTAAGCTGCCACTTCAGCAAGCAAGTTAACTAGAAGAAGCTATGTGGGACCCCCACAATAAGGGCAGCAAGAAAAAGATACACGTAAACCATAAATATTAGATGGCCATGCGGCCAACACCAAAAATTGTCACGCAGCAACCATCAAACAAGGGCATACGGCCAAAATATTTACGTAGGCCATGCGACAAAAATAATAATATATAGGCCATGCGGCCACAAGGTAAGCTTGCATTCAGCAAGCAAGGAAATGCCATGGGGCCCACAAAATACAACTGTACAAATATTCATGCATTAATATAAGGTAGAAAATATACATGCATTAATATAATACATTAATACACATAAAAAATACATCTTGTACTCCCATGCGACCAACCTACTGCTCCCTTATGCGGCCATGCATTTCTTTGCATATGCAGCCAACTAATTAGCTTGCAAATGCAAGCAAGCCAATACTAATGCATTAAAATATTTATTAAAGCAATGCATGCGGCTGGACTAGGCATCAAATGCATTAGAGAATGCTTTAGAGTTGCATTAAATGCATGCATGAATATACATTATATTAATACATTCCTTTAGAATATGCATTAAATATAGATAAGAATATAAGCATTAAAATATTGAATATAATGCTTTATAATGGAGTAGCATGCAGCATATATTAACGTATGCATAGAATATATGGATTAGCATGCGTTCATTAATGCATTATAATGCATAGAATATAGATTTTAGCATGCGGCTGGCATTGCATGCCTTAATGTAATTTATAATGCATTGAATATGGATTTAGCATGCAGCATACATGCAAGTAATTAGTATGGCCAAAGCAAAGAACGACCATGCGGCTAGCATGGCATTTGCTTATGCGGCCAAACATTGAGCATGCATGCTGCTATGCGGCTCACTACTACATTATATGCATGCAATTGCAAGCTGTACATGGCAATTATTATTAGGCCTTGCCCAAATTAATATGCTGGCTAATAAATGCTATCATATCAGGAAGCAAATAATGCTGTCATGCCCATGTGGCTAAGCAAGATTCCTGCGGCCAAAAATGCAAGCTAGCAACAATTTATGTTGCCAACATAGAAGATGCTCATGGAAATACCATGGCTTCTCTGCACCACCCAACTTCCCACCGAAGACCAAATTTGGACTTCCATCGGTCAAATTTGGGTAGAAGGAAATTCTCTACAACATGGAGTTATTTGTTTACAAAAATATACAAGTCTGGTAGATCAAAACCCACAAAAACAAAAATACTACAAAGTTAGATCTACAAGAAATTAGCCATGGAAATGGAAAATGCTAAATACTAAAGTGGGTTAGAAACACATGAGAAAAACAATGGAACAATAAAAATGGACTTCCTCCATGAAGCAAGATGCACTTTCCTAAGCTCTCCACTCACTCAGGTTGGTGGAGAAGTTATGGTGGGGAAGAAGAAAGTTAATGTGCAGAGAGAAATGTGAGTAGGATATTTAATGAGGGTGGTGGTAGGTGGGAGTGGTTTGGTTCACATAAAATCAAGCAAAATCGAACCAAGCCAAACAAACCGAACCGAACCAAGATAAACCAATCAATGAAATGTCAAAATAAATCAAGCAGAGAGACATACAATACGGGTCAAAATACGTACACGTATTCCAAATACGTAATACGAGATATGGGCATTACAACTCTACCCACCTTAAAAGAATTCCGTCCTCGGAATTTAATCAAGTGGCTAGAGCTGCAAGGACAAGCTATACTAAGCAATCAATCAAACAATAAATCATGCAAGCAAGGAATTCAAGGTATGAGGAAGAGGGAAGACATCCTGGTAAGAACCTCTCTGCCGGTTCTGAATCTGAGCTTGGACCAGGGCATACTGCTAGGGTCTCTGCTGCTGGATGACTTGTGTCTGAGACGGCAATGGCCTCGGAGGCTGGTACTGCTGCTGCTGCACTGGTGCTGGTGCTGGTCCCCTTACCGAGGGACTAGTCTGGGCCGATGAGGAGGAACCAGCTCTATTCGGACAGGACCCTATCTTGCGGTCCGGTGCCCTACAAGCCAAACATAATTCCTGTGCTCTGCGACACTCCGAAACAACGTGTCTTGGCTTCCCACAATGAGTGCAGCCCATTATGGAAGACTGCTTCTGCTTCTGTTGCGGAGGGGACGTGACCGACGTCACTGAGGCTGCCTGCCTCGGAGTTCCAATTGTCAAAGCCCTGACTGTCGGGACTGGTGCTGAAGACTGGGTCATCTGACCGTGAGACCGCTTCCGACCCCCGGTCCTGTCCACGATCCTGTGGGAGGTATACTCGTGCCTCCTAGCTGCCTTTAATTCCGCATCAAAGGTCTGATGCTCAAACTGCTCCACTGCCAGCAGAATCTCTAGGTGGAGTCCCTGTTGAAACCGCTAGGCTCTATCATACTCGGTTGCCACCAAGGTGGGAGCAAACCGACTAAGCCTGGAGAACTCGGCCGCATATCCATCGACCGTCCTGTCCATCTGCTTCAAATTGGTGAACTTGGTCTGAAGATCGTACCGAGCCACTGCATCGAAGTACTTGGTTTGAAACCTCTCACGGAATACTGTCCAAGCAATGGGTGCCACTAATCCCATGGCCTGCGCCGCCCACCAGCTACGGGCAAGATCTAGTAACTGTATGCGCACTACGGCCACCTTCTCGTCTTCTGGGGTCTTGGCTACTTCTAGAATCACCTCTGTGTCCTGAAGCTAAGCATCTGCGGCGATATCATCTTTGCTGCCATCGAAGAATGGAGGGTTCAGCGCTTGAAACTGTTTGATGCACTGTTCCTATGACGACCGCCTCTGCTCAGAGCATCTTCCACTGCCTGGTGTAAGGCATCTCCTCTACGATCCTGGGAAGTTAACAAGGTCCTGATAAGACCCACCAAAGTGCCATCATCGGGCTCTGCAGGCTGGACGGGCTGAACGGGTGGTTCTCCTCCGATAGGCATGACTCGGGAGGCTGCTCCTGAGTGCTGGGCCTGATCTTCTGATTGCTGCTGGTCTACGGGAGGCGCTTCGCCTTGCTGATCGGTAGGACCAGGAACAATACCACTGAAGAAGACGACATAGGAACAATAAGGAAGGACCAGGATAGATCAACGATTACAAGCATGTGATCAGGACAAGAATTTCAGGAATCAAGAGGATACGAGCAGAAATCAAAGGCGAGTACGGATTGAGACATCTATTCGGTAAACCCTCACATATCTTGATTTACAAGACCTGTATGGGCCACCACTTAAACCATGTCATGCCCCAGAACCAGAACACTGGAGAGCGGGGGCAGACATAGCCAGCTACGTATAATAAAATGGGATCCACTCCAATATACGGTCACAGCTGTCTAGATATATGAGAGATTAACTATAATCCATCAGTCTCTTATGGTCAAGAACAAGCCTAGTGTCTCAATCACAAGCAAGCAAATAAATGTTACAAGATGTAAGATCACCAAATATACAATAGTAAGGCGTCCCATAAAATATGGAGAGAGAAATGTGAGTGGGATATTTAATAAGGGTGGTGGTAGGTGGGAGTGGTTTGGTTCACATAAAATCAAGCAAAACCGAACCAAGCCAAACAAACCGAACCGAACCAAGATAAACCAATCAATAAAATGTCAAAATAAATCAAGCAGGGAGACATGCAATACGGGTCAAAATACGTACACGTATTACAAATACGTAATACGAGATATGGGCATTACAGAGAGAGAAAGGGTTGATGGGTTTATAAAAGGGGAAGGGTTCTCTCATAATGAACCAAAAGCCCAATCAAACTAAGTCAAACCAAAATAAACCAAACCAAGCTAAACCAAGACCAAACCAAGTCAAAACCAACCAAGACTAGGCAAGCAAGTCAAGTCCAACTACGGGTCACCTGACAAACGTTAGAGATCTCGCACACGTATACGAAAATACGTATAACGGGAAACGGGAGTGACAACTCCTTAAAAAAATTTTGTCCTCGAAATTTAATCAAGAGGCTAGAGATGTCGGGACAAGCTATACTAAGGCACAAGCAATCTACGACTAAGCAATCAATCAAACAATCATACAAGCAAGGAATCGAAGGCATGAAGCATAAGGAAGACACTATACCTCATGAGTCAAACAGGTCAGGATATCGCGATCGGACATCATCCTCATGCTCCCATGTTGACTCGCCCAAGGAGTGATGACCCCAAGCAATGCGGACTAAACTAATAGTCTTGTTCTTAAGTACCTTCTCTCTTCGGTCCAATATGGATACGGGCCTTTCCTCATACGAAAGGTTGGTACCAACAACCAATTCTGAATGATCGAGGATATGGATCGAATCTGGGATATACCATCATAATTGGGATACATGGAACACGTCATGTACCTCATATAACAACGGCGGAAGAGCGAGACGATAGGACACATCACCTACTCGCTCTAGAATATCGAACGGCCCTATGTACCTAGGACTAAGCTTTCCCCGTATGCCGAATCGATTGATGTCACGGGTAGGCAAGATCCTAAGGAACACGTGGTCGTCGACTGAAAACTCAAGGGGACGCCGATAAGAATCGGCCCAATGGCGCTGGCGATCTTAGGCAACTCGAAGATAATCTCTGACTTGTCTGACCACCTCGATTGTCTGCGTAATCATCTCAGGACCAAGCATCTGTCTCTCGCTGACATCATTCCAAGCTAAAGGTGATCTGCACTTTCTGCCATATAGTGCTTCAAAGGGTGCCATCTGGATACTGGCCTAAAAACTGTTGTTATAGGAGAACTCCACGAGATATAGGTGATCTTCCCACGAACCACCAAAGTCGAGTGTACATGACCGCAATATATTTTCAAGAGTCTGGATCGTGCGTTCTGACTGACCATATGTCTGCGGATGATAAGCTGAACTGAACTTGAGACGAGTCCCCAAACTCTCTTGAAGACTCCGCCAAAAGTGCGATATGAATCTTGAATCTCTATCTGATATAATACTAACTGGCACTCCATACAATCAGATAATCTTTCTGAAGTACATCTCTGCTAGCTGATCCGTCGATTGACCAATTCTGAAGGAAAGAAAATGAGCTACCTTCGTGAGACGATCAACTATAACCCAGATAGCATCTCTTCCAGCTGGAGATTTTGGTAACCCAGTTACAAAACCCATGGTTATATGCTTCCACTTTCATTCTGGGATCGATAAAGGTTGAAGAAGTCTAGCTGGTCTCTGATGTTCAGCCTTAACTTGTTGACAAACTAAACAACAAGAGACAAACCGGGCTATCTCCCTCTTCATTCCATTCTACCAGAAATGCTGACGGATGTCTCGGTACATCTTCGTGCCGCCGGGATGAATTGAATACTGAGAACTGTGGGCCTCCGCCATGATCTCATGTCTGATATCACTACTGGGTACACAAAGACGTCTTCTATGTTGGAGAGTACCATCTTCGTGAATACATAACTCTGCTCTTCGACCTGCTTCACACTCTGCTCTGAGCCGCTGAAGCTTAGAATCTGCAGATTGTGCCATCTTGATCCTCTCAACTATGCTGGACTTAACTTGCATGCTGGCCATCAATGCCATATTGGTAGGAAGAACTATCTCAATCCCCATCTTCTGAAGATCGGCTAACAATTCTGGTTGTGCTGTTAGAAAAGAAACTCCAGCTCTTCTGCTCAATGCATCTGCAACAACGTTGGCCTTCCCAGGATGATACTGCAGGCTGATATCATAATCCACAAGTAGCTCTAGCCATCTTCTCTGACGCATGTTAAGATCCTTCTGAGTAAACACATACTTAAGACTCTTGTGGTCGATGAAAATCTCTACCCGATCTCCATATAAATAATGCCTCCAAAGCTTAAGTGCAAAAACCACCGTTGCTAACTCCAAGTCATGGGTAGGATAATTCCTCCCATGGTCACGAAGTTGTCGTAATGCATAAGCAAGTACCTTACAATGCTGCATCAAGACACATCCCAATCCTCTGCCAGAAGCGTCACAATAAACTAAAAATCCTCCAATCCCATTTGGAAGCGTGAAAATGGGAGCCGTCATCAATCTCTGCTTCAACTTCTTAAATGAACTCTGACACTCTGTTGTCCAAGCAAACTGCACATCCTTGCGGGTCAACTGAGTCATGGGTGCTAAAATCCGAGCAAAGTCTAAAACAAATTGCCGGTAATAGCCAGCCAATCCTAGAAAACTTTAAACTTTGGCAACTGTGCTGGAAACTGGCTATGACTCTATAGCCACTATCTTCTGGGGGTCCACTTCCACTCCACCTTTGGTGATGATGTGACCTAAGTACGAGATACGATCCAGCCAAAACTCGCACTTACTGAACTTTGCATACAATTGGTGCTCTCTGAGAATCTGAAGAACTACACGAAGATGTTGCTCATGCTCTGCCTCATTCTTGCTATAGACTAAGATGTCGTCTATAAACACTATCACAAACTGATCCAAATAAGGCATAAAGATACGATTCATGAGGTCCATGAATACGGCTGGCGCATTGGTCGCTCCAAATGGCATAACAAGGAACTCCCAATGCCCATATCTGGATATAAATGCTGTCTTTGGGATGTCTTGCTCTCTGACTTTGATCTGATGGTACCCTGATCGCAAGTCAATCATCGAGAATACTGTCGCTCCTTTGAGCTGATCAAATAAGTCATCTATCCTTGGTAGAGGATATCTATTCTTGATTGTTACAGAGTTCAAGGTACGATAATCTTGACGTACCATCCTTCTTTTTCATAAGAAGTATCGGGGCTCTCCAAGGTGATCCACTAGCACGAATGAATCCCTTGGTTCTGAGTTCTTCAATCATCTTGTACAAGATCTCTAACTCTGAAGGCGTCATCCTGTAGACTCCTCCTGACACTGGTGCCGTCCTGGAATCAAGTCAATGGTAAACTCTATTTCTCTCTCTGGGGGCATGCCTCGAAGCTCTTCGGGAAATACATCAGGAAACTCTTCTACTACTCTGGGAAACTGAACTGCCTCTGCCATCCGCAATACTGGGGGAGAAGGTTCTACTTTGCCCCTAGAAAATAAAAACTCCGGTTCGTCGGGAATACCAAAAATAATCCTACCAATATGGCAGTCTATTCTTGCGTATTATCCTTCAACCAATCCATTCCTAGGACCACATCATAGTCGGCCATCGAAAATTCTATCAACCTAGCGGGAAACTCTCTACCGCTAACTATGATTCGATACGAGAAAAACACTCTATCTACTCCCACAAGACCGTTACCAGTAAGTATATTGAGCCTTACTGATAATGACTCGGGCTCCGGTCCTATTCGTGTAGCGAATCGTGCAGACATAAACGAATACGATGCACCTGAATCAAATAATACTGATGTTGGAAAAGAGTTGACGAGAACGGTACCTGCCACCACCTCACCTGAAGCTAACTCTTCCTCCACGGTCATAGCCATGACCTGAGCTTTGCCTCTGGGTGCTGGTCCCCTCTGCTGGAAACCTCTGCCGGTTCTGTATCTGAGCTTGGGCATACTGCTGAGCCTGAGACGACAATGGCCTCGGAGGCTGGAACTGTTGTTATTGTACTGGTGCTGGTGCTGGTCCCCTAACCGAAGGACTAGTCTGAGATGCTGACGAGGTACTGGCTCTAATCGGGAAGGACCCGATCTTGTGGTCCGGTGCCCCACAAGCCAAGCACAATCCTTGTGCTCTACGACACTCTGATATAATGTGCCCTGGCTTCCCACAATGAATGCAGCCCATTACGGAAGACTGCTTCTGCTGTTGAGGGTATGTCGGTATCGAGTGCTGAACCGACAAAACTGAATTTGCCCTTCGGGGAACTCCAATCAATAAAGTCCTAGCTGTCGGGGCTGGTGCTGAGGACAGACTCATCTGCCCATGGGACCTCTTCCTGCTTTCGGTTCGGTCCACGATCCTCTGCGAGGTATACTCGTGCCTCTTCACTGCTCACAAGACGGCATCAAACGTCTGGTGCTCAAACTGCTCCAATGCTAGAATGATCTCTAGGTGGAGTCCCTACTGGAATCGCTGGGCTCGATCTAACTCGGTCGCCACCAAGGTAGGGGCAAACCGATTGAGTCTAGAAAACTCGGCCGCATATCCATCGACCGTCCTTCCCATATGCTTAAGATTAGTGAATCTCATCTGCAGATCATACCGAGCTACTGCGTCGAAATACTTGGTCTGGAACTTCTTGTTGAATATCGTCCATGAGACAGGTGTCGGTAATCCAACTGCTAGCATCGTCCACCAGCTACGGGCTAAGTCCAATAACTGCAAGCGCACAACGACCACCTTCTCTTCCTCAGGAATCTTAGCTGCCTCCAGGATAACTTCTATGTCTTGAAGCCATGCATCAGCAGCGATAGCATCTTCACTGCCGTCAAAGAAATAAGGGTTCAGATGCTTGAAGCTGTTGGCCGCGTTGTTTCCTTGGTGACCAACTCTGTCCATGGCATCTTGTACTGTCTGGTGCAGGGCATCGCCCCGACGATCTTGAGATGCAAGCAATTCCCGGATAAGTCCCACCAGGGTTCCATTGTCAGGCTTTGCAGGCTGGATGGGTTGAACTGGGGGCTCTGGATCTCCGGAATGCATAACACGGGAGGCTGCTCCAGAGTGTTGGGCTTGGTCTCCAGGTTGCTGCTGGTCCACTGGAGGTGCTCCGCCTTGCTGATCGGCAGGACCAGGAACAATACCACTAAAAAATAATGACATAGGGGACAATAAGGAAGGACCATGATAGATCGAGGATATAAGCATGTGATCAGGTCAAGATTTCAGAAAGATTAGAAGACACGAGTAGAGATCAAGGACGAGTGCTGATTGAGACATCTATTCAGTGAAACCCTCACACATCTTGATTTACAAGACCTGCATGGGCCACCACTGGGGTGACAGTTTTGAATGGGTGTTTGTAACAAATAAAGATCCAAATGTATAAGAGCAATGTTAGCTCAAGGATTCACGAAATGATCATGAATAAATATATTCCCCGATCATGATAGCCTAGACGATAAGATATATCCTCGAAGGTCGTAGATTTAAATTTTTCATGTATATCCTTGAATGATTTGATATTACCTTGTTATTTCCAAAGGATCTAGAAATGAGTCATATATGGATTAAACCATCCAGAAGAATGTGGTAGAATTATTGAGTTTATGGAGAAATCCCTGAACGAATTCATCAAAATGGTCACCTCCTGAAGAGAAGATCTCCGGGAGAGATTAAAGTACCTCCCAAAGAGAAAACCTCATGAAGAGAGAGAAAATATGATAGTATCTACTGAAGAGATTTGAAATATCTCCGGAAGAGAGAAGGAATCTCCCGAAGAGATAAGGAATCTTTCGAAGAGAGAAGGAATCTCCCGTGGAGATCGAAAATCTCCTGAAGAGATCGAAAATCTCCCGTAGAGAGAGAAATCTCCAAAAGAGATACAGATAAATACCCAAAAGAGATAAAGATAAATATCTAAAAAAGATCTCATGTACTCTCATGAAAAGATGGATCTCTAGAAGAGATCTACTATAAATCTCCTTTAGAGATAAATCTCCTGTAGAGGAGATTTAATATGAATGATACACCTATAATGGCCAGGTCAATAGGAACTTTTACAGCCAAAAGAATATGTTATGGGTCATGAAGTACCATATTTAAAGAATATAAAATTATTTATTTACCCAGCACAATATTTTAGAATAATATTAGGCACATAAATTATTCTTGATGAATATTTTGATCTAATGAGATATGCAGATGAATAATATTTATCTGATACTCCAAGGGGATACCATAAACAAGGTATATTTTATAAATAATGTTGCATCTAATTTAGAGAGAATAAATCAAATCACTGCGGCAATTTCATCAAAACGAACAGAGAATGTGCTTGACTATGTTTTAAACAGTTCAACATATCAGGGGGGGTTACAAGCTTTCAGGAATCACAAATAAAGCTTGTAACCTCTTCATAAGGATACGAGTATAAATGTATAGACAAATAAAGTGTTGGGGTGAGATATAATATTGTATTGAGGGTTAATTTTTTATTTTGAATTGATGTAAGAACAAAAATGTAATATTTTTGAGGGAGAGCATCATGTAGATGTAAGCATCCTGAAGATGTTAATGGAGACATATTGAAGTATGTCTTTGCGTATTGTAATCTTTTTTATCGTTGAGATTTTTTTCCACTGGGTTTTTCCTTCGAAAGGTTTTTAACGAGGCAATGTAAGTCGCACCCACTTGAATTCCTGAAGAATCATATTCCTGAAGAATATTATTTTACTTTTTTCTTTTTTATGGATTTGTTTCAAAGAATTTTTTTTAGAAATTTTTTTAACGAGGTAATAATTAAAGCGGGCATCCAAGGGGGAATGTTGTGATTTGGATAAATCCAAATATGGATGCTCTTATCCATACTCACAACAACCTTTACCTTATTTCCCTCTATATATCTTATCAATGATAAAATCTACGTACATTCTTTCTGGCTACCATTGTTTCTCTTTCTCTCTCAATTTACAACTGTTTGATAGTTTTAGGTTTTTTCTAAGGGCACCACCAATTTTACTTGGGGGCAGCCCAAAAATGTTTGTAAATATTACAAGTTTGCCATCAGTTTTTTTTACTTGGGGGCAGCCCAACATTAGGTATAAAAGACAACTTTTCAAATTTTTCTCTCTCGCTCCCTCTACTCTTTTCCTCTCTCCCTCAACTCTTTTTTTCTCTTCCTCTACTTTTTTCTCCTCTTCCAACATTTCTAGGTCATAGAATTAAACCCTAGTCTATATTTTTTCCCAAATTTTTCTTCCTTTCTTTCCGAGAATTATCTCCAAAAAAATTCTCCTATCTCAATCATGTTTGGCACAAATTGTTTTCCAAATTTGTCTAAGATTAGCTACCAAAAAAGTTTCCACTCATACCCAAAATCAGAAAACATAAACATAAATATTAGGTTTAGAATCACTTTTAGGGTTCATGAATAAATTTTTTGAACATGATCTCACATATTTCTTGAAACCCTAACCCTAGAATACGACAAATCGTTATGGCCGTTCGGCTGCTACAGTCATGGCTTACAATATTAGGACTGCCAGGGTTGTAGCAGTCCTAATGTAAAGTAGGACTGTCAGGCTTCCTGCAGTCCTACATTAGGACTGCCAGGGTGTTGGCAGTCCTGTATAAAACTCTATGTGAAGAGAGTTTCATACCCAAACTCTCTTCACATAGAGTTTGGGTCAGGACTGCCATCCCCCTGGCAGTCCTACATTCAATTAGGACTGCCAGGGTGCTGGCAGTCCTAATTGAAACTAGAAGTAACAACAAGTTTCAATTAGGACTGCCAGCACCGTGGTAGTCCTAATTGAATGTAGGACTGCCAGGGGGTAGCAGTCCTATTTTGTAAGTATCTGTGATGAGAGTTCTAAAACTCTCTATCACAGAGAGTTTCAATTAGGACTGCCACCCCCTGGCAGTCCTACACAAAAGGAGTACTGCCAGGGTGCTGGCAGTCCCATTTGAAACTTGCTGTTACTTCTAGTTTCAATTAGGACTGCCAGCACCCTGGCGGTCCTAATTGAATGTAGGACTGCTAGGGGGTGGCAGTCCTATTTGTAAATCTCTGTAATGAGATTCAGTTTGAAACTCTCATCACAGAGTTTTATAAATGGACATTCTCCTATGTTTTAACATTTGAATGACCATTCTACGTGTAATTTAGCACAGAGAATGGCCATTCTCCGTGTAATTTAGCACGGAGAATGTCATTCTCCGTACTAAATTACACGGAAAATGGTCATTCTCCTACGTTTTAACACTGGAATGGCCATTCTCCGTGTAAATTAATACGGAGAATGCCATTCTCCTACGTTTTAACACTGAAAATGGCCATTTTCTGTGTAAATTAACATGAAGAATGACATTCTCTGTGTTATTTAACACAGAGAATGACAATTCTCCTGCGTTTTAACACTGGGAATGGTCATTCTCCGTATAAATTAACACTGAGAATGCCCATTCTTCGTGTTATTTAACACGGAGAATGGCATTCTCTGTGTTTCTAACACTGGAATGACCATTCTCCGTGCTAAATTACACGGAGAATGGCCATTCTCCGTGTAAATTAAGACGGAGAATAACCATTCTCTGTGTAATTTAGCACGGAGAATGGGCATTCTCCGTGTAAATTAAGACGGAGAATGTCATTCTCCGTGTTACTAACACAGAGAATGGCCATTCTCCGTGTAAATTAAGACGAAGAATGCCATTCTCCATGTAAATTAAGACGGAGAATGCCATTCTCCGTATTACTAACACTGAGAATGGCCACCCTCATGCGAAATTAACATTCTTCGTGTTCTAACATGGAGAATGGTCATTCTTCTGCATTTTATGATCAGTTGAAACTTTGGAGGGTCATAACTTGTAACGCCCCTGTCCCAAAGTACGTAGGACTAGGAACATAGACATGCCAGCTGTATTCATACGAAGTACACTCCAATATATGGAAACCTTATATGAATACATAAGCTGTAAAAATGCAGTAGAACCATAACTAATCTCATCCACACAAAATAAATGAATAAAAGATATCATATAATGAAAATGAATTTGTCTTGATACAATATGTTGGGCGGAGACAAATCCACTACCAACAAAATAAGAAAAAGTACATAGAAAATGAAATGAGCGGCGAGCGAAGCGAAGACGATCCAAGTGCAATCATCCTCGAGGAATTAGCAATGATCACGACGAGAGCTAAAGCACCTGCAAAAAGACAATAGCACACACACCTGGAGAGATAACCAGGTCCTCAGAGGGATGTAACAAGACACATAATATCATGCCACATAAAATGAATAAATATTGCTCAAATAAATAAGTCAATTGAATTATAACGTGGTCCCATACGCACCTATTGAACGAGCGTACCATCCCTCCAACCAAACAAGAACAGGAAATGGTAAACTAATTCACGGTGACGTATCTTTCCATGCTATGAATCCAATATGGTATCCGGACCCCAACAAGGTTCAATACCTTCTCATCGAAGTAGTAAGTCACACCTACAACCAAACAAGGACAAGATGTGACGAACTAATCTGCGACAAGTTATTGTTCCAAGCCACGGTCAGATACAAGTACCCAAACCAAATGTAATCATACCTAACGGATAAGGGTAGCCTAATCGTTCTAAGTGAATGCAGTTTTAAGAACAGTTCATGGTCGCATGACTACCCGGTCAAGTCAAGAAAATACCAATACAGTACCTCAGTAGCGAGTCACAACACCATATACTATTCATCAGTATCGAGCGAGTCTATAGCATATAGTCTACCTATCGTTCTTCAGTAGCGAGCGAGTCTACGATAGATAGGGTGGTAGTCAACTTCCAATCATGTTCTTCTCGCCTAATGCAAACTCATAACTGCTAAGTCTTCTAGCATGCAATTCTATTAGCAGTTATTTCCTAATGCACGGCTTATACGTACTAGTGGCCAGCCAATCACCCACTTTCATGTTCTACATGCGACACACAACTTCGTGGTATAACGTGTCAAGGCCATGAATGCAACACACAAAGGTGGTCCCTTAAATCTAGGTTGAATGTGCAAGAAAAAATAATACATAGCAGGAAATATAAATGAACAGTAAGTTCTAACAGGTTATGCCATGTATCACATTTTATTTTGCATAAAGAAAATAAATAATGCATGAAATATGAGCTAAAATAAATAAACAGCAAATGGCAAGGTGTCTTGCCTGAGGGTGGTACGAGATATAGCAAAATCCAACAATCAGAATCGTCAACACGAAAGTCAAAATCCACAAGAAGCTCCAGATGCTGAAACAAACATCACGAACGAGTTTGGAATAAAAGATATGCCTAGGAAATGCCTGTCCAAAAGTTAAATTCTGGAACAGGGACAAAATCGTAATTTCGGGTCAAAATAATGTCCGTCGTTGGACCCATTTTGCACCAAAATGTGTGCCAGTATCTACAGTCTCTAAAGTCGTCAAACTACATGTTTACGGGTCCGGTTTGAGGAGACGAACTCAACGGTATGTCCAGAATACTGGAGAGCGGGGGACAGACACAGCCAGCTACGTACATTGAAGTGAATCTCACATCGCAATACGGTCACGGCTGTCTAGATGCATGAGGGTTTACTACAAGCCATCAGTCTCTTAAGGTCAATAACAAGCCTAGTGTCTCAATCTCAAGCAACAAGTAGATATAACAAGATGGTAGATCATCAGACATACAAAGTAAGGCGTCCCATACATTACATATTCAGATGATCATGAAGCTAGTCATACAAAATACGAAGACTAGCAAGAGTTTAAGTCATACATGATCAACCCTAGGATTTGTCAATCATGCTACAGCCCGTAGGCAGACAGTAAATAAAGATACAAACGAGCTAACTCTTGCTCGGCGGCTAAACGCCTCAAAAGAATATTTTTACAAGGGAGTGAGAGAGCAAAATAAAATCCACTCATTGCCGGGATTCCTTCTAGTGTTCACCATCTTGCAGGAAGGTTGGGAGATCCTCGGTAGCTGCTCCGAAATCTGGCCATACAAAACCAGCTGGGTCAGACCCCAGAAAGAGCAAGTGCCACAAAGGAGGCTTCACTTAAGAACTAAAACCAGCATGTCAGCACATAAATCATAGATGAAATAACATAAGACATGAGTTAAAAAAAACATGATGATAAACGATAAGATAACTAAAGGACTATTTCGGTAACCAAGTTACAACCCGTAAACCAAACAAGGACCGGGGTTGTAACCCTTCACCTGAACAGAACTTAGCCTCGAACCAATTATCGATAAAGTAAAGCATAAGCAAGCATGTCCGGAGATATCCATGTACCGGATCTGGGCAAGACTAGACAAGATAGGACTCCATCCATCATTCACGGCCAAGCAAAGAGTACGTCTTGATACTTAACTAACTAGGGTTATCACAAGCTTAGTTACTAGCAAGATGTAATGAGGTACGCCTACGGCCACAAGACCTGCAGACTATCCAGGTTATCCAGACGCAAGGTTCAAGCTTAGAGTTATCATGCCTTGTAAGGTGACTTGGATGCAACACATGACAGTGTGCATAGTAATCATTTCATGTAGTGCCCCACATAACAGTGAGCTGGAAATGTGCCCTACTCGTCGGCAGGCTACAAGTCCATCAAGGAAGGCGCCCAGATAACGGGATTGCTTGTAGCCGGAATACCTCTCTATATGCTCTACTTGATCAATCTAGTCATTAACCTAGTCAGATTTGGTATGAATCCCTGACCGTGGTAACCAGGGATACATGTCCTAGATATGATGCGAGACAAGACTGGTTGCTTATACAGGCATATTTAATACAATCACCCACGGTGTCAAGAATTCACTTAGCATGTCAGGTTAGCCGTCGCGACAGCGTATCAAGGTCAAGATTACTTGTCGAGGGTACGCCACGGCGGATCGCCATCATGTCATGTTACTTATCAAGATTACTTATCAACGCAAGGGTGCGTCACGACGGACCACCTTCAAGAATTATCATATTAAATTACTGGTCAAGAGTGCACCACGGCGGGTCACTAATCATGCAATTCCATCAGTAAGCCTTGGTCCGATTAACATCCATAAATACTGTCATGATCATATCGGGTTCAGGTCAAGTTTACATCAAGGCGTAAGGATATAAAATGGCTACAAATTCATAAAGGAGAATATGGGGACATAAGGCACCCTAGGGGGAAGCAAGAGGTAGCGTACGCTCAGGACAGCGTACGCAAGGGTCATGCGTACGCTCAAGACAGCGTACGCTCAGGACATACGTATGCTCAGCCAGGGCACGCTCAAGCCTGCGTACCAGGGCACGCTCAAGTCTGCGTACCAGGGCACGCTCAAGCCTGCGTACCAGGACACGCTCAAGCCTGCGTACCAGGGCACGCTCAAGCCTGCGTACCAGGGCACGCTCAAGCCAGCGTACCAGGGCACGCTCAAGTCTGCGTACCAGGGCACGCTCAAGTCTGCGTACCAGGGAACGCTAAAGCCTGCGTACCAGGGCACGCTTAAGTCTGCGTACCAGGGCACGCTCAAGTCTGCGTACGCAAGGGTCACGCTTCCAACAGGAAGCGTACTCAAGGCTGCGTACGCAAGAGTCACGCTTCTAATAGGGAGCGTACTCAAGGCTGCGTATGCAAGGGTCACGCTTCCAACAGGAAGCGTACTCAAGGCTGCGTACGCAAGAGTCACGCTTCCAACAGGGAGCGTACTCAAGGCTGCGTACGCATGAGTCACGCTTCCAACAGGGAGCGTACTCAAGGCTGCGTACGCAAGGGTCACGCTTCCAACAGGAAGCGTACTCAAGGCTGCGTACGCAAGAGTCACGCTTCCAACAGGGAGCGTACTCAAGGCTGCGTACGCAAGAGTCACGCTTCCAATAGAGAGCGTACTCAAGGCTGCGTACGCTGCGCTAAAAAGCATGCACAGCTCAGTGGCGTAAGCTAAAAAGCTCTGCACACTGCTCATTGTCTTCTCCAAACCAGCAAGAACTCTATGGTTAAACCCAAGCTTCAAAAGTTCATAACTTGGTCAAAACAAGTCCAAATCCAACTTTTCAAAGGTCAAAATCGGGTAGAAGAAAATTTCCCTCCATATGGAACCATCAAAACTTTGAAAACAAAGAGGTTTGATAGATCAAAACCACCAAATCCGAAAATAACAAATTCTTAGATCTATAAGATTTAAAGCCTCAAAGTAGAAAATGACAAGTTCTAATGTGTCATAGAAACATGAGAAGAAGCTAATGGAACAATAAAATGGCTCTCTTGTAGAAGTAAGTTGCACTTGCCTATGGGTGTGGAGAGTTGGGTGGAGGAAGAAGAAGAAGAAGAAGTTAATGGAGAAAGTAATGAAGAGAGAGAGAGTATTGGTAGAGTTTTTATGAGGGTAGGATGTGGTGTGTTGAGGGTGGAGCATAGGCTAAGGTGTTCCAATACACAGTAAACCAACCCAAACCAATCCAAAATAAACCAAGTTAAACCATTACATGCTATGATGAACCTAATCAAGATTAAACTGAAATTAGCTAGCCAGGTAGAAAAAATAAAAATATATGTCAGGATTTCGTATACGTATACTGGAAATACGTAGAACGAAAAATGGGGGTGACAACTCTACCCACCTTAAAAGAATTCCATCCTCGGAATTTAATCAAGAGGCTAGAGATGTCGAGCAAGCTATATCAATTGCAGACAATACAGAACTAGTAGTCAATCAAGCAATCATTCATGCAAGCAAGGAACTTAAGCATAAGGCATAAGAAGACATTATACCTTACGAGTCAAACAGGTCGGGATATCGCGATCGGATATCATCCTCACGCTCCCATGTTGACTCGCCCAAAGAGTGATGACCCCAAGCAACACGGACTAACTTGATAGTCTTGTTCTTGAGTATCTTCTCCCTCCGGTCCAATATGGATACGGGTCTCTTCTCATACGAAAGATTGGTACCAACAACCAATTCCGAATGATCAAGGACATGACTCGGATCCAGGATATACCGTCGTAATTGGGATATATGAAAGACATCATGTACCTCACGTAACGACGGCGGAAGAGCGAGACGATAGGATACATCACCTACTCGCTCTAGAATATCAAACGGCCCTATATACCTAGGACTGAGCTTTTCCTATACGTCGAATCGAATGACGCCACGGGTAGGCGAGATCCTAAGGAATACGTGGTCGTCGACAGAAAATTCAAGGGGACGCCGATAAGAATCGGCCCAATGACGCTGGCGATCTTGGGCAACTCGAAGATGATCTCTGACTCGTCTGACCATCTCAATAGTCCGCGTCACCATCTCTGGTCCAAGCATTTGCCTCTCACCGATATCGTCCCAAGCTAAAGGAGATCTGCACTTCCTGCCATACAAGGCCCCGAAAGGTGCCATCTGGATACTAGCCTGGAAACTGTTATTGTACGAGAACTCTACGAGATGCAAGTGATCTTCCCACGAACCACTGAAGTCGAGTGTACATGACCGCAGCATGTCTTCAAGAGTCTGGATCGTACGTTCTGACTGACCATCTGTCTACGGATGGTAGGCTGAACTGAACTTGAGACGAGTCCCCAAACTCTCTTGAAGACTCTGCCAAAAGTGCGAGGTGAATCTTGAATCTCTATCGGACACAATACTGACTGGCACTCCATGTAATCTGACTATCTGCCTGAGGTACATCTCTGTAAGCTGATCCGTCGACTGACCGATTCTGAAAGGAAGAAAATGATCTACCTTCGTGAGACGATCAACTATAACCCAGATGGCATCCCTCCCAGCTGGGGATCTAGGTAATCCAGTTACAAAATCCATGGTGATGTGCTTCCATTTCCATTCTGGGATCGATAAAGGTTGAAGAAGTCCAGCTGGTCTCTGATGTTCAGCCTTAACTTATTGACAAACTAAACAACGAAAGACAAACCGGGCTATCTCCCTCTTCATGCCATTCCACCAAAAATGCTGTCGAATATCACGATACATCTTCGTACCGCCGGGGTGAATGGAATACTGAAAACTGTGGGCTTCTGCCATGATCTCCTGTCTGATATCACCACTGGGTACACAAAGACGCCTCCCATGTCGGAGTGTACCATCTTCATGAATGCCTAACTCTGGTCTCTGTCCTGCCACACATTCTGTCCTAAGCTGCTGAAGCTTAGAGTCCGTGGACTGAGCTAACTTGATCCTCTCAACTATGCTGGAATGAACTTGCATACTGGCCATCAATGCCACACTGGAAGGAAGAACAACTTCAATACCCATCTTCTGTAGATCTGCTAACAACTCTGGCTGTGCCGTTAGAAAATAAACTCCGACTCTCCTGCTCAATGCATCTGCTACCACGTTGGCCTTCCCAGGATGATACTGCAAGTTGATGTCATAATCCACAAGTAGCTCTAGCCATCTCCTCTGACGCATATTAAGATCCTTCTGGGTAAACACATACTTCAGACTCTTGTGATCGGTGAAAATCTCCACCCGATCTCCATACAAATAATGTCTCCAAAGTTTTAATGCAAAAACTACGACTCCTAACTCCAGGTCATGGGTTGGGTAATTCCTCTCATGGTCACGAAGTTGACATGACGCATAAGTGACTACCTTACTATGCTGCATCAAGACACATCCTAATCCCTTGCCGGATGTATCGCAATAAACTGAAAATCCTCCCGTCCCGTCGGGAAGAGTGAGAATGGGGGCCGTCATCAATCTCTGCTTCAACTTCTCAAATGAACTCTAACACTCTGCTGTCCAAGCAAACTGCACATCCTTACGGGTCAACTGCGTCAGTGGTGCTGAAATCCGAGCAAAGTCTGACACAAAGCGTCAGTAATAGCCGGCCAATCCGAGGAAACTCCGAACTTCTGCAACGGTGCTAGGTACTGGCCATGTCTCTATAGCCACTATCTTCTGGGGATCAACTTCCACTCCACCTCTGGTGATGATGTGACCCAAGTACGAGATACGATCCAACCAAAACTCGCACTTACTGAACTTCGCGTACAACTGGTGCTCCCTGAGAATCTGAAGAACTACACGAAGATGCTGCTCATGCTCTGCCTCGTTCTTGCTATAGACTAAGATGTCGTCTATGAACACTATCACGAACTGGTCCAAATAGGGCATGAAGATACGATTCATGAGGTCCATGAATACGGCCGGCGCATTGGTCGCTCCAAATGGCATAACAAGGAACTCCCAATGTCCATACCTAGATCTGAATGTTGTCTTCGGGATGTCCTGCACTCTGACTCTGATCTGATGGTACCCTGACCAAAAGTCAATCTTCGAGAATACTGCCGCTCCCTTGAGCTGATCAAATAAATCATCTATCCTTGGTAAAGGATATCTGTTCTAATGGTTACAGAGTTCAAGGTACGATAATCAACACATAATCTTGACGTACCATCATTCTTCTTCACAAGAAGCATCGGAGCTCCCCAAGGTGATCCACTAGCACGAATGAATCCCTTGGTTCTAAGTTCTTCAATCATCTTGTACAGGACCTCCAACTCTGATGGTGCCATCCTATAGACTCTCTCTGACACTGGTACCGTCCCTGGAATCAAATCGATAGTGAATTCTATCTCTCTCTCTGGGGGTATGCCTGGAAGCTCTTCGAGAAATACGTCAGGAAACTCTTCTACAACTCTGAAAAACTGAACTGCTGCTGCTACGGCCATCCGCAATACTGGGGAAGAAGGTTCTACTCCGCCTCGAGAAAATGAAAACTCTGGCTCACCGGGAACACTAAAAATAATCTTGCCGCCATGGCAATCTATACTAGCATACCGGTCCCTCAACCAATCCATTCCTAGGACCACATCATAATCGGCCATCGGAAACTCTATCAACCTAGCGGGAAACTCTCTACCGCTGACAACGATTCGACACGAGGAAAACACCCTATCTACACCCATAAATCCGTTACCAGTAAGTATATTGAGCCTTACTGATAATGACTCGGGCTCCAGTCCTATCCGTGTCGCGAATCGTACAGATATAAATAAATACGATGCACCTGAATCAAATAATAATGATGCAGAAAAAGAGTTGACGAGAATGGTACCTGCCACCACCTCACCTGATGCCAACTCCTCTTCTACGGTCAAAGCCATCGCTTGACCGTGCCCTCTGGGTGCTGGTCCTCTCTGCTGGAAACCTCTCTGGCGGTTCTGAACCTGAGCTTGGACCTGGGTATACTGCTGCGGTCGCTGCTGCTGGAATGCCTGAGCCTGAGGCGGCAATGGTCTCGGAGGCTGATACTGCTGCTGCTGCACTGGTGCTGGTCCCCTCACTGAGGGACTAGTCTGGGCCGATGAGGATGAATCGGCTCTCTGTGGGCAGGACCCTATCATGTGATCCGGTGCTCCACAAGCCAAACACAATCCTTGTGCTCGGCGACATTCTGACACTACATGCCCTGGCTTTCCACAATGAGTGCAGTCCATTGTGGAAGACTGTCTCCGCTTCTGCTGCTGAGGATACGTCGGAGTCGAATGCTGAACCGGCGTAACTGATGCTGCCCTCCTCGGAGCCCCAATAGTCAAGGCCCTAGCTGCCGGGGCTGGGGATGAAGACTGGATCATCTGACCATGGGACCGCTTCCGTCCTCCAGTTCTGTCTACAATTCTCTGCGAGGTATACTCATGCCTCTTAGCTGCCCGCAAAACAGTATCAAAGGTCTGATGCTCAAACTGCTCCACTACTAGAATGATCTCCAGGTGGAGTCCCTGCTGGAATCGCTGCGCTCGATCAAACTCGGTTGCCACCAAAGTAGGAGCAAACCGACTCAGTCTTGAAAACTCGGCCGTATATCCATCGACCGTCCTGCTCATCTGTCTGAGATTGGTGAACTTCGTCTGTAGATCATGCCGAGCCACAGCATCGAAGTACTTGATCTGAAACTTGTCACTGAATACCGCCCACGGAACAGGCGTTGCCAAACCAACTGCCATCATCGCCCACCAGGTGCGGGCTAGGTCCAATAACTGTAGACGTACCACAGCTACCTTTTCTCCTTCTGGAGTCTTGGCTGCATCTAAGATAATCTCAATGTCCTGGTGCCACGCATCGGCTGCAATAGTGTCTTCACTTCCATCAATAAGGGAGGGTTGAGGCGCTTGAAACTGCTAGCCGCACTGTTCCCTTGATAACCAACACGGCCCATGGCATCCTGTACTGCCTGGTGTAGGGCATCGCCCGGACGATCTTGAGATGCAAGCAATGTCCTGATGAGACCCACCAAGGTGCCATCGTCAGGCTCTGCAGGCTGGACTGGCTGAACTGGGGGCTCGGGGTCCCCGGAATGCATGACTTGGGAGGCCACTCCAGAGTGCTGGGCTTGGTCTCCAGGTTGCTGCTGGTCCACTGGAGGTGCTCCGCCTTGCTGATCGGTAGGACCAGGAACAATGCCGCTGAAGGAAACGACATAGGGAACAATAAGAAAGGACCATGATATATCGAGGATATAAACATGTAATCAGGTCAAGGATTCTGAAAGATCAGAAGGCACGAGTAGAGATCAAAGGCGAGTGCTGATTGAGACATCTATCCGGTAAAACTCTCACACATCTTGATCTACAAGACCTGCATGGGCCACCACTTAAACCGTGTCACGTCCCAGAACCAGAATACTGGAGAGCGGGGGACAGACACAGCCAGCTACGTACATTGAAGTTAATCTCACATCGCAATACGGTCACGGCTGTCTAGATGCATGAGGGTTTACTACAAGCCATCAGTCTCTTAAGGTCAATAACAAGCCTAGTGTCTCAATCTCAAGCAACAAGTAGATATAACAAGATGGTAGATCATCATACATACAAAGTAAGGCGTCCCATACATTACATATTCAGATGATCATGAAGCTAGTCAAACAAAATACGAAGACTAGCAAGAGTTTAAGTCATACATGATCAACCCTAGGATTTGTCAATCATGCTACAGCCCGTAGGCAGACATTAAATAAAGTTGCAAACGAGCTAACACTTGCTCGGCGGCTAAACGCCTCAAAAGAATATTTTTACAAGGGAGTGGGAGAGCAAAATAAAACCCACTCGTTGCCGGGATTCCTTCTAGTGTTCACCATCTGGCAGGAAGGTTGGGAGATCCTCGGTAGCTGCTCCGAAATCTGGCCATACAAAACCAGCTGGGTCAGACCCCAGAAACAGCAAGTGCCACAAAGGAGGCTTCACTTAAGAACTAAAACCAGCATGTCAGCACATAAATCATAGATGAAATAACATAAGACATGAGTTAAAGAAAACATGATGATAAACGATAAGATAACTAAAGGACTATTTCGGTAACCAAGTTACAACCCGTAAATCAAACAAGGACCGGGGTTGTAACCCTTCACCTGAACAGAACTTAGCCTCGAACCAATTATCGATAAAGTAAAGCATAAGCAAGCATGTCCGGAGATATCCATGTACCGGATCTGGGCAAGACTAGACAAGATAGGATTCCATCCATCATTCACGGCCAAGCAAAGAGTACGGCTTGATACTTAACTAACTAGGGTTATCACAAGCTTAGTTACTAGCAAGATGCAATGAGGTACGCCTACGGCCACAAGCCCTGCAGACTATCCAGGTTATCCAGACGCAAGGTTCAAGCTTAGAGTTATCATGCCTATGGATGCAACACATGACAGTATGCATAGTAATCGTTTCATGTAGTGTCCCACATAATAGTGAGCTGGAAATGTGTCCTACTCGTCGGCAGGCTACAAGTCCATCAAGGAAGGCGCCCAGATAACGGGATTGCTTGTAGCCGGAATACCTCTCTATATGCTCTATTTGATCAATCTAGTCATTAACCTAGTCAGATTTGGTATGAATCCCTGACCGTGGTAACCAGGGATACATGTCCTAGATATGATGCGAGACAAGACTGGTTGCTTATACAGGCATATTTAATACAATCACCCACGGTGTCAAGAATTCACTTAGCATGTCAGGTTAGCCGTCGCGACAGCGTATCAAGGTCAAGATTACTTGTCGAGGGTACGCCACGACGAATCGCCATCATGTCATGTTACTTATCAAGATTACTTATCAAGGCAAGGGTGCGTCACGACGGACCACCTTCAAGAATTATCATGTCAAATTGCTGGTCAAGAGTGCACCACGGCGGGTCACTAATCATGCAATTCCACCAGTAAGCCTTGGTCCGATTAACATTCATAAATACTGTCATGATCATATCGGGTTCAGGTCAAGTTTACATCAAGGCGTAAGGATATAAAATGGCTGCAAATCCATAAAGGGGAATATGGGGACATAAGGCACCCTAAGGGGGAAGCAAGGGGTAGTGTACGCTCAGGACAGCGTATGCAAGGGTCATGCGTACGCTCAAGACAGCGTACGCTCAGGACATGCGTACGCTCAGCCAGGGCACGCTCAAGTCTGCGTACCAGGGCACGCTCGAGCCTGCGTACCAGGGCACGCTCAAGCCTGCGTACCAGGGCACGCTCAAGTCTGCGTACCAGGGCACGCTCAAGTCTGCGTACGGAAGGGTCACGCTTCCAACAGGAAGCGTACTCAAGGCTGCATACGCAAGAGTCACGCTTCCAACAGGGAGCGTACTCAAGGCTGCGTACGCAAGGGTCACGCTTCCAACAGGAAGCCTACTCAAGGCTGCGTACGCAAGAGTCACGCTTCCAACAGGGAGCGTACTCAAGGCTGCGTACGCAAGAGTCACGCTTCCAACAGGGAGCGTACTCAAGGCTGCGTACGCAAGGGTCACGCTTCCAACAGGAAGCGTACTCAAGGCTGCGTACGCAAGAGTCACGCTTCCAACAGAGAGCGTACTCAAGGCTGCGTATGCTGCGCTAAAGAGCGCACGCAGCTCAGTGGCGTAAGCTAAAAAGCTCTGCACACTGCTCACTGTCTTCTCCAAACCAGCAAGAACTCCATGGTTAAACCCAAGCTTCAAAAGTTCATAACTTGGTCAAAATAAGTCCAAATCCAACTTTTCAAAGGTCAAAATCGGGTAGAAGAAAATTTCCCTCCACATGGAACCATCAAAACTTTGAAAACAAAGAGGTTTGATAGATCAAAACCACCAAATCCGAAAATAATAAATTTCTAGATCTACAAGATTTAAAGCCTCAAAGTGGAAAATGACAAGTTCTAATGTGTCATAGAAACATGAGGAGAAGCTAATGGAACAATAAAATGGCTCTCTTGTAGAAGCAAGTTGCACTTGCCTATGGGTGTGGAGAGTTGGGTGGAGGAAGAAGAAGAAGAAGTTAATGGAGGAAGTAATGAAGAGAGAGAGAGTGTTGGTAGAGTTTTTATGAGGGTGGGATGTGGTGTGTTGAGGGTGGAGCATAGGCTAAGGTGTTCCAATACACATTAAACCAACCCAAACCAATCCAAAATAAACCAAATTAAACCATTACATGCTATGATGAACCTAATCAAGATTAAACTAAAATTAGCTAGCCAGGCAGGAAAAATAAAAATATATGTCAGGATTTCGTATACGTATACTGGAAATACGTAGAACGAAAAATGGGGGTGACACAATTAAAGCAACACTTTAGTCGCAAACGACAGTCCTTCTGCAGGTTCCCTCTCCTTCCACAAAACTGGCAGGTTATTGTACTTGGGATTTGGTAGGGCACGATTTGTTGATATTGTGCAGTAGGTCGTCGTTCAGGGCCTCCTGAACCAAGTTGAACTGGAAAGTCCATCGGGGCATAGTATCTTTGAGTTTGTTGTGCTTCCATGTGAAGGATCTCTTGACTTCTAGCTTCTTCTAATACTGCAGCGTGCGAAATTCTGGATTGCATAGTGGTATGTGTTTTAAGCTCGGGTCTTAACCCATTATGAAATCTTTTTGCCTTCTCCTTCTCCGTTGGCATCATTCCCTCTGCAAATCTGCTTAGTCGGCTAAATTCTGCATCATACTCGTCAACCGACTTGTCGTCTTGTTTGAGGTGCAGGAACTGATCATACAGTATATTTTGAGCAGCGGTTAGAAAGTACCTCTCGTTGAAGAGTTTGCAGAACTCTTTCCATGACTGATTGGTACCCAAGCGCCTCTCCTCCGCTTTCCACCAATGATGGGCATTGTCCTCGAGTAATAAATCAACTGCGGTCATCCAATCTTCTTTAGGTAATTGTGATGCCCTTAACTTCTTCTCAGTGCTGATAAGCCATGAAGAAACTTCTAGTGGGCCTTCGGTACCTTTGAAGGTCTTCAGATTCATTAGGGTAAAATCTGAAATACTGCCTACGTATGAATGGGGCCTTGGTGGAGGTGCTGGTACTTGGGCTGGTGGTGGAGACGGGGGTCTATTACGTGGGACCATCACGTCTTGTCTCAATAGCTCATTTTGCTGCCACTGAGCCCGCAATAAAGTATAAAGGAAACGATTGGTATCATCTCCATCAATCGGGGGCATAGGCATCTGCGGTCCATCTTGAGGTAGATTCTGATGAAGGGATGGTGGAGTATACCCTCCCTGGGGTACAGGGGTCTGCTGAACAGGCTGAACTAATTGGGGTTCAGAGGCTTGGGGATGCTGGTGAGTAGGTGGGGTCGTCTGGTCGGGTTGAGACGGCATGGTTGAGGTTGCTATAGGATGCTGTAAGTGAATTTGCTCCTCTTGGGCTGCCGAGTTTCCTGGGGTGATGGCAAGTGGTACAGCGCTACCGCTATGAGGATTCATTTTCTGGCACGAGATATAAAATTTTGTTAGAACAATTTCAAGCTAGATGCAAGTCAAGCAGTCAATGAGAGTTTGAAGAGGAATCAAGGGAGGTATCAAACATGTGGATGAGATTCCTAATTTCTAATCCTATATGCAGGCTCGTATCAGCACAGTTATGTAGCCGATACGATATGCTCAGACCTGCATGGGCCACCACAAAAACATGTAACGCCCCAGTCCCAAAATACGTAGGACTAGGAACATAGACATGCCAGCTGTATTTATACGAAGTACACTCCAATATATGGAAATCTCATATGAATACATAAGCTGTAAAAATGCAGTAGAACCATAACTAGTCTCATCCACACAGAATAAATGAATAAAAGATATCATATAATGAAAATGAATTTGTCTTGATACAATACATTGGGCGGAGACAAATCCACTACCAACAAAATAAGAAAAAGTACATAGAAAATGAAATGAGTGGCGAGCGAAGCGAAGATGATCCAAGTGCAATCATCCTCAAGGAATTAGCGATGATCACGGCGAGAGCTAAAGCACCTGCGAAAAGATAATAGCACACACACTTGGAGAGATAACCAGGTCCTCAGAGGGACGTAACAAGACACATAATATCATGCCACATAAACTGAATAAATATTGCTCAAATAAATAAGTCAATTGAATTATAACATGGTCCCATACGCACCTATTGAACGAGTGTACCATCCCCCCAACCAAACAAGGACAGGAAATTGTAAACTAATTCACGGTGACGTATCTTTCCATGCTATGAATCCAATATGGTATCCGGACCCCAACAAGGTTCAATACCTTCTCATCGAAGTAGTAAGTCACACCTACAACCAAACAAGGACAAGATGTGACGAACTAATCCGCGACAAGTTATTGTTCCAAGCCACGGTCAGATACAAGTACCCAAACTAAATGTACTCATACCTAACGAATAAGGGTAGCCTAATCGTTCTAAGTGAATACAGTTTTAAGAACAGTTCATGGTCGCATGACTACCCGGTCAAGTCAAGAAAATACCAATGCAGTACCTCAATAGCGAGTCACAACACCATATACTATTCTTCAGTATCGAGCGAGTCTATAGCATATAGTCTACCTATCGTTCTTCAGTAGCGAGCGAGTCTACGATAGATAGGGTGGTAGTCAACTTCCAATCATGTTCTTTCCGCCCAATGCAAACTCATAACTGCTAAGTCTTCTAGCATGCAATTCTATTAGCAGTTATTTCCTAACGCACGGCTTATACGTACTGGTGGCCAGCCAATCATGCACTTCCGTGTTCTACATGCGACACATAACTTCGTGGTATAACGTGTCAAGGCCATGAATGCAACACACAAAGGTGGTCCCTTAAATCTAGGTTGAATGTGCAAGAAAAAAATAATACATATCACGAAATATAAATGAACAGTAAGTTCTAACAGGTTATGCCATGTATCACAGTTTGTTTTGCATAAAAAAATAAATAATGCATGAAATATGAGCTAAAATAAATAAACACCAAATAGCAAGGTGTCTTGCCTGAGGGTGGTACGAGATGTAGCAAAATCCAACAGTCAGAATCGTCAACACGAAAGTCAAAATCCACAAGGAGCTCCGGATGCTGAAACAAACATCACGAACGAGTTTGGAATAAAATATATGCCTAGGAAATGCTTGTCCAAAAGTTAAATTCTGGAACAGAGACAAAATCGTAATTTTGGGTTAAAGTGATGTCCGTCGTTGGACCCATTTTGCACCGAAATGTGTGACAGTATCTACGGTCTCTAAAGTCGTCAAACTACATGTCTACGGGTCTGGTTTGAGGAGACGAACTCAACGTATGTCCAGTTTTGGATTCCGATGAGCCGTGCACAAATTCGTCCGTTAGAGCGGGTCGCGGGCCCGCCAAATAGGCGTTCCATTCGACCTTCTCAGAATCGGACCAAACTTGGCATACAGGACCAAAAAAAATGATACGGTCCTGCTGGCACAAGTTTTGTCTCGATACGACGAACGTACACGAAGTTATGGCCATGTTTGTAAAAGGTCGATACGGGGGTATCTCGACGGATACACACTGATTTCGTCGCGCACACGCAACAAAATCGAGTTCCGTCAGTTTCCACACGTCAGCAACACCCATACGCACCTTTCGATGCATATAGTGCACGACCACGTCGTCCGGTTTGTCGGGACGCACGTCGTATCGGGGAGAATTGTTGAAATTCACTATTTAAAAAACCATTTTTTTCTAAACTTTGAGACTAAATCATTTGCAATCTAATCAATGAAAGTTAAAACTACCAGTTAGGTTTCCATCTCCTATAGGTTACCTGCAGGTCTGTTCAAACAAATTTTTGAGAAGGCTCATGGTTTGGCAGATGGTTGCCTTCCAATATGGGGTTTGGGCTTGGTTTTCTGTCCCTTTTTTGGACAGTTTTTCTTTGATTTTGGATCGACGTACTGGACAGATGGTTCGACCAACCCAAAACCTAACTACTGGAATATGTTCTCGGTTATGTTTACTATCTAAGAAAACAATTAGATCGAAAAACAAAGGAGCGATGACAAAGAATTATTACCGTGAATATGGGAGTTTTGCAGCCTTGCTGCTGTTACTGCTAGCGTTTGTTCTACTCCGGGTGGCCGGCGACGGTTCTCCGGCGGACGTGCGGCCAGCAACGGCGGCGCAGCTTAGTCGGGGCTATGCGCGCGGCTTCTGGAGGTGGTATACGACAGCGTGTTGGATCTTAGAAAATTTTCTCTACTTGGAACGAAAGGGGCTCCCAATCCGGCTTTGTATGGGTTTTTAAACCGATTTAAAATCGATTTAAATTAGATTAGATGGGATTCTAATCGATTTAGGATAGGATTAGAAATATTTGAATTAGATTAGCTATTGGATTCTTCGGAATCCATCAGAGAGTTTCTTCTCTGTCTGCTCCATTTAGTCGGGGAAGGGAAGTTTTGCAGCTCGCGGAAAGGAAGGGGATTAATCGGGTTTTAAATAGTACTGTTCCCTTTAGGGAACAGTACACAGTAGTTATATTTTTTTCCCTTTTCTTTAGCAGTGGAGGGACGTATGGGAAAAAAATTCAGCTCGGGCTGGACGAGAGCAGTACTGACGTCAGCATAACTTTTTTTTTCTTTTTTTCTTGTTTTTTTCTTTTCTTTATTATAAAACATATATTTATTTATAAATATATATATATATATATATATATATATATATATATATATATATATATATATATATATATATATATATATATATATATATATATGTATATATCTATATATAACTCAAAAATCTATTTAAATCCAAGTCACAATTTAAAATATTATCATACCAAATATCTAATATAATTAAACACATGTACATATATATAAATTTACTTGATATTACAATCAATGCTAATAAATAACTAAAAGTAGATATTGAATTAATTCCTAAGAATACACTAATAATAAAAATATAAAAATAATAATAATAATAAATAATTCTATGAAGATTTTGGCGGACATACACTGCACCCCTTATCTGGGTCCAGAAAAATTATAAAAATATTAAATATTATTTAATAATAATAAAAAAAACCCATAAACTGTGTAACATCATTTTGAAGACTTTTTAAATAATCTAAAATAAAAAAAATTGGGGGTTTGACATAACTTTTGACTATGAGGTCGAAACGAGGTCCGGTTTGTCGCAAAATGAGCGTATCTTCGAGGAGCCGGAGATTAACAGCTTCTTCGTTAGTCAACCTTTCGAAAATTTAGAATCGCAAAAAAATGATGTTTGGACCTCCGTTTTAGCACTTTTTCGTTTTTTGGGCATTTCATAAATTTTCTCTTTATAAATAGGACTGCCACCCCCTGACAGTCCTACACTTATATAGGGTGCTGACAGTCCTAATTAAAATTTGTTGAAACTTGTTGTAACAGTACCCCTGGCAGGGTACTGGCAGTCCTCCGTTTGTGTAGGACTGCCAGGGGGTGGCAGTCCTAATTGAAACTCTCTGTGACAGAGAGTTTCAGTTTCAAACTCTCATCACAGAGAGTTATAAATAGGAATGTCATCCCCCTGGCAGTCCTACACTTAAGTAGGACTGCCAGAGTGCTGGCAGTCCTATTTAAAACTCTCTGTGACAGAGAGTTTTATTTTGAAACTCTCATTGTAGAGGGTTTCAATTAGGACTGTCAGGATGCTGGCAGTCCTGATACTAAATCAAGAATATCATGAATTGGTCAACAACTTAAGTTTCCAAACTTAAATAACAACTACATATCAGACAACTACATATCCAACAAGTACATCAATAACAACATAAATCACAACTACATATCAGACAAAATATCCAACTTCAAAAAAATAACATAAGTGTCAACTACATATCCTTCAAAAGTCTATCCAACAACTTAAGTTTCCAAACAACAAATATATCCTTCAAGTTTCAAACAACAAAGACTCTGTACAAAAACATCCAGATTACATCCAACTAATGATCATTCCACATCCAACTACATATCATGTCGGGACTTTAAACGAGACTCCCTATTATTCATGAAGGGGAACTCGACCACGTATTCGATGCGATCAAGCTCGTTGGCGACCGCGACACTAGTGTGACTTTGGCAACCTCTCCGGAGTGTCTGGGCCAATTCCTTCACCTTTTGAGACTGTAAATGAAAGTATAAGTGAATTAAGTCTACAAACATGGGAGTATAGGACATGCAGTTCCCCCCCCCCGCATATGAGCATCATGCAGTTATCCACCCCCCTCCATATGAGCAACATAGAGTACCAACCCTCCCCCCTCCCCCCCTTCCACCCCCATATCTCATTACATTAGGACTATCATGCCTGTGCCAGTCCTAAAGTAAAGCAGGACTGTGGCAGTCCTGCTTTACATTAGGACTGCCACAGGCATGGCAGTCCTACTGTATTCAAATCCGACTGTTGCAGCCGAACGGCCAAAACGAGATGCTCGTTTGTCGTCTTCTAGGGTTATGGTTTCAAGAAAAATGTGGGTTTGTCGTGTTCAAAAATTCCTTTCATGAACCATAAAGAGATTCTAAACCTAATTTGTCAAAACTTTTTAAAGAATTAAAAATATTCTAGGGTTTTGAATAGAGTGTACAAATTTTTTGAAGAAATTAGGGAAGGCCGACTAACGGAGAAATTAGGGAAGGCCCATATAACTTGCGTGTCATCTCTTCGAATCTACGAATGTTGTTGAAGAAATCTTGGTGGATAAATTGGGAGTGGAGTGGTGGAGGAGAAGAAAGTAGGGTTTTGGGAGAAGGAGAGGGAGCTCTTTTTTCTTTTGGTGGAGAGAGAGTGTAGAATGGGCTATGGGAAGGAATGAAGGATTTTGGGGGTTGGGCTGCCCCCTAGCCAAATGTGGGTGACCCTAGCAAAATCTCCACCTCCTTGGGCTGCCCCCAAGTTAGGGTTGCCCCAGCAAAAATGGTGGTGCCCGTAGAAAAAACCTAGTTTTAACCACTTTTATTAAGTGAAATAGAAAATAGAAGTGATAAGCGGATGGATTTCACTCATTGCGAACTTGTGGTCAAAATATTTACTTTGATTTTAGTTGGTGGTGCATAGGTTTAAGAATATATATCCACTTGAACTTTTGATTATAGACAATCAAAAATTAATGAAACATCTATAGATTATAATAACATCAATTTTTATATAGGAGGATAAAATTAGGTATATTTACGTAAAAAAAGAGGGTTTAACGAAAATTGCAAAGAGGAGGATGGGGCGCCATCTAAGATGGCGCCCAAAAATTTCAAGAACCCGGCGCCATCTTAGATGGCACCTAAAACCTACAGTACATTATCCGGCGCCATCTAAGATGGCGCCCAATTGGAATCTCGTTCCCAAGAGCCAAATTCAAATATTTTCTTTTTATTTGAAATGCTTGATTGTGATTTTCTGAGTTTTTTGGGTGGCTCTTGTCCTTATTATATTTTTTGTGATATTACTAATAAATGATTTGTCATTATTTGAAATCTGTTATTATCTATAAACAAAATTAAATGGGACATCAAATCAAAAATTATTGTTATCTAAAAAAAATTAATATTGGTTTGGGTTTTTATTTGGGACGGGTGGAAATCAATTTTATTTATAGATATGAATAAATTTTGATATGATATCCCGCGCTTAATTTTATTTATAGATAATAACAAATTTGAATAGATAATAATAAATCATCTAGTAGTAATATCAAAAAATATAATAAAGATAATAATAAATCAAAAATATTTATTTAAAAATATAATATGGATAATATCTTTACAAAAAAACCCAAACCAATATACTAAACCCAAAAAAACCAAACCAATGGATAATATCTTTATAAATTTCTTTCTTTCAAAAAATTTCAAACTCATTTTGTTTTATCTAATTTAAATAAATATATCATCGTTATAGGAAATTTTCTGGAAAAAAAATTGACAGAAATTCTCTAATTTAATTTGGGCGCCATCTTAGATGGCGTCGGATGTTTGAAATTTTTTGGACGTCATCTTAGATGGCGCCGGGTTCTCGAAATTTTTTGGACACCATCTTAGATGGCGCCCCATCATCCTAATTATAATTTTCCTTAAATTCTTCTTAAGATAGCGTCCCATCATCCTATTTACAATTTTCACTAAATCCTTCTTTTTACGTAAATATACCTAATTTGATGCTTCTATATATAATTTTTCTGTTATAATAACCATTATCTCTCATCCATTGAGTGGTCTAGATGGCGAAAGTCCTGTAGTCTCAAGCTTATAGTCTACATAACCCCAAATCGACTAAAATACGCAAACTATTGGAGATTTCAGAAACAAGCCACATGCCCCCATTCATTCAAAATTACTTGAAGAGAATGGTCCCTAAATCTCTCGCAATCCAACCTTTCAGCCGCTACTACCCGTCGACACTCCATTTCCATTTTGGTAAGTAACAAATATGAGATCACCCATGAAATTCCCTCCCAAAGAAAGGTTCACATCTTAACCCTATCCAAATAAGGAAAGGAAAGTTGTGAGTGAGAATGAGTCCAAAACCATGTTCTCCCCCTCAAGTTTGGGGCACCCCCACGAGAACATAACAAACAAGAACACCAAACACCAATAATACACACTCTCCCTATAGCTATAGGAATAGTTCTTTGAGTGGAGGGAGGGAAGGGGCAGTTCGTTCTCCAGCACAACCACATTGCATGGAGATCCTTCTCCCTCATAATTCCTTCCTACGTGGCAACATCAACGCCCTCTGTTGTCTACACGTGCTGCTGATCTTGTCTTTCTTCTTTTGCTTCAGTGCATGGATTTCTCCTTCCATTCCCATTCTCATTCCTATATACAACACCAAAGCTCTTCTTATAGATGTAGAGAGAGAGAGAGAGTGAACAAATAAACAATTCATTCATTCATTCTTCTTCTTCTCTCTGCAGAGTACTAGTACGTGGTTTCCACTCAGATCTCCATTGTGCTTGAGCATCTTCCAATGTACGAGGAGGAGCAAAGGCACAGGTGCAGGCTCTGCAGCAAGAGCTTCCCGTGCGGGAGATCCCTAGGCGGCCACATGAGGTCCCACGTGTCCTTCTCTTCTTCCACTTCCTTCGTGGAGGAGCCCAAGCTTGGCAATGGCTACGGGCTCAGGGAGAACCCCAAGAAGACGTGGAGGCTCTCCTCCTCCGTGTCTCACAACGACGAGGAGAAGGAGTGTAGGGAATGTGGGAAGGAGTTCCAGTCGCGGAGAGCTCTGTTCGGCCACATGAGGTGCCACTCTCATGACAAGATCAGAGAAGAAGAAGAAGAAGAAGGTTCTTGGAGTGGTCATGGTGGTGGTGAGAGTTTGGTGAGAGTCCCCAGGAAGAAGAGGAGGCCGAGGAGGCCCGCAGCGATTGCGGGGCCCTCGTCTTCTTCGGCTACGGAGGATCACGAGCAGGAAGATGTTGCCATTAGCCTCATGATGCTCTCCAGAGATGCTGGATACTGGGGATCCGATAATCCTGCCGCCGCCGCCATCGAGTCGTCGGACAAGAATTCTGCGGTCTTGGAGGAGGATAATGGGGATTTATTTGACGGCTTCAAGAAGCGGAAGGGCTACCACGTCGACGTCGATGAACTGTACGCCGAGAACGAATCCGATGACGAGGGGCCGAGGAAGGGTTCTGGTGCCGAGAGGAAGAGGAGGAGGTCGACTAGATTGGATGGTTATGGTGCTGGACTGGGGAAGAGCCGATATGAGTGTACTACTTGCAAGAAGAGCTTCCACTCCTATCAAGCTCTAGGAGGCCACCGCGCGAGCCACAAGAGGCTTACGGGGCGATGCTGCGGCGGTGGGAGTACCTTCGATACCGACGCTTGGGTCGATCGGATAGTCGTCGACAGTACTGCCAAGGCTAGTGCTGGGAATAATCACCAATGTGGTGTTTGTGGGAAGGTGTTTGCTTCTGGACAAGCATTGGGAGGGCACAAGAGGTCCCATTTGGTGACGAGTTCACCCAAGATCGTGATCGAGGAGGAGGAGGAGGAGGCGGTGGAACTGATGCCCGACTTGCTCGATCTCAACTTGCCGGCTCCAATCGACGAGGAGGATTCAAGCAACAAAAGGGGGGCCGCAGCTGCTGTTGCTGCGGATGCGGAGTTCGATTCTTGGTGGTGGAGGAAGCAAGATCTAATCGAAGAATGAGGCGATGGTCAGGATGATTCCGAGTTGATGATGGAATAGAGCAAATTCTCTCGTTCTTTAGTGCGGAGACAACTCAAAGATGAGGTAGTTAAAAAAGTTCGCTATGTTTTTCACTGATTCAAGATTCTTAGTTCTACTTCTTGCTTTTTTCCTTCATTTGAGAGACTTAGATTAAATCTCTGGTTGAGTCTTAAAGACGGTACTACAACATTTAGAGAAGCTCAGTGAGAATGAGACTGAAAGTGTCGGTCACTGTGAGACTACATGCATGGCATGACTAGTTGCATGGTGTGACTAAAATTAGAGGAAAGAATATGGTTGGTCCCCATGATCTACTCATATACATTTAAGCTAGCCCATTGATCCATCCTCCTCCTTTTGTTGAGTCTCTCCCAAGCAATGCGGGTGGTGTCTCGCTCTCATCAACACATGGTCCATTATTACAATATGCGCAAGGGGGAACACATGCATGCAACTCTTATCATTCACAACCCCCCATATTATAAAGTTAAGGGGGAGTGGACTTGTAGTTACAACCTACTATTGGATTACTACATGCAGCATGTATGAGCTTAATTCACTTAATCTAGTAGTAGAAGAACCAGGCACTGCTGCAGCAACTGGCATAATGTAGTAAACCTGAGCACATTCAAGTGGTATGATCCTTCCAAAAGGAAGAAAAACTGTCCCCAGCACCCTGTGGTCACTGGTGCTTTTCTTGCATCCAAAGTATAGAATTAAGTAGCTAGCAACCAAGTTGTAGTCCTATGGCAAGTATATATGCTTTTGCCTACAAAGGTGATCTACACAGTTTGAGCACACTCCCTCTTCTCTTCTAAAAGAGGTCGAGTGTTCGAATCCTCTGATTTATCAGAGAAGTGTGAAGTGGGAGTCTTTACATTCTTTCCCAAGTAGCCGTTCAACTACAGTCTCGTGTCCAGAAATATGAATAAATGACACCTTAACTTTTCACTGTTCGATTTTGACATATACCAATTTCATAAATTATATTTTTAAGCACCGTTCGTCAATTTGAAGCACATCGAGACCACTTCAAAAAGTATATCTTGTAGTACAAAAGCACAATTTAAATGCTTGTATTACTAAATATTCTTTTGAAGTGGTCCCAAATTTATTTCAAAATTGACGAAATGTACTTCAAAAAACAATTTATAAAGTTAAGTTACCAAAATCGAGCACTAAAAAGTTAAGAAACGTCCGATAGCTATATATATACATATAGCTGGAATACCGATAGGATAATTTAGCCTAAATAAATAAATAAGCAGCTGTGATAGGAAAGCAACACTTGAACTTGTGCCAGGGTCCTGTCAATAGATGGGAAGTGTTAAATGGGTGTTGTTGGTTTAGGCAGTGGAGAGTGAGTGATACATGGTCATCTGGAAGATGTGAGAAGGGAAATTGAAAGGGACAAGGAGAGGGCAGGCCCCTTGATTGTTAGTTAGGCATGATCAAGCTCTCTCTTTAGTAATCACTTTTGGGTGAGGGACTTGCCTCTAAGTGAAGCTTACACCATTGGCTTTTAATTATAAATGGGCATGTGTGGGATTAGGTAATTAATTGCAGTAAGCATGAAATTAGCTGACCATCTCAACAAAAATCATGCAATTTGATTTTACTTTGGGCAGGTGCATTTGGACAAGAAAGGGGAATATTAATTAGTTTTCTAGAATTTTGATTTGAAGCTGGCATGTAGCTTTGATGGCAATGGCACCTTGTGCAAAAACAGCAACATATTTGGAAGATTTGATGGCAATGGCAACTTGCGCAAAAACAACAAACGCAGATTTGGAAGCAGAGGTAGCATCGACAGAGACAACATCATGGGAGAAACGACATGATCAAGATAAACTCAATAGAATATTTTATGGTTCCGATACTATGTTAAAGTTTATGCTACTGTACCAAAATTTTAAAATTATAGTGAGGATTAAATATTTATATTATACCAACCAGAGATACAAAGACCCTTAACAACACTGGGTTAGTGATACGAGAGTGTACTAGTAGCAATCATTACAGTTTATTAGGTACGTGCTTGCACAATTGTCTCAAACATTCTAAGAATCATGTACAAATACTAAAAATGGTCATTTTTTTAACCACTAAAAAAATGACATTTTTCTAACATTCTATGGATCTTGTTACTGCATTTCTAACAAATAGAAAAGTTTAAATCTAAAAATAAAATTTTCACATTAGTAATAATAAACAGAGGTTAGAATTTTTGGGATCTTCCGATTTTGGGGGTCATGTACGATCGCATAACTTGCACATACTCAGAAACGGTCTTGTGTGCTTGGCTTGTATGTTGGCCTATGATATTGTAATTTGTGGTAAGTTAATTTGTGACTGTTGTTTTCTTATCAATACGTCTTGGAGTCCTTTTAGATTGATGAAACTTGGGGTTTTAGTTACCACCATTTTCTCTTCATTTTATTTTTTTTATTTCTTGTGCTTTTAGGTAATAAATTGGCTCTCTTTGCTTTGAGCTGTGTTCTCAAACTGCATCCTCAATAACAGGGGAAATAAACATCTACAATGATTAATGCAAATAGTAATAGTAACAGTAAACCCTTGATTTCACCTTCTCTACCAACATTTAATACTAGGTATCGCTAAATATATGGATAGACACATGAGCATGGAATGCAAATCTGAGAAGAAAATATATTATGGACATTAACTACCAAATCTTGTGAATACTTTGTCATTTGGTATATTCAAACATTTGCTTCATTTGAGAAGAAAATTATAGCAACTCGAACATTACAATTTTCAGAAGAAGTGGAAGATCTACAAAGACAAAGACTACGTAAGTTCATCAACCGTGTCCATGGAGATGGCTCTCAAGAAAAGTCAACTACCAAATCTCTTTGGCTAACTCTGGGAGTTGCAAATGGAAGGAGATGCAAAGTTTCAGTGATGCTCTCTATTGCCATAGACCGAGGTGTGGATGCCACATAATGAGACCCAAAATCGTCAGTTTCACTTCATTCGACCACCATTTTAAAGTTAATTTACAGAATTTCTCTTATAAATTCCACAAACAAATTCTTAACATTAGGCCTACAACTTGTAATATTAATAACTCTATATATCTACATAAATTTTTAAAAGCAACCGAGAAATCTTGTTGATCAACAAGTACATTTTCAGACCGCCATATAGAAACAACTCTATGTCTCTATCTAGCGATAGCTATCTTCTGCCATATAGAAACAACTCTATCTAACTATAGCTACCTTGACTAGGAATTTAGTAACAATACATGGTATGTTGATGTCAGGTTAAATGAGTGACAGTAGTTCATAAGAACTTTTCTCAATTCTTTTCTGAATTTTTTGTTTCTCTCTTGTCTTGTTCAACAAATATTTCAGAAAATTTGCTGATAGATATGTGCATGAATCCATAAATCCAATTGCATAAGTTTAATTATGTGACCCAAGCCTTTGAGACTTCTTCTGGATTTCAGGTCAGGATTTCTTTGTTTGGTATGTGTGGTTTTGATTCTAACACCCCATACCAATGTTCAATAATTCCAAAAGGAATTATTAGTTTTTGGAGTTGCTTGTTATCGATATGCTGTGCCAAACTGTATATTAGTTAATTTTGGTGTCTAGATAACTTGGTCAATATATGGATATAACCCTGAACTGAACTGTCTACAAATACAAATATGAAATATTTGCAATTTGCTAGTCACACCAGGTTATGCAAAGGAACACATTTATCTGTGTTTATAGGGAATTAAACAGTAATTTTAAATATGCAAAAATCTATACATATATAATAATAAAAAAACCAAGGATGAAAATTTTACTGAATAATCACCTTTTCTTATTCATGTCCAAGCCTCTCTTAATCAAGTTGGCTACGCATTAATAATAGCCTAACGTTGCCAACTAACTACTCCAAACGAACCAACTTTACTCAAAGAACGTCAATCAATAGTTAGTAGACAACTTCCTTTTCATCAGTGGTTAGTATCAATTCTTCTGAATATAGAACTATAACCAAATAGCCCTTAGCTAACAAAGTTTAGGTGATGGTTAGCGAACTAAGTAGATTTATGCGGCAAACGAAGAAGAAGAAGAAGATCGAAGACCATAACTAATACAGTGGTTGAGACAAAATTTTCAAAGTCGAAAATTTACTCATCGAACAATTTTTTAAGAAGAAAAAAAAATCAGTATACAAATGTGCTACTTTAAGTCAAATAGGAATTGATACAAGTCCATCACCGATCGACAAATGCTATCAAGTCATTATATACGTATCGGGATCGACCATACGCTTACGGTCAGGGGAGAGAGTTAACACACATGCTTGTAGGGTCTACCAAATTGCTAGAAAGATACTAATATGGTCAATGAAATTAACCACACATCATTCAGCAACTCCTTACGAATAGTCGAGCAACAAGTGGCGTCGGATCGATATTCGAAGGCTAATGATGATGCAATGCTGTACATGTGATCTAGCATGCACACAGGGGAAATCTACTTAATTCTTCCCTGATTGTTTAAATTTGCCTCAAGTGATGCTTTACATGTGAGCTAGCCAGCACTCTTAGTTACAGCTACACCCACCCTCCTGATAACAAGGGAGTAGCAGATGAAGTTGTAAAATAAACAAGATTTTGGTAAGCTAGCCTGTCTGTTCGTATCTGTATCGTGTTCATATTTGTATTCGTGTTCGTATTCGTACAGTACAAGTCATAAGTTATGGTGGTCAATTTGTAGTACAACTACTAGTATTTTTTTAGTGGGCATGCAGTATGTGCTTGGACTGTAGAGTGTGGGTGGAGAGAGAGGAAGACCAGGCCTCTAGTTACGGGATCATGATTCCCAATGGCAACAGGTGCAAGCAAGAAAAGTAAGGAAAGAGAAATTAAAGGCGTATACTCACAAGGGATGATAGGCTGTTGAGAGTGGGAGACGAGCTAGCATTAATCTTTGACAATAAAGAGACAGGTGATACACAAACACAATGACTACTATTCTACTACTTGGGGCTAAAGCATGGGATATGGAAAAAGAAGGAAAAAAAGGACAGCAACATAGGTTGTAGAGATGGGCTGTCATGTGTTTTGGTGGACAAGTAAACAACCCAACTTTGATATCACATCCACATGATGCCAATCTAAACACAATGTTTAAAATAAATAAATAGAACTTTGCCATTAACCCTTCCTTCCTTTCCTTGGCCTGCAGATGATTTCACAAAACCAATCATTTCCCACCCCCTAACTTTAAGCTTCCTACCAAGCCAACGTCAGCTATTGGTTTGTTGGGAAAAGCATATGGTTGGCATGCAGTGTCTATACGTGTTTGTATTGTGCAACATAATCAGGGGCAGACGCACATACACTGCACTGGTGGACTCAATTCCAGTGGAAATTTTTTTTTAGAAAATATGCATACTTCAAGATGTTATTTGGACTTGTATAAACAATATACATGTAGTAGTAGTAGTATTTTTTGAAAGATGCTAAATAATATACATGTAGCTACATGATCATATTTGGACTTGTAGTAACAATATATATCTAGCAGTACTTTCTTATCACTTAACATCATGTAAAAACAGAATACATCTAGTAGTACTTTCAGAAAGATTTCAATCTAATCATGCACTTGCAGAAACAATCAGGGCCGACCCTGGGATAAGTCGGACAAGCCTTGAAATTTGGACAACCCCTTTCTGCTAGGACAATCTTCCAGGTTCAGCATGATCCCACCAAAGACCAGGGTTACGGATGACCACCAGGACCAGCTGTCAATAAGGATCAATAGGCAACCAAAATTAACTCTACGATAGGGCAACCCAATCCTCCGGGCCGGCCTTGGAAACAATATACATCTATCTACAATATGGTGAGATGTAATACTTTATTGTATAAAAATATTACTATTTAATATAATATTAATTATTAACCTTCAAAAAAATTCGGAGGCGTTGTTTCCGAACCCTCTTGTGAATTGTAATCTTGTATTTGCCACTGAATATAATTAACTATATTGTATACTAGTATTGTATTTGTGTTTGTATTCGTACAACGTAGACAGAAACTAGAATACAAAGTTTATATATCTAAGCGGTGTCCTGACATTTAATCTTCCATTTCCAGCAAGTTAACCAAGTTATGGAAGGATCAAGCAGAGGGAGAAGTGGTAATGCAGTATTTTAATTCAACCACTTAAACGAAGGTTGTTGTAGCCAATAAAATATTGGTATTGGAAACTCAGGAAGGGGCTAAAAGTTCAACCACAACTATTAAATTGGCAGTGAAACTTCATCCTGGCAAAGAGATTCTGTGTACAAAGTAACTTCCATAGTGTACAATAAACTAATCTTCTCCAATACAAACAGCTGGCTCAGTGTTAACAGCATCAGACTTTAGCAGTGGCAGAGCACCAACATGATAGCATGAACACTCACTTCAGAGAGTTTGATCGCATCAAAACACACTGAACCAACTATTTGGAGCTAAATTTTCACTGAATACATATGTTAATGTACCAATTGACCACAAGAAGTAGCATCAACAATGGACAATCAACCACTATGAAGTGAGTCAGTAGTACTAGAAACAAAATTGTAAGTTCCATGTACTACCCAAAAGTTGAAAAGAAGTAATTTCTAAGTATTGAAGGTTCTTCTCAAGCAGAAACAAGAACCATTGCATGTTGCAGTACTGTCTTTTAAGTCTCAACCGGAGATTTATAATTCCGAGTCTCTCAAATGAAGGAAAAAGCAAGAAGTAGAAATAAGAAGCTTGAACCAGAGTTTAAAAGAGAATTTACACTGTTCCTTCATCAATTCGCGACCATCGCCTCGTTCTTCAGATTGCTTCCACGCCACCAAGAATTGAACTCCGCATCCGCAGCAACAGCAGCTGCGGTCCCCCTTTGGTTGCTTGAATCCTCCTCGTCGACTGGAGCCGGCAAGTTGAGATCGAGCAAGTCGGGCATCGCTACCACCGCCTCCTCCTCCTCCTCCTCGCAGTCCTCCTCGATGACGATCGTCGTCGGTGAACTCGTTGCCAAATGGGACCTCTTGTGCCCTCCTAATGCTTGTCCGGAAGCAAACACCTTCCCACAAACACCACATCGGTGATTCCCTGCACTAGCCTTGGCAGTACCGTCGACAACTATCCGATCGACCCGAGTGTCGGTATCGAAGCTACTCCCGCCGCCGCCGCAGCATCGCCCCTTGAGCCTCTTGTGGCTCGCGCGGTGGCCTCCTAGAGCTTGATAGGAGTGGAAGCTCTTCTTGCAAGTAGCACACTCATATCTCCTCTTCCTCTCGCCGCCAGAACCCTTCCTCGGCCCCTCGTCATCGGATTCGTTCTCGGCGTACAATTCATCGACGTCGACGTGGTAGCTCTTTGGTTTCTTGAAGTCGTCCAATAAATCCCCATTATCCTCCTCCAAGACTGCAGAATTCTTGTCCGACGACTCGATGGCGGCGGCGGCAGGATTATCGGATCCCCAGTATCCAGCATCTCTGGAGAGCATCATGAGGCTAATGGCAACATCTTCCTGCTCGTGATCCTCCGAAGCCGAAGAAGACGAGGGCCCCGCGATCGCTGCGGGCCTCCTCGGCCTCCTCTTCTTCCCGGTGACTCTCACCAAACCCTCATCGCCACCACGACCACTCCAAGAACCTTCTTCGTCTTCTCTGATCTTGTGGCACCTCATGTGGCCGAACAGGGCTCTCCAGGACTGGAACTCCTTCCCACACTCCCTACACTTCGAGTGCTCCTCCACGAAGGAAGTGGTGGGAGAAGAGGAGGACATGTGGGACCTCATGTGCCCGCCTAGGGATCTCCCGCACAGGAAGCTCTTGCTGCAGAGCCTGCACTTGTGCCTCTGCTCCTCCTGATCCATTGGAAGGTGCTCAAGAACAATGGAGATCCAAGTAGAAACCACGTACTCCTACTACTCTAGAGAGAGAGAAAGTGAAGAAGAACGAAGAACGAAGAAGAAAATGAATTCTTTGTTTGTTCACTCTCTCTTTCTATATATTTATGTATAGAAGAAGAGGAGGAGGAGCTTTGGTGTTGTGTTTGGTACATAGGAATGGGAGGAGAAATCCATGCACGGAAGCAAAAGAAGAAAGAGAACAGAGCCAAGGGAAGATCAGCTGCACGTGTAGGCAACAGAGGGCCCTAATTTTGCCACGTAGGAATCATGAGGGGGGGGAGGATCGCAAAGACCTATTCCTATTGCTGCTATAGTTACAGGGTGGGAGAGTGTGTTGGTGTTGATGATGTGTTTTTGTGGGGGTGTCCCAAACTTTAGAGGGTAGGCGAATGGTGTTGGACTCGTTCTCGATCACTATTACAACTTACTTTATTTGGATAGTTACGACGTCGAACCTATACGACGAATTGCCCTTATCTCTAACTCCTATTATTTTTATAAATAAAAAAATAATAGCCTCCATGTCTGGAATTGCTGATTTTTCAGTCAGGATCTTATGTCTCTTCTCGATAACCACAAGGGTCACTCGAGTTCAGCAGTAAATTTAGATTTTAATTTTAAAAATTCAGTTTGGATTTTACTTCAAATTCAAATTTATAAATTCAGGATTTTGGACCAAAAGGTGCTCGATAGACTTAGAAATTTGTATTTGGAAGTAGGCATAATCCAAATCAATTATATTATTTGGCTTCCAAAATATTTGGGTGATGTCATCTTCCATTATGTGACATTTGACATGGCAGCTGATATAACAGCTATCATGACAAATTTTAACCTAAAAATTTAATTACCCAAATTTTTTTAATGTTAATGGTAATTGTAATGTTAATGTTAATGTTAATGGTAATATTAAATTTAATATTAATATTAATGTTAAAGTTAATCTTAATGTTAATTATCATGTAAATTAAATGTTAATTTAATTTTAATTTTAATTTTAATTTAATGTTAAAGTTTGTCATGTCAGCAACCATGTCATATGCCACATAATGGGAGATGTTATCACCAAAAAAATTTGGGAGCCAAATAACATTTTTGAATCCAAATTTTGTGTTTTCATAGTAGGATGTATTTACAAGAAAAAAATATTATGCTTAACTAATAATATAATTAATTGATATTAACAAAATATTATTATTAGTTAATTAAATATTATAATTTTATAAAAATATTAATTACCTAATATATTATGGGTTACTCATGATCGATCATAATTATATATATGGTCAATTAATAATCATAAATTATTAGTTACATAATTATCTAATCAAGAAATGATATGGTTAATCACTAACCATAATTACTAAGTACTTATGACTAATATGGGAAAATTTATTTTATTAGTTAATTATAACTAAAAAATAAAATATTAATAAATCATTTTATTTTTAATTAACTATTTTAATTACATATACTATAATAGTATATATTAATTCAATGTCTAATTAAATTTATAATTACTTATTAGTATTATATTTTTTTTTAAAATTATATTAGTTTATTGTTTATATTAATTACATATTATAATAATTACCTACTTTTGGATTTGGAGAGGAGGGAGAAGGATAGTCTCCAAATCCTACTTTTGGATTTGGAAAGTAATCATTACCTACTTCTCAAATCAAATTCAGGGTCCAACCAAACATAAGATTTCATGGATTTAGCTCCAAATTCATGACTAATTCATGTTTGCCAAACATGCCCTATTTGGTAGGAGATTGTGTGTTGGTGGGGTGGTTGTAGTGACAAACCTCTCACTCTAAAAGCATCATTAGTAGTTGGGACTCCCAAATACAATTTGGGGTCCAAATTTTCAAAAAAAAAAAAGGTAAACGTAGAATTGGTTGGATTTGTATGAGAATAGTAGGAAATGATAAAGTGAGCTCCGGTCCCAAAGACTGTCTGGTCAAAAATTGATGTAGAAAAAAAAATATAAAGTCTAGAATCTAGAAAGTTTGGCTCCAAATTAGGACTTACTATTCTAGCTACAAAACGAGTTCATACAATCTAGAATCTAGAAATTGGGAGGCTCAATCCTTAGCACCTATGGGTGGGATGGAACCGAAATTATAGAAATTGCGACTAGGAATGAAACTTACTATTCTACAAAATGAGCTCCTACATTCTAAATTTAGAATCTAGAAAATGGGATGGGCCTTATTAGTCCAGTAGTGTAAGTAATCTTGAATAAATGCGGGCATGTTGTTTGTTTTTGATATTCCTAGTATTTTGTGTATTCTAGTCGAATTGGGATTTGAATTATAAAAATAAGACTTTGGTCAATATTCTAGACTATCAATGAATGATCGATAATAATTATTGTGATCTATACACTTTTTATTATCTATAGTCATAATCCGAGTTGAAAAATGGTCTTAACCTAGGTGAAAACTTCAACGATGAGTTTAGAATGAGTGAAAGTCATATATTATCTCACCCGATTTCACTCAATGAAACTAATAAACTATCAAACCAACTTGATTTCGGTTTGAAACCAACCAAGGATGCATAGAATGCCATAAGTATATTGAACATCAACTATATGATTGGAAGCAAAAATTGAAATGAATGATGCTTATTGTGCTTAACAAAAGGTCCTTGCTCGATAGGATACTCCTAGTTTAATCTTACAAATAATATCAATCTAGTTGTCAAACCTATGCTCTCTTTTTTCATTTGAGCATAATTTTTACTTTTTTTTGAAACCTCACGCACACACACAATTGGGGACTCGAACCTTGCCGGTCTTTCCGGGTTCCGCTCTAATACCACTAGGGCTGCAAATGAGCCAAGCCGTTTGCGAGCTGCTCGAAGCTCGGCTCGATAAAAGTTCCTTTGAGCTCGGTTCGTTTAGTAAACAAGCTGAGCTCAAGCTTCATTTTCGAGCTCGTTTAATAAACGAGCCAAGCTCAAGCTTAGAAGTACTCGGCTCGTTTGAGCTCGCGAGCTGGCTCGTTGATGAGCTTGCGAGCTGGCTCGTTTAGAAGCTCGTTTAGGAGCTCGTTTAGAAGCTCGTTTGTACTTTGTTGAATTCTAAATATATGTATATTTGTGTGCATTATACATTTATGTGTCCTTTAATAATTGATATTAATGAACTTTTTTAATTAAATTTTTATAAATAAATTGTTAATATTACAGGTGCTTGAATTCAAACATAACTAAATTGAAATCGAGCTCGTTAAGCTTGAAATCAAGCTTAATGAGCTTGAAATAAAGTTGAGCGAGCTTGAAAACAAGCTTAACAAGCTTTATTTTGAGCTTATCAAGCTTGTTTATCAAGCTTGAATCAAGCTTGCTTATCAAGCCAAGCTCGAGCTCAAACCAAGCCAAGCTCAAGCTTAATATAAACAAGCTCGAGCCAAGCTCAAGCTCCAAAATAAAAAATGATCAAGCTTGAGCTCGAGCTTGAGCTCGATTAATTCTAGTCAAGCCAAGCTCAAGCTTACAAAAGCTTGGCTCGGCTTGGCTCGTTTGCAGCCCTAAATACCACTAGGCTAGAGAGCATGATTTTACTTGAGCACGATAGTAGTCATATATTTACTTTTGTTGGAAATTATTTGATATATGGTAACAATATTAATGCAAAGTATTGTTTCAATCAAATATGTATGGGCATTAATTTAGTGATACTTGTTCTATAAACACAAGAACATAATGCAATCCCCTTCTTTAGTGATTAAAATTTGACAGCACGGAAATAATATGAACTATGTATGTGATAAAAGAAATTTATGGCAAGAAACGTGGTATGATCTATGACAATCTCTCTCTTAATCCCCCCCCCCCCCCCCCCCCCCCCCCTCATTTCCCTCTTATAGTAGCAATTTAGACTTTTTCAACCTCTACTGTTATAGTTGGTTGTGCTAGCTATGAACGAAGTCGTATTTTAGGCAACTATGAAGGGAGAGGTTATTCTAAGCTTTTTTTGTTGAGAGTTTGCACTATAACTAAATTGATTGTAATGTTAATAGAAACTATAAAGGAAACAAATTGCGTGTCTAATATCTTTCAAGTTTCTTTAATTTACAGGGGTTAGACTTAAAGAAATATACAAGCACAACAAAAAATTGACACAAGTACATTTGTTGCATTCATAGTACATCATTGTTGCTCTGTATCATCAACATCGATGCCTTTGCTAACCTCTTTATAGGTCGTTCATGTTGGCACATTTATTTTAATAATTTTTGTAATTAACTTTTTAATGTTTTAATCTAACTCTCTATATCAGAAGTTTGGATTTAGTATAGCGCAAATTGCAACTCCCTACTTCAAACTTATCGTGATCAAAAGCTTCGTTATGATGCAACTACAAGTCTTAAGTTTCCAAAGAAACTTGCACATATTATGGTCATGTAAAATGTCTAAGAAAATTTGTAAACACTAGAATTGGTTGGCAAAATTGAAAGCTAGGCTAGATATCATCCCAACTCAAATTTGACCCTCCAACCGCATACCGACGGAATACTAACCTTTACCAATGGTATATCGGTCTTATATAATAGAGCTTCTTTGTCCAACCAACCGCCATACCGACGACATACTTGTCCCCTAGAACTAAGTTGCTCGTATATGTGGCGAGTTATAGCTACCCTGTGCTTTGGGAATAGCATGGAAAAAATTACTCCATCGTTATAGAGATTTCCACCTTCAATATTTTAATATAATTTTATTGAAATCTAATCTACCAAAACTTAACCTAAATTGAAACAATGCTCATGCAAATTTAAATCGGCTTGAAATTCAAGTGGAGGACATTTTGTCTATTGGAGGAACTCTCATTTCTAGATATGTTTTCATTTTCAATATTCAAGATTTACCTCAACCTAGGAATCATAGAGGTATATAGATCAAGTGGTGTCTGTCGAGCATTAGCTTAAAGCTTTTGACTTGGTAAATAGAATTGATGAAACTATGAAAGTGGGAGTGATTTGAGAGAGTGATTGTCAAGTGATGCTTGCTTTCAATAATGATTGTTTCAAAATGACTATGGAAATGCACAAGCTTGATGTTATAAATGAATAATCTCCTAAGTGGTCTATACATTTGGAGAGAGGAGCACATTGATATCACTTTGGGAGAGATTGACTCAAATCTATTTTATGATTTACTTACATATAAAGTGGAAATCTCTTAAAGACATATATCCATTCAGAAAAGTGTGAAAGTTTCTTAATGCGGAGATGAATTCATGTCATGCAAGATGCAAATCATAAAACAAATACTTTTGGTACTCATGCTCACACTAAGCACAGAGAGACAATTTGTAGATCTTTCTTGGAACTCTTGAGGAGTGCTCTTCATTAATTTATTTGCTGATAAATATGAATTCCTACTTTTAGATGTTAATTTAGTTACTTACTTGGTTCTAGCCATTTTGACACCCGTGTATATCCCTTGCTTTTAAATGTCAAATTTGGTTATTTCCATAGTTGTATTTTTTTGGCATCCATAGAAAGGATTATCTTTCTCACATTTGTATAAGGTAAGAACTATCTTCCTCCTTCAATTTTTTTCTTCTATTATTAATAAAAACTAAAAGATAGTACTTAACAATTCATAGGAATTACTCGACCTCTCAAAAATATTATAAGATTTGAGTGACTTATATGCACAACCCTACTTAAATTATGACCATCAGATTTAGTTCGAGTTCGGATTCGAGTACCACATCCAAACCCTAATTCGCTAAATTCAGGCAAATGTTAAAGGCGCTGCGGAGTTTACTAGGGGACTACACAATTTTTTTTTCAATATCCAAATGTCCTTGAAAAATTGTTAGGGGACAACACGAACTAAAGTATAAAATATAATTTTGTTTTGGTTTTTCTCTCTCTTTCCAAACCCCTAAATCTTAATCCATTTTTTTTTTTGTATAGTTTCTTAGTAGATAGCCCAATTTGGGACTTTCTAAAGTTTCAAACTCCATTAATAGAGTTTTGAAGATTCAAATGCGAAATAATTCCGTTTGGGACGACGAAGGTCTGCCAAAATTTTGGCAGTCTTGGATATGTACATGGCTGAAAAATGTGATAGTCCTCAAGACAAGGAAGTATGTTTTCAGTATTGTCAAACTTTTGATAATCCTATGCATTGCTTGAACAGCCAAAATTTTGATAGTCTTATAATTAATTAGGACTATCAAAATTTTGACAGTCCTACAATTAATTAGGACTGTCAAAATTGTCCTGACCACAATGAGGATTGCCAAAATTGTCAGTTGTAAGAAGTATAACTGCTAAAATGTTTGATGTTCTTACTGTATAAAAATATTAAAATTTTGATAGTCATGTGTCGTTCCCAACGAGTGTTTGTAGAAATATGAAATTTGAAACTCCTAAAATTGGGTTCAAAACTTCATAAAAATAGCCATTGGCATCGAATCATAAACCTAAAATACAATTGCTAAAGGCACTACATATTTTGCTCAAGACAACCCAAGTCTTGGTGCTAATCAAGTTTGGAGGAATAAATGTGTTAGGGGCTGCCCACCCCTCCCCCCCCCCCCCCCCCCCCCCAAACCCCCAAAACTTCTTCATCCTAATTTTTGCTCTCTCTTTTTAATTTCTCTTCAAATGTTTCTCCACCCCCTCCAATTCAAAACCTAAATTATTGAATCTTTCTCTTCCACCTCTCCTCTAGCTTCTTCAATTCCAAACGATAATCGATGGCGCCAAACCTTCTTCAGAATCAAGGTACCTATCTTCTTCCTCCTTCTCCATTTCCAATTTTATGTTTATAATTTTTATTGCATTTGCATATTTTTTTCCCAATCATTGTTTCTCTCTATAAATCATATTGTATTAACTTCAAATGATTGGTATCGACCCCATTTTAGGTTCAATTTTGGCGGATTTCTGAAGTTTTGAACCCATTTTGGGTTTTGAATTTCAGTTTTTCACGCACTGTCGCGACTGCAACATGTTGGACTGTAGAAAATTTCTACAACCCGAAGTAAATCCAGGACTGTAGAAGTTTTCTGCAGCCTTGTATGATATTAGAACTATAGAATTTTTTTTACAGTCCTAAATTTACTTAGAATTGTAGAAAATTTCTACAGCCCTGTCTAGCATTGTAGAAAATTAAAAATTCTTGTATGTTCCAATTTTTCTCTTTCTTTATTTGAAATATTTTGTTTGTGGTATAGCCACGACCCCAAGAAGGAACTTGAGGATGCATGTACCAAAAGAAAATGTCCCCCTGCGTCGGCGCGCAAGGCACACAATTTTGAACATGTGTTAAGAAACCCATTACTATCGTCGAACTCGAGGCACCCTCTAAATCTAGGAGACGTCAGCAGAAGAAGACTGTAACTTGTTAACAAATAAAGGGAAAATATGATGATATAATAGATTTTTTGACAGTCCTAGATATTGTTAGGACTGTCAATTTTTGATGGTCCTAAGGAAAATATGATGTTCTTTGAACAACATGTTTTTCTTAGGACTGTCAAAAACATTTGCAATCCTATAAATAGGTAGTACTGTCTTTTTTTTGACAGTCCTGAATTCTAACATGCAATTTTGGACTGTCAAAAATTTATGCAGTCCATTATGTTTTATGGACTGTCAATTTTTTAAATAGTTCTATGACGAAAATTGTCGAAATTGAGTTATCAGATTGCTTACCAAGGGTGCTTTGGAAGAACCAGAATTTTTTTCGGAAGGAGCGGAATGAGCTGATGGATTTGATGACCCGATTTCTTCGACCATTTCGTGCATATCTCCTGCATTGTTCAATATAATTCAATAATTCATGGAGGACCAAATGCTTCGAAAACTAAATCATCATATTTTACCGAAGACATACCAAATAAAGGTTGAATATTCGTCAGATATTCACCAACTTAGATTGTGGTGTGATTTGGGACCATAAATTCTACTTAATATTTAGGAAGATCTTCTAGAAGAAGACAAGAGCAAACAAACAAAAAATAATTTATATACAAAAGGGATGAGCACTTCTAAGTAATGTTTGGAGGTGGCAAACTTGTAATAAACCCAAAAAAATAGGGCTATTTTGAGCAAAAGTTGGTGTGCCTTTAGCAATTGTCACCTAAAATTAGGGTTAAAAGAAGAGATGAAATGGAAAGAAAGAAAAAGAGAGAGTTAATGTGTGGTTGTATCAAAATTTTAATATCCTCTAACAAAAGACGACTTAAGGGACGTTTTATATGCAAAATACTATATAGCCGGGAATACTATATTCTCGGAAATTAAATTCCAAGTAATTAAAATTTTTGGAATTATGTTACCATGTTTGGTGACTATATAAATATTCCCAAAAAAATATAAAAGGATAAAAAACAAAAAAAATAAAAATAAAAGGAAAAAAATACAAAAACAAAACATAAAATGAAAAAACACAAAAACGGAAGAAGCAAAAGAAAACAAAAAGGGAAAAAGTGAAGAAAAAAAATCAAAAAGAATAAAATGAATAAATGAAAGAAAAATCAATCAAAAAACAAAAAATGGCTAAAAAGGAAGAAATGATCAAAAATGAAAAACGACAAATTTTTTTAAAAAACGAAAAAAGCGACAAAGAAACCAAATAAAACAACCAAAATGACATAGAACAAAAAAATAATAAAAAAAACCAAGAAAACGACAAGAAGACCAAAAAAGGACAAATAAGACGCAACAAGGACCAAAATAACAAAAATCGACAAAAATAACAAAAACCAACAAAAGAGAAAAATGACAAAAAATCAAACAAAACAATAAAAAATGACAGAAAAGACAAAATCGACAAAAAACGACCATATAAAAGCAAACAATAAAAAATGACAGAAAAGACAAAATCGACAAAAAACGACCATATAAAAGCGACAAAAGAGGAAAGCATGACAAAAAGCGATCAAAAAGCGATCAAAAAGCGACGAAAAAGATATAAAAAACGATAAATATCAACAAAAAAGACACAAAAGACCAAAAAAATGCCCAAAAAAAGCGACAAAAATGACAGGAACAAAAAGGACTTAAAATGCTAAAAAGAAAAAAAAGATAAAAAATCATAAGAAATAAAAAACGACAAAAACGAAAAATGATAAAAGAGGATAAAATGAAAAAAAAAAAGATAAAACCCTCAAAAAAGAAAAAAAAAATCTGATAAAAAATGGAAAAAAATAAACGAAAAAAATGTTCAAAACCGATCAAAAAAATAAAACAATTTTTCCCATACAAAAAAATTGTACCCATCTATTCTTGCGGGATATAATTTTCTTAGTTTATTGATAAATTATTTATCCGAATTTTCGCAATCTAAGAGAATAACTTTTTATAGATTAAACAAATATAGTTATAGATTTTCATCATAAATTTTCAAGAGAACAAAAAAAAAAATTGTACCAAATGCGCCAAATATAGACTAATTCTAAGGGCACTCCAAAATTTACTTGGGACTAGCCCTTACTAGGAGACAACCCATGAAAGTGGAATTTTACTAGGGACATCCCGAATTTTACTTGGGACTAGCCCTAATGTTGTAGAGATGAAGAAGAAGAAGCAGCAACCGCTCATCCCTGGACCGCGAGATGGGAGGAAGAGAAGGAGGAGGAGGAGCTCCCGTCCCCGACGGGCAGCCCCCCTGCCGACCCAACTCCGCCGGCGACGGGTGTAATGCCCCACTCCGCACGGCGCATTACGCTGAAGCGTTGACTCAATGAGTCGCGTTGACGCAAGGAAATGTATCGATGCAAAATGATACGAGAGTTAAGTTGTCCCGAGCAATGCATCAAACTAAGTTGATGCGAAGAGTTGCCTTGCCCCGAAAGAATGCATTGAGTTGAATCGATGCGAAGCGCCACGTTCCCCGAAGGATGAGTGCGTTGAATCGGCTCGAAGATTCTAAGAAATCGAATCGACCAAGGCGCAAGTCCGAATCGATGTAAGTATTGATTTTAGTTGGTTTCGTGTGCAGGTTATACTTTGACAGGAAAATATTAGAGGTCGATCTTTTGCAAAATTTAGTAAGGGGTCCGCGAAATTAAATTATCGCCTTACGACGGGCTGAGACTTGGGCACGCTAAGGCAAATCAGACGTTTGATTCAATAAAGCACGAAGTGCTCGAATGGCTAAGTCAGGAGAGTGGCCGTGCAACGAAGTTAGGAAATCGAGCCGCATCGGCTCGGCAAAACGACAAAGGCGTATCAACTCAAGGTGGGAGGATTGACTTCTTTTTACTCCTTCATTCGATAAGTCAAATATATCATTGTATGCTAAAAGTTAACCTATCGACGCCACGGACGTGGTCCGATCGGAGATAAATTATAGTGTGAGTCGAACACTAAGTGAGAACAATTGAAATGAAACGTGCATCAATATGCACGAGTCGCTATGGGACATTGGATATCGCTAAGGCGAGCGCCTCGGTGCGCAAGCCGCAAGAACATGGGATAACTATAATCGGCGAGTGCCTTAGTGCACAAACCATACCGTGCCTTTGCTGCACGAGTTAGAACGACTAGAACATTGAAAGACAATAGGCGAGCGCCCTAGCGCGCAAGCCCCGAACATTGAATGCTAAGTTATAGAACAGGAAAATACGGTCGAACGTGCCTACGTGCACGGGATAATAAAAGATGGCTTCGTTGCGAGAGAATACAGTTGTGGCATGAATGTGGCAGAACTGTCGGCGATGATATGGTGCCTCGAAAGGTGTTCGAGACCTTCGGGTCGTTCGGTTGACGAGCATTGAGTTGAGACACGATGCCATTGAATCATTGAAACGAAGTATGAAATGTAAGAACACAGAAAGTTAACGAAAGAGATGCGAGATGATAAGTCTGAGTCTCGGACTCAAGACTATGTTTGGTTGTTTGAATTTGATTACTTGAATGATAGGGCGTTGCATGGTCGATTGGAATGGACTTGAGATAATTACGATGATATCTTCCGTGCACGGAACGTTCCCTCCGAACGGGCGCACCGGGGCACCGGGACCGTTCGGCCTAGGAGGGATGATAATCTTTTATAGGCGCACATCTGTGAAGTCCGATTAGCACTCGGTCGTAAATGTGAGAAGCCGCAAATGATGGTAGGCACGCGGTAAGTTTCGGTTGTTGGGATAGCAACCCAACCCGTAAAACGCCGGGCTACCCAAACAAGAGAGAGAAAAGAAGGAGAGAAAAGAAAGTAAGGAAAAAAAAGAGAAACTCCTTTAGTCCATTCCGGCGCGGATACGCCAACGGCCCTCATATAGTTAAGGAACGATGGATTGAAAGTGTAGGCGTATATGCGTCCCGCATAGAGATCCTGCTTAGAGGTGCACAATAACATGACAGGGAAGGATTACGGCGTATTCACCATGCATCGGTACAAAGGCGAGTGCGTCGACTTGGTAAGTCGCGCCACGAATCAAACACGAGATTGCTTGTTTGTTTGCCTATTCAATTCGATAACAAGCTGCTATGATAACATGCTTTACGCTTTCGAAGATGCCATGAAATTGACCATAAGGAGAACATAGCAAGATCATAAGCTAAGTTGCATGATTCAACATAAATATTAAAATATCGGTTTGGAAAGATGATCTTTGCTTCAGTACATGCGAGGGCGAACGTACTGATCCCCCACCAGCTTCATGAAGGATGCAGGGAATGGATTGCTCGCGGCGAAGCGTGCTTGAACGCGTTAAGGCTTGGAATGCCGAAGCGCATTGAAGCGTGCGATCGCATTGACGCTCGGACTACGCAGCTGGATTGATGCGACCGAGATATAGAAGGCATGATGTATGGAACGGTAAAATCCTTTGTGGGCAAGAGAGAACCTGAGTGTTGTAGCCAATCTGGCATATATTGTTAGGCTATCGAAAGCTATTGTAATCTTAGTTTCAGATATCAATAAAGAGAATTGTGTCGTGTACTCTGTTTCCTTTCGTTGTTAATATCGAATCAAAAGATAACCATTTGAGAACTTGTCATCTTGCCTTGTACGAGCGCAACTCTAGGCTCGTGCGGCATCACGCCTCCTGCGAGGACGATGATTCGGATAATTCTGGGTCGGGGCGTGACAAATTGGTATCAGAGCTCTAGGCTCAATTTCCTCTGGACGCTCGCTTCATTACAATTCGAAAAGTTGCCCACCACCACTTGATATCACTCTTGACTCTACTCGATGCCGCACTGGATGTTCCATATAATAAGTCTAATACAAATCGTAAAATTTTGCCGCATGTGTTTTGGAAATTTTATGATGTTTGCTAAGAAAGTCGTGAAGGGTATATTGCATTGAATGCAAACGAGCCGTAAAAATGTTAGTTGCTGCAAGCGCAACAAATTATGAAATACGATTTGAGATATTGTCGCAATATAACATGTTAAAAGAGAAATAAAATGATAAACGAAGTGCAGCGAGTTAATGTGAATATGCGTTAAAATGAAAGTGAGAAGTGATAAGCCAATACCGAATGTGCTAAACGGATTGCGTATTGACTTAGAAAGTTGGGAGTAAAATTATTGCACGTTGTGTAACGCATATCAAATTAATCGTTGCACGAAGTGCAAAGGAAATTGGAAATAAATCGTTGTACAAAGTGAAATGAAAGTGTCGGAAATAAATCATTGCACGATGTGCAACGCGTATCGAAAGTAAAATTTGTTGTACGGGGTGCAACGCATACCAGATAAATTGTTGCATGAGATACAACGTAAGGAAAGAATTAAAATTGTAAATCGATAGAACGAATCGTTCGGTTGCACACCAAACTTATGTTGGCAAACGAGAACATTGATCGAGTTGCGTCGGATTTGATAGAATCAAAGTTACGGTTGTGATCAAGCACGATCACTACGGAAATTGTGAGTCGGAAGAGATCGTTGGTTTACACTAAGTATAGCGCGAGGGAAATGGCTTGAATTTTGAGTGGTATATGCCATACCACGTAGGCGATGAATGACTCGATTTCGAGTGGTATATGGTATATCACTTGTGCGATGAATTGCATCGACGTGTTATGAGAATTGCGAAAGAATTGTCCGCAACGGACGGAGGAGTACTGAGATTCGATTGAAAATTTGTATGGCGATATGTTGATGCAAGTGTTCTTCGAAAATCGGTTGGGACGATAAGGCGAGACTTGTATCGATGAACGATACGTCGGACGAAAGTTATAAGTTGGTCGGACGACCGAGACTAGCGAAACGATTATGCCTTGATGCAATAATCGGATCGACGGGAAATGAATACTCGAGCTTACAAATGAGTCGCACGGCTTGCAATCTCGGTAGAAATGTTGGACGAGATGAATCGAATCGCACGACTTGCGATTTTGATAGAAATGTTAGGCGATGCGAATTGTAATCGAATCGCACGATGTGCGACTTCGGTGAAGAGTTGGTTGATGTGAGTAATCGTGCCTAAGAAATAGTTGGTTACGTTACGACGATACTCATTTGAGTACGACTGAAAAAAACACAAAACTTAGAGGGCGTTATCGTATAACTCGAGGGTTCAATGTTGGATAATCGGTAACTCAGTTACGCGATCAAAGTATAGCGGGATGCGGCGAATCAGAGAACGAGTGGATGCGTATGGAAAAGTTCGTTGTGAACTTAGATGTATGCGATGCGAGTTAAGTCGACGTTGAAACGGATTCGAAGTCGACCCACTTGCTATCGAAATTGATACGACATATCGAGATCGATACGTAAGAAAACGTAAGGACGATGTGAGAATACAAAATGGAGTGCGCCTTACGCTATCGAAATTTTGTAAGTAACAATACGAGAAAGAACGGACTGGTTAATCGTGAACTTTGTGATTGATCAAGACGAGACTATAAGTCATCGACGATTGCTCGATGCGTATAGCATCTCGTGTGTCGACCCGTGAATAAGATAGACTCGAAATCGATACAAGTAGATATTTCGTAAATTGCGAAATCATCGACGGTAGTGTATGACTTTACTCGGAGGATAGTTGCGCATCAGTTGCGCCGATAGAAACGGTTTTGTCCGAAATTGGGTAGTCGTATAGAATTGTCGAAACGTGATTTGGCTCCGAAATAAGATATAGCATGGTTCGTAGTAAAACTGTCCTTCGGCGATGATCCACAATTATCGAGCGTAGCTTCGGGGCAGCTGACCCTAGAAGACTTGACCGCCAAGTCGAATTAAATGCTGCAGACCGTAAGATGACCCATGCGATATCGCATATGGGATTGCACTGATAACAAGTATAACACGGTGCATGTTGACGATAAGTCTAGGCGATCGAGAATTATTGGAACAACTTTCGATTGAGAAGGATATAGTTAGATTTTGAGTATTCGTTGGATGAATGCTTGAATGGTTATGTTGGTCGAAGATCAAACTAGAAATGCACCAATGAACTTGGTGATTCGGATAGGCGATTGCGAGAAACGTGCTATGCACGAGAGGGAACGATAAGGGAATGACCTATGAGTCATGTCATTAGATTCAGATTCACCTTGCAATTCAGCTTGCGTGAATCAAAATTATGTTTGATGTTGCGAGACGGATAAGTTGGGAATTCGGCTAGTGAATTCCTACTCGTTAGGAAATCGAATGTAAGATACGTCGTAAGGACCTTCGTGTCAAGGCGATCGTCGCCTTGAGCACCGTCGCCTTGATGTAAACTTTCATGTTGGATAGATTGTGGCCTTTGTACAATGTCAATTTAAACTTACGTCGGGAGAAACTAAGCACGAGTACTAGGTAAGTCACCTAGCAGGCGGAGTCCCGAATGTTAATAAAGGAATCATATCGAGATAAGTTGCATAAGCCAGACTTCAAAAATAGTTGGGTGGCGACTTCGAACGCAAGGCGTTGCGGAGACTCGTTGTGATTGGATGCGCGACGGCTTTGACGCGACGTATAGAGTTGGTAGTCCATATGAAACATACGAAATGAGAAAGGTGATTTTGAATTGCGTCGCGTGCAGTGACTCTATTGAATGAATCATGTATGTATCGAATATACGTATGTGATGAAATTTGAGAACGGTTCCTAAGGATAAGTCCGATCGAGAGTACGAGATGGCAAGCATAGGATTGAAATTTACCTGTCAGCTTTGTTCCAATTTGCTACGACTGGACTTGGTCGAAATACATATATCTTCGGGACGCCTTGAATATAGGTATGGATCCAAATCGAGTTGTATTCAAAATTCAAATCGAGCTACAGGGAAGACTTGAAATATTAAAATGAAAGCTTGCAAGATAGCGTGAGATTGAACAACATTGGTAGGACGAGATCGTGAAACGATCTACAAAACACTTAGTCGGAGTGTTGGCTTTGGTTCGAGGACGAACCTTGTTTTGAGTGGTATATTCTGTAATGCCCCACTCCGCACGGTGCATTACGCTAAAGCGTTGACTCAACGAGTCGCATTGACGCAAGGAAATGTATCGATGCAAAATGATACGAGAGTTAAGTTGTCCCGAGCAATGCATCAAACTAAGTTGATGCGAAGAGTTGTCTTGCCCCGAAAGAATGCATTGCGTTGAATCGATGTGAAGTTCCACGTTGCCCCGAAGGATGAGTGCGTTGAATCGGCTCGAATATTCTAAGAAATCGAATCGACCAAGGTGCAATTCCGAATCGATGCAAGTATTAATTTTAGTTGGTTTCGTGTGCAGGTTATACTTTGACATGAAAATATTAGAGGTCGATCTTTTGCAAAATTTAGTAAGTGGTCCGCGAAATCAAATCGTCGCCTTACGACGGGCTGAGACTTGGGCACGCTAAGGAAAATCAGACGTATGATTCAATAAAGCACGAAGTGCTCGAATGGCTAAGTCAGAAGAGTGGCCGTGCAACGAAGTTAGGGAATCGAGCCGCATCGGCTCGGCGAAACGACAAAGACGTATCGACTCAAGGTGGGAGGATTGACTTCTTTTTACTCCTTCATTCGATAAGTCAAATATATCATTGTATGCTAAAAGTTAACCTATCGACGCCACGGGCGTGGTCCGATCGGAGATAAATCATAGTGTGAGTTGAACACTAAGTTAGAACAATTGAAATGAAACGTGCATCAATATGCACGAGTCGCTATGGAACATTGGATATCGCTAAGGCAAGCGCCTCGGTGCGCAAGCCGCAAGAACATGGGATAACTGTAATCGGCGAGTGCCTTAGTGCATGAACCATACCGTGCCTTTGTTGTACGAGTTAGAACGGCTAGAACATTGAAAGACAATAGGCGAGCGCCCTAGCGCACAATCCCCGAACATTGAATGCTAAGTTATAGAACAGGAAAATACGGTCGAACGTGCCTACGTGCACGGGATAATAAAAGATGGCTTCGTTGCGAGAGAATACAGTTGTGGCATGAATGTGGCAGAACTGTCGGCTATGACATGGTGCCTCAAAAGGTGTTCGAGACCTTCGGGTCGTTCGGTTGACGAGCATTGAGTTGAGACACGATGCCATTGAATCATTGAAACGAAGTATGAAATGTAAGAACACAGAAAGTTAACGAAAGAGATGCGAGATGGTAAGTCTGAGTCTCGGACTCAAGACTATGTTTGGTTGTTTGAATTTGATTACTTGAATGATAGGGCGTTGCATGGTCGATTGGAATGGGCTTGAGATAATTGCGATGATATCTTCCGTGCACGGAACGTTCCCTCCGAACGGGCGCACCGGGGCACTGGGACCGTTCGGCCTAGGAGGGATGATAATCTTTGATAGGCGCACATCTGCGAAGTCCGATTAGCATTCGGTCGTAAATGTGAGAAGCCACAAATGATGGTAGGCACACGGTAAGTTTCGGTTGTTGGGATAGCAACCCAACCCGTGAAACGTCGGGCTACCCAAACAAGAGAGAGAAAAGAATGAGAGAAAAGAAAGTAAGGAAAAAAATAAAAGAGAAACTCCTTTAGTCCATTCCGGCGTGGATACGCCAATGGCCCTCATATAGTTAAGGAACGATGGATTGGAAGTGTAGGCGCATATGCGTCCCGCATAGAGATCCTGCTTAGAGATGCACAATAACATGACATAGAAGGATTACGGCGTATTCACCTTGCGTCGGTGCAAGGGCGAGTGCGTCGACTTGGTAAGTCGCGCCACGAATCAAACACGAGATTGCTTGTTTGTTTGCCTATTTAATTCGATAACAAGCTGCTATGATAACATGCTTTACGCTTTCGAAGATGCCATGAAATTGACCCTAAGGAGAACATAGCAAGATCATAAGCTAAGTTGCATGATTCAACATAAATATTAAAATGTCGGTTTGGAAAGATGATCTTTGCTTCAGTACATGCGAGGACGAACGTACTGATCCCCCACCAGCTTCATGAAGGGTGCAGGGAATGGATTGCTCACGGCGAAGCGTGCTTGAACGCGTTAAGGCTTGGAATGCCGAAGCGCATTGAAGCGTGCAATCGCATTGACGCTCGGACTACGTAGCTGGATTGATGCGGCCGTGATATAGAAGGCATGATGTATAGAACGGTGAAATCCTTTGTGGGCAAGAGAGAACCTGAGTGTTGTAGCCAATCTGGCATATATTGTTAGGCTATCGAAAGCCATTGTAATCACAGTTTCAGATATCAATAAAGAGAATTGTGTCGTAAACTCTGTTTCCTTTCGTTGTTAATATCGAATCAAAAGATAACCATTTGAGAACTTGTCATCTTGCCTTGCACGAGTGCAACTCCAGGCTCGTGCGGCATCACTCCCCCTGCGAGGACGATTATTCGGGTGATTCCGGGTCGTAGCAAGTTGGAAGATTGAACCCTATAAAAGGACGACCGCTTCAAGATCCATCAAGTCTAGCAATGGATTCAGGTACGCTTCCGCAATTTAATTTATGTTCTTCATCTCATGATTCGACAGGGTACAATAAATTCTAACAAGTGGTATCAGAGCCATCCCAGTTTGATTCATAAGCCTAAAGTTTCAGAATCAATTTTTGTTGTTGGTATTCAGAAACCCTAGATCTACATTTAATTTAGCGTTTAGATTGTTCGATTTTTGTTTTATCCAGAAGTTTAGATTTTCGGCTTAGATAATATTTATTATTATTTTATAATGGATTCAATTATGGGTGTGCATCGGTCGGTGGTCGACCTATTTGGTCCTAACCGAAGTTGAATCGAAGTTGATCGGTTTGAAAATAAACAAAACCGAACTGAACCAACCAAATGGTCGATTCGGTTTTGAAACCGACCGACTTGATTCATTTCAGATCGGTTCGACTTGGTTGGTTTTGATCACATAAAAAAATTGGACTGTATGTTTTTTTGTGTGAAACCTAAGTCAACTTGCACTTTGCAACAGTAAATACAATTCAACAGCTTCAATTCAACTTGCGCTTTACAGGTGGAGAAAAATGCCAATTATACATATAAAAATTCGTATACATTCAACCAAAAGCCCATTTCATGTGCACATGAGCAATTAGAAAAGAATATGAGCCGCCAGCACTCCTCTTTGAGACTAGAGAGAGCTCTTTCAACTTTAACTTAATAAATGTCTATGATGTGAATAAATGAACCAAACCGGTATAATACAACCCAATGAACCCATACCCAACCGGCCAACCCTAACTATTTAACAAGGATTTGGTTTGGTACGGTTCGGTTTAGACGGTTTTTGGTATAACCAAACCGTGAACCGAACCGAACTGGTCGGTTTTGAAAAAATTGAAGCCGAACCAAACCAACCGAACCATCGGTTCGGTTTGGCTTGGTTCGATTTGGTCAGTTTAACTTAATTGTGCACAGCCCTAGATTCAATTATATAAAGGTTTAAAATAATAATAATAATAATAATAATAATAATAATTTCTAAGAGGCTTCGAAAGAGTACTCCATGTTAGGGTCAAATCTAAGTTGCGCTACGTATGGATTAAACTGTTTTTTTATCAATCAAATGAAAGGATATACTTTTCCAATGTGATTAATCGGAAGTTATCAGCTACTGTATTTTCCCATCTTCCAAATTCAAGAGAAAGTCAAGAATATCTTTTGACAATGCAGTAAGTTGTCAGCTATTATATTTTCCCATCTTCCAAATTCAAGAGAAAGTCATGAATATCTTTTGACAATGCTGTGAGTTGTCAGCTTTTGTGTTTTTTTATACCAAATATATTTTTCCTTTAGAAGGAGATTCTATAGATTATTGGGTTGGATTCTATGGATAATTCATGCATATTATTATTATTATTATTATTATTATTATTTTTGGTCGTATAATCAAGTACCAAAAACCATCGATTTTGTAGGTTTTGGCATTTCTGTCGGTGCCCACGTTTGGGATTGTGGGATCCCTCAATAAAGTTGCAATCTTGATAGCTGAATTTTTTTAGATGAGGGTACAATCTTACTCTAATATAATTATGTGAAAATACTGCTAATTTAATGTTGTAGTGTTGGAATATTAGTAGTGAATCCAATGATCTATAAGAAAGATCTTATTTATTGATTTGGTACTATGGACTTGTTAGATCATACTGGAACACAGATAGCAAAATTTCGAAAATATGGTAGTAACCATCATACTAATACATTGTTATTCCTGACACTGTTGGCAATTTTTTAATTGTAAATATGATAGTTACTATGATTATTTTATTTGAGTTATAATGTTCAAATATGTATATACATAAGGATTTGGACATGATTTAGTTTTGTAAAATTTAGTCAATATTCAAATTTTTGGTACCTTTTGTGACTACCAATAGTTATCTAATATTCTAAATAGACCCATTGAAATAAGATGTCGCCAAAGTGGCCTCTCTTGCGTAAATAATCTATGAGGGATGTTGGATGTTTGTGTATGTAAATTCATGCGAGTATTAGTCGGCCCAAAGGAAGGTTAATACTTGGCCGAATTGCATACATACATGTGATGATAAATGTGTGACAATTATAAGGTTTACATGTGAATAATAACTCGATCCAAAGATATGTTTATTATTTGACATGACTTATTGTCAACGTTTGATCATTACAGGGGCGGCCCTGGCCTAGGGCAGGCCGGGCAACGGCCTAGGGCCCCCGACGAAAAGGGACACCAACATGGAACTGTCTATAAAAGAACTAGTAAATATCATGTGCCTTTTTTTAACAAAATGTATTGTGGTGTAGTGGTTATAATGCTAAACTTATATTTAAGAAGTCCTTGGTTCAAATTTTGACTACAACAAAATTTTGTTTTATTTATATTTTTTTTACTTTATGTATGGGGGGCCCATTTTTGAAGTTTCATCTCGGGCCCCCAACAGCTCAGGACCGGCCCTGGATCATTACACTAAGAGTACCACTTACAGTTAATATCACTGTCCAAAGACTTGATATTAATGTTGTACTAGGTATCTTGAGATGGGGTTCACCATTATTTGAATTTGTTTGACTATATTTTACTCTTTGGATATTAATTAGAGCATGTCTATTTTTGTTGCTTCGTTCTCTTTATAGTTAATGTTGATATAATATCTGCCAATAAGAATTTAATTTTCATGTTTAATGGGATAAATTTTAAGGGCAAATAAAAAAATACAGTAGCTGCTAAGGGTCCAGCTCAAAAGAAACAACAATATAAAACTAAGAGTTGTTCTTTTGTGATAAGCCAGGACACATAAAGAAAAAAAAATACAAAGTACCACGCATGTCGTATAAAGAAAAGTATATTTTTAAATTTGGTCTGTTCTGAGGTTAATTTAGATTTAGTACCTAGAAACATGTAGTGGTTAGATTCTGGTGCTACTACCCACATTAATGTTTATAGACAAGGTTATCTGAGCTATCAAAAGCCAATTGATGATAAAAGATACATCTATGTGGGTGACGACAAATTGGTAAAAGTGGAAGCAATATGACATTTTAGGAACCGATTATTATTTGGATTTGATAGACATTTTTATTGTACCGTCTTTCAGACAAAATTCAATTTCAGCTTCCTTAATAGACAAATCTAGTTATCATTGTTCATTTGAAAATAATAAGTTTAGTCTATTTTTAAATCCAAATATTATTGGTAACGGTTCCTTTAAGGTTTATGATCGCCTATATTCAGTTAAAACTATTGCAGCTTAAATGAAATCTTGCAAGTGGAGTCATATGGTACTAAACACGAAATTAACAATAATAAAGATTTAGCCTCATTATGACATAAGCGATTAGGTCACGTCTCTAGAAATAGAGTTGAACGACTTGTGTCTGATGAGATTTGGATTCCATTGACTTTATAGACTTTAATGTCTGTAATGAATGTGTAAAGGCAAGACAGACTAAAGTTAAATTATAGCAGCTATTTTATTGACTATGCTGACAAATCTAGGGGTTGATAATTATACAATCCCATACTAAGAAATTTCTTTTTTGAGACGAGAAGTATAATATTTTTTAAGGATGTTGAGTTTGGGGGAGAAATAAAGTCAGGATCATTGTCTTTGAGAAGGAATCAATTATGATTCCTACTATCACTTTTGACGATGTGCATGATTCTATACCTGTCATGATCAATAAGTGAATTCGGAGCCTCAATAAGACAATATTGAATTACCTCTATAAGTCGTTGTTGAGATACCTTAACAACGACAACGTAACGGTACCCCATTCAAGATAAGGTAATTATTCCTAAGGAACAAACTCAACAACCTCAAGAACCAGTAATATTAAGATGGTCCACCAGAGAAAGGAGAAATATAATTTTGGATAATATTTGTCATATTTTTCTAGGAACGTGAGGAAGACTGTGGATACTGGAAGATGATCTAATCAACTTCCGTCAGGCCATGAAAAGTTCCAGTTCTCAAAGTGAATTGATACAATAAATAAGGAGTATAAGTCCATGCAAGACAATAAAGTTTAAGAACTTGTCCTATTACCAAAAGGTATGAAATCCATTGGTTACAAATGGACATTTAGAACCAAGAAGGATTCAAACAGTCATGTGGAGAGGTATAAAGTACGTCTTGTAGCTAGTGACTTTACTCAAAATTTTGGGATTGATTTTAAAGAGTTTTTTTTTCTCTTCGATATCTTTGAGAAACTCCTTTAAAACAATCATAGCACATGTTGCACATTTTGATCTTGAATTACATTAAATGGATATCAAAACGACATTTTTCAATGGTAACATTGATGAAACAGTTTATAAAGTACAACCAAAAAATTTTGTGTCGAAAGACCCAAAGAATATGGTTTACAAATTGACAAAATCTATTTATGAACTCAAGCAAGCTTCTCGTTAAAGGTACTTCAAGTTATTATCTTGTTTGGTTTTGATATGAACACTGTTGAAGATTGTGTGTATCAAAAGTTCAGTGGGAGTAGGAATAATTTTTTGGTTTTGTATATTAATTAAAGTATTCAATGCAAACCAGGTGACACCTCTCGTTATAGGAGACAAATTCGGTCTCAATCACGTTTCCTAAGGTTAGCCTTAAAATTAAGAAAATACAATAGATTTTTTCTTCATGATCGGTTTTAGGGAGTCTAATGTATGCTCAAGTATGTACGCGTCAGGATATTGCGTATATATTAGGATGTTAGGCAGATATGTAAGCATATATGGATGGATCATTGGATAGCAGCCAAACTACTTAAGTAATTAATAAAGAATAAGCACTTATATGCTCTTTGAAGGAGATCGGATAATTCTGGAGATCATAAGGTATTCGGACTCCGATTTTGTTGGATGCCAACACAGCAGAAGATCTACATCAGGTTATGCTGACTAATGGAGATATATTTTAGATTAGTGTCAAACATGCACTCATAATTTCTTCTACCATGGCAGCACGGTTTATAACATGCTGTGGGATATATATTCAGGGAATATGGTTATGAAATTTTGTCACAAGGATGCGCCTACAGTACGGTGTTGAAAGACCACATAAAATTATGGTGTGACAATAAATCAGCAGTACTGTATTCTAATAACAACAAGAACTTGTATAAGTCAAAGGATGTTGATATAAAAAATTTAGTTGTGAAGGAAAGAATTTAGAATGGTAAAAGTGTCCATATAGCACATTAGGACAAACTCTATATTAGCAGATCCGCTCACAAAAGCATTATCACCCAGGATCTTTCATGAGCATACTACTCATATGGGTGTTATCTTAATTAAGAATATGGCAATACAGTTAGAGTTTGTATTTTATGGATTTTGGTGCTATTTGGTTTTTGACACATTTATGTATTAAAGTATTTTGGATATTTATCTGTTCAGATATATGGAAAAATTTAGTTCATTATGTTAAAGTTTTTGATCTCACTAAAGTTAAGGAGGACCAGTTGGAAATAGACATACATTGATCACATTGCGTATAATTTCTATGCTACGCATCCATGATTGATCTATGTCGTTTAGCTATATTGGTATATGTGACCATTGATGGTTTAGTTACGCTATATGTGACGAATGCCGCTTTGATCCTATGTTGATATGGTTAATGGACGAGATTGTCCGGATATACCCTAAGGATTAAGATAGCAATTTATGAGTGTCACGACCCGCACCCTGAGGAAAGGGCACGAAAAGTGGGTACGTCCAGCCTACGTCGCAGTATCGACGGTAGAACGATGTTCTAGGTTACTATCTAATCAACAACTCACACAATTATATAATATACCCGTCACAATCTCAACTCCGAATTGAGGACAAGTATAAGCTACGATAATACTCAATCACAATCGAAGCACGATAAGATAACACATGAGTCTAACAACTATATGAAACTCAAGCAACTTAAATAAACTTTTAAACAACATCTCAAACAATCTCAAATACAACTCAATCTTCACTTATTACAAACAAGTTCTAAAAGTGAAACTAAACCATAAACTAGTAATCTACTCCAAGCTCTACTGGTCCTCTAGGCTAGTTGTGAATCTCTAGGTTACCTGTAATATTTTCAATAGGTCCAGTCAGGACAGGAGCGAGCACAATATATCTCACGCAGTTCATATCATGTTGGAAAATATAAAGAATGCAAAAGAGTAAGATACATGGACTGTAAAGAAATATATATGAAAATGAGAGAGATTTGATAACCGAAAATATTTATATATATGATAAGTAAGAACTGTAAGTAACCTATGATTTAGAGCATAAGATGGTTATATAAACGGGTTAGGACATATACAAGATTTCACAAGATTGTACAAGATTTTATAAGATTTCACAAGATTGTACAAGATGGGATTTTGATCACATAACCATTTCCTACTCACCCTCCCCAATCAATACACAAGGATCCAGTCAAGTTACGTTACCTTGTACAAGAGGTTTTTATTATGTTTGCTCACGTGATCATGAGAGTACAAGATTGCACAAGAGTATACATGAAAGCGGTGTACATGAAAGCGGTGTACATAAAATACAAGATGTTCGTAAAAAGCACATGACAACTATATCTGATGCACCCCGAGGGAGATAACATCGCATGACAAGATCCATATAGTACCAATCTGTGATAATAACGTGACAGCATCATGTAAAATAATCTAGAGCAAGAATATAAATCCTAACAAGTATGAAATGATCAGAGAATGTACTCGCCTGTCATCCTGTATGACTGATATGAATAGATGTCTGAACTGGTACCAAAAAGTCCTATTAGAGTAAAATAGGTTATAAAGTACTCAAATTGTAATAATAGAAATCTACAATACAAACTACATGATTCTAAGTTAAACTAGGTCAAGGTAAGTCAAACAAAGTCAAACAAGGTCGATTTAAGTCAAAGGTTGACTTACAGTTGACTTTTGATCAAATGGTCAACTCTGGTCAACCCTGGTCAACTCATAGTCCACTCTAGGTCAACTAGGTCAATGGTTGACTCACAGTTGACTTTTGGTCAACTGGTCAACTCTGGTCAAGTTTTGGTCAATTTTAGGCTAAAGTTGACTTTTGGTTGACTTTTAGTCAAAACAGTCAACCATGGTCAAACGGGGTTAACCCGAAGTCATTTACCCTATTTCTAACCATTACCAACCAAGTTATCATATTTCTAACCATATCTTAAACATGTTAAACTCATATCTTAGTTATAGGTATTACCTTAACTCTTATCCCATTATCCTACCAAGGTAAACTCGTTACCTTAGCCTCTAACCCATACCCTTGCCTATATTACCCTCACCCTACTTATCCTTCAATACCCTACTAAGGTGTTCTAACACTCTACCCTCGTATCTCGATATCATATCTTGGTATCTTGATACCTTACCTTGGTTATAAGGTAAACTCATTTACCTTGAAGGTAAAAGTAAATCTCATTTACCTTGAGATACTAACTTGAGTATCCTACGATACCCACTATTCTAAGAACCCACTCTTAGTATCCTAAGATACTAAGATAGGATACTAACTATCTATAGGTTTCCAACATCTAGACACTAGTTAATACTAACATATCATAGGTATCTAACATATCAAAATCTAACCAATACCTCAACTAACAACATTCTAACATATAACTTCTAACCATCTATTCTAACTTAGAAACCTAACACAAATAACATCCACTAACTAATATCTAACCATAACATATATGTATATATATATCCATCTCTAACTCTAACCAACTAACATATGTCATCTCTAACTAAAAATAACATAGACTAACACAACTAATTATCTAACTTATATAAGATATCACCATCTAACTTCTAAGATACCTCTAACCTCTACATAGATTCTAGCATAACCACTAACATACTAACATATCCATACATACAACATCTAAATTTCTCTCCACTCTAATACTAATACACACACTACACTACCATCTATACAACATCAAATACACACTAGCACATATCCTCTATCAATCTCACTTCTCTCCACTAACCACACACATCCTTATCTCATTCAAACACACACATTATACTAACATATATTACATAACAATCATATATATATATATATATATATATATATATATATATATATATATATATATATATATATATATATATATATATATATATATATATATATATATATATTTATTTATTTATTTATTTATTTTATGATATAGTATATATATATATATATATATATATATATATATATATATATTTATTTATTTATTTATTTATTTATTTATTTTATGATATAGTACATATATACATATATATATATATATATATATATATATATATATATATATATATATATATATATGTGTGTGTGTGTGTGTGTGTGTGTGTGTGTGTACTATATCATACATATTCTTGACAACCTATGATACCTATATTCACATGATATCCATACTACATAGGCTCATAGGTTACACAAAATGTCTATGTCGTATAGTCACTCTTCTACTTAAAATCAATACTGTACCAATTGGGCCTTCACTAAATTTTAGGATTAAAGTACGTCGTAGGCCTTTGTGTTATCTTTCCTAAACTTTAAACGGATCGCATTTTCGTGTCCGGAAGCTCCCGGAATCGCAAAAACACCGAAACGCGTTTGTCTTTCGTACAGCTTACACTCAAATAATTTTACAAAAATTTTCAGAATGAATTTGGCTTATTAAAATATATATTTGGAAAGATAACTTCAATACGGTTCTTTTAAAAATAATGGGAGATAAATCAGAGTTTTAAACTAAAAGTTATGACATTTCTAAGTTATTTTGGTTAATAAAAACGTGGATGAATATTATGACAAATTTGAGTTGTTTTGGACAAAAGAAACACATGTAGACCAAGATACTTGGATACCAACATAGGTATCCAAATGAAACTCATTCTAACCATACTAACTAAGATCAATCCACTCTCTAACCATTCTAAAACTAAATTTAAATATCTATTTAAATTATTATCATACATACATACACATGGGGTGTCCTAATTTGGGATCTATCAAGTAGGACACAAGACACATATCTAAAATCCTCATGAGAGCTGCAAATGGCCTCAAATTAAAATCTAATAGTTGTACATGCATGGGGGTGGATCCTATGGATTCAAATATAACTAAATACAAGGAAAATTGAAATAGAAAGATGGTTATACCTATTAGAAGTGGGATCCCAATGATACACTCAAAGGACACGGTTCTGACACGAAAGTTCCTCTAAAATGGACACACTTCCTTGCTCCTTGCTCCCAATACTTGCTAGCACCTCCTCCTTGGTTGAATGAGAAGAAATGATGGAAGATTGGAAGAAGAATGGAAGGATTTGGAGATCAAAATCAAGAGGAAAGCTCTCAAGTTTGGGAAGAACAAATTAGGGTTCTATGTAAAGGTAAAAAGAGACAAGGGTTTTCTTAAGGATTCTTTATAGAAAGGGAAGGGGCACTTGATGGCTGGTCATTAGATGAATTAGGGTTAGTTTTACATGTAGATGAGTGGCTAGGACTTGTCCACCCAATTCCAAGCCTTCCTATTGGTTCAATTAGTCATAAGGCTTTCTTTTTCACAAATAACCTAAGGGATAAATATCCTACTATGAAATATCTAGATATAGTTAATCTAACTTAACCATTAAGTCTCTAACCTTCTAACTAAACCTCCATGAGCATCATTAACATCTAGGTTTAGTCAAAACTAGGTTAGTCTCTAACAATTCAATTAGCATAATATTAATTAATCAAAATTTATTTTCATTAATAAGTCAAAAATGACCAAAATACCCTTAGGCTAAAAAGTCACAATTAGTCATCCTAATCACATGGTTAGGTCCCCATGGTCATGGTTAGTCTCTAGGTCATGCAGTTTCTAGGGTTACACTAGTTAACCATTAAAATCACAATTCAACATTTTAAATAGTTTTAAAATAATTAAAAATTACCAAAAATTATAACATGGTTTAAATGTCATTATTAAATGATTATAATTACAAATTTTTAAAATTATCCTCATTTTAGAAACTGTGTGCTACAATAAGCTCACTAAGGTTAACACAATTGTAAGGTTATATATGTGGTCCAGTAGGAGATTGTTGGAATTATTCAATAATATGGGTCACATACGTAAAATTAATTGTGTTAGGCTACCTAAATAATTAAGCCAAATTAAAGTGGTCTATTTATAAAATTGGCTTAAGGGTATAATTGTCATGGAATTAATGTGTAGATACCGGAGATAAATCTAATTTGATGAGGGGCCAAATTAGAAATATCAAAACATATAAATATATGTATTCATTAAGGTTATGGTCCCCAACTTATACGGCCACCAAAAGAGAGATTTTCTCTTTTTTCTCTTCTGCATCCCTACTAACAGAAAGAGATGGACAAAGGATTCAGATTCTTCTTTGTCATTAAGGGTCGTAGCAAGTTGGAAGATCGAACCCCATAAAAGGACGACCGCTTCAAGATCCATCAAGTCTAGCAATGGATTCATGTACGCTTCCGCAATTTAATTTATGTTCTTCATCTCATGATTCGACAGGGTATAATAAATTCTAACACTGCCAACTTTGTTGTCAGTCCTAACATGAAATAGGACTGCCAACAAAGTTAGCAGTCCTATCTAAATTTTTTGTTTGAACACACCAAGTAGGACTGCAACAAAGTTGGCTGCCAACTTGTTGACAATCCTTACTTTTTTTTTAATTTTTCAGGTGTCATAATGTAATTCCATCCCTATTATTTAATACAATGCATACGAATACAAAGTTGATTGTTAGTAACACATGGTTTTTGGACTCCACTGTTGGTGGAGTTTTTGGACTCACAGCCAGTGTATCATTTTTGAACTATTAAAGTCTCGTCCATTCTACCCAGTATATAACAAGAGCAAAAGGACAAAAGGAGTGTAACTCCACTTTCTAGATAATAAAATTTAATATTTTCTCTTATGACTTATTGAAAATCCTTTACTTAAATTGATAGTTTAAATTCTAACTAATTGAGCATTCTCTAACTAATGGATTTATTTCTATAGTTCTAATTATTTTTCTAACTAATCATCCTTAATAAAAAAATTTCTAAATTAGAGTATTTTAAAATGATTGGATCTATTTACTATTATTTCCAAATTGATTCTAATTATTTTTATCTTTCAACTAACCAGACTTGGGCTTTTAAGCCAACTACTAAATCTTGGGCCAACGGCCTATCTTCATGCTCAATGGGTGCGGATCCCAACGGGTCCACCAACCCGCTTAAACCGGAACCCGCTAACCCTATATCAAACTAACTGTTTGATTTAAACTTCAGCCCTCCCAATTCCATTCATTTCCCTCCATTTCATTTGGTCCAAGATAAATTGGAGACGACGACAACAACAACAATAGAGTAGCGCCGAGAAGAGGAGCCGGAGCTTCCAGACCCTTCTTCTTCATCTCAACCATTGATCTCTAACCACCTAATCCTTGTCGACCGCCTAACTACTTCTCCAACGGCCTAACCGTTCGTTTAATCTCAGCCATCCCTTGCTAACCGTCCCTCCTATCCTAGGTCGTCGCTCAATAACGGCCTAACAACTTTATAACCGTCTACGAACGTTGCCACGACTATATAATAGGACTCCAAATTCCCTCCTTCTTCATCAAATCCTTGTTGCAGCGAAGCTCTGCTAATTTTCCCTTCAACCTTCTTCCTAATCGTTCCCACTTGTAGAAGCCAACCATGGCAATCAAGCTCAGGAGCACGTCAACGGCTTTGCAGCGTTGATTCTATGAAGAAGACGAAGTGTCGAAGACTCTGGACAGAGCATTGTGGAGTAAGTATCGTTCTTTGTGATTCTTTTGAGTTTGGTTTCTCCATCAGTATTGATTCTCGTTTTCCTCTGTTCTTTGGAAGTTAGATAATGGAGAAGGTGGACATGGATGCTTGAAGAGCCTTATTCTTTCTTCCGCTGTCGTAATCGATCCTGGTATGTATTTTTTAATTCTCGATTTGATCCCAAAGTCGTTCTTCACATAATCGATTGGATCGATCCATTCAACAATCGACTTCTTCAAATCTTTGTCAAATTGATTGTTCTGCGGTTGATCGATTGAACCTTCGAGTTTCTGCAAGAGTGTTCGAATCAACGTAAGTCCTTTCTTGTTCTTTTTCTTCTTCTTGCTGATACTTCTTGGAATGGTTGTGAGTTTTGAATGAATTTCTTAACAGAATTAAGCGTTGTGCAAAATTCTCGATTTAATTCTTTAATTTTTACTCATGGAGGCTCGTTGGTGATTTTTTGATTGATTTATGTGAATTTCTCCAATTTTGTCGTCGAAGCATTTACAAACAGAACTTACAAAATTCTACTTTTATTCATGCACATCTTCTGTTCGATGGAATGCTCAGTAGAGGTTTTTATCAACTGAAGACTCGGCGACATACTCGGAGACACTACATCGGAGATTGAAGATGCATTCGGTTATCCTCGAGCACACAGGTATCGTGTCCCTCCCTATTTAGTAGCAGCGTTCCATCGATTATGGATATGACGTGTGGTGCCGCGTCCCACTCAGTCAATCGGAGGAATCAAAATGCCGACGGCGTTCGAACTTAGCCTTGCAACGGCTGCTCGAAGATATCGTTCGATCGAGGCGACCGCTCGCTCAGGTGTGGTAGTTTCGGTGAACTTGCCTCATCTTAGCCTTCACATAATAAATCGTATGTTTTCAAATTGCACAAGTAGGCTTGATAATAAAAGAGACGAATCCACATAGCTAAAGGGAATAATCCCGACAGGGTCGAATTGAGTTAGAATATGGAAAGGTCCAACTGTCGGCTTAGAGTTGGTGCACGACGTGCTTTGAAAATGACACTCGATCCTAAATCCCGTGGCTTGGGGGAAGGAAAGTTGGTTGAGTAGGCGAAGTTATGATCGTAGCCTAAGTCATAGGCGTCGCCCGCATGAATGCTTCATAAAGCATGCACGGTCCCATCGTCCAAGACTTGGCATAGCCTTGGCTTGCCCATGAGTTAAGTTGCGTTGAGCGGCTTGTGACCAAAGTCTAGGCACCCGAGTGACTTGGTCGTTCAAGTCGAATGCGTGCACGACACGATCTATTAAGGCAAAGCTTGACGCAGCATTTGCTCGTTTAGTTGTTACGAAGTTAAGTTAGGCAAAGTTATGCCGGTCGACCTAAAATATTACAAGTACCGTCTCGCTCTTTTGTGGTTTGTCAAAGTTAAGCAATCCCACGATCTCAAGGCCCGTCGACTTGGACAGGAGTGTCGCATAGAGCATGATTGGCTTAAGGCACGATGCACAGACTTAGTGTTTAAGGCAAGGACCAATTGATTTAAAGTGAGTTTTGAGAAAGGACTATCAAATAGGCGTTCATGAGTTGAACAAAATGATAGGGTAACAAGGAAAGAATGCTCCTGACCATGGGTCGTTGAGGGGTCTCAATGATAGAAGTCTTGAACTTGGTTTTGAAAGAGATGGTAACATTGGAAGAGGAATGACTGTGTGAGACGTTAGTTAGTGTCGAGTCTTGTATGGTCATTGGACAACTTTTCGACAAGGGCAAAGATTTCCTCAAGCGACAACCCTAGGCCATGGGACCGACTCGGCCTAGGAGAAAACAGGTGTATAGCTGTGTCACCCTCATTTTTCATATTTCCCGTATTTCGTATTTATACTCGTATCTGGATTTTGGCATATATTTTTATTTTTCTCAACTTGTGGAATTTCGGTATTTCACGTATTTTGGGTTTTGACATGGCTCGGTTTTAATTGGGTTGGGTTGGTTTGGTTTGGTTTAATGTGTATTTGAACACCTTAGCCTATGCTCCACCCTCAACACACCACATCCCACCCTCATTAAAACTCCACCAACTTTTTCTCTCTCCTCATAAACCTCCATTAATTTTCTTCTTCTCCTTCCTCCACACAACACTCTTCTCCTTCCTCTACACAACACCAACCCATAGGCAAGTACACCTTGCCACCACATGAGAATCCTATTTTATTTATCCATTAGCTAGATTAGGACATGGTGATCAACATTAGAACTTGGCATTTTGTGATTTGGAGTCTCCATTGTTCTAGATCTAAGTTTTTCCTATTTTCAGATTTATATGGTTTTGATCTATTTAAGTTGGATTTTTATGGGTTTTGATGTTTCCATGTGGAAGAGAATTCAATTTCACCCCAGATGGAACTTTGGAAATCCGGATTTAGAGTTCGGATGGCCAAGTTGTGATATTTTGAAGTTTTGGGAACCATTGGAGCCTCTTCTCAGCCGTGGAGAAGAAGACCCTGCGTGCGTGTGTGCTCTTGCGCGTACGCAGCTTCCCTGCGGGCGTGCTTTTGCGCGTACGCAGCTCTCCTGCGGGCGTGCTCTTGCGCGTACGCAGCTCCCCTGCGGGCGTGCTTTTGTGCGTACGCAGCTCCCATGCGGGCGTGCTTTTGTGCATACGCAGCTCCCCTGCGTGCGTGCTCTTGTGCGTACGCAGCTCTCCTGCATGCGTGCCCTTGTGCGTACGCAGGTCCCTGCGTGCGTGCTCTTGTGCGTACGCTGCTCCCCTGCATGCGTGCCCTTGTGCGTACGCTGCTCCCCTGCGTGCGTGCCCTTGTGCGTACGCTTCCCCCCTGCGTGCGTGCTCTTGTGCGTACGCAGCTCCCCTGCGTGCGTGCCCTTGTGCGTACGCTGCTCCCCTGCGTGCGTGCCCTTGTGCGTACGCAGCTCCCCTGCGTGTGTGCCCTTGTGCGTACGCTGCTCCCCTGCGTGCGTGCTCTTGCGCGTACGCTGCTCCCCTGACCCCTTGCTTAACCCATTGGCTCTTAGAGTATTGGTTTTATTTCTCGACTTGGTTTCTCTTTTGTGGATTGGGTTTTCCTGAGATCTGTTCAACACAGCACGACTATCTTGACCCGACACGACCTAACACGGTTTTTAAGTAATTATTTATGACTAGTACGATTCTCAGGATTTTCTGTGGATTATGATCCTGGTATTCTCTGATCTCCTTGCTAGTGACCCAGTGGGGTGCACACCTAACTTGTAACTTGTAATTAATCCTTGTGACTTGATAACTTGATAGTGGCCCGTGGCGGCACACTCCTGACTTGTAACATGACTTGATAACTTAATGCTGTTGCGATTGCTAACTTAACTTGAGTCCCTTGACACCGTAGGTAGTTCTTTCTTGCTTGCTTGTTAAATCCACTTGTCCTGTCTTGCATCATGTCTAGGATGGGACTCCTGAGTACCACGGTCAGGGGTACCTACCAAAATGGATTAAGGTTAATAACTAGAATAACATAGTAGTCATGAAGAGATGACACAGCTACAGGCAATCCCTTTACCTGGGCGCTCTTGGGATCTGTAGCCTGCCGTCGAGTAGGGCACATTTCTAGCACACTGTCATGTGTTGCACCTTCTAAGTCACTTAAGGGTACATGCGTTTCCTGGACGATGTACCCACCAGAATTCAACCCCTAATTTTCGACCTGGGTAACCTGGATGGTCTGCAGGGCTTGTGGCTGTGAAATAATCTCACCGCATCTTGTTAGTAATTAGGCATGTGATAACCCTAGTTAGTTAAAGTAGTAAGTCGTAGTATCTGCTTGGCCGTGATTGATTGAATGAGGTATAACCAGTCTAGCCATGTCTTGATCCTGTACAAGATTGCTTCCTGTCTTGATTTCTTACATTATTATCTTGCCGATAAATGGTGGGAAACCAAGTTCTGTTCAGACGAAGGGTTACAACCCCGGTCCTTGTTTAATTTACGGGTTGTAACCTGGCTATCGGAATAGTTCCATGGTTATCTCATCGTATATCATCCTGGCATATTTTCGTAAATTCTAGTTTTAATATTAGATTTTCTTGTGCTGATTGCTGGCTTTTGTTCTTATTTCGTGGCCCCTTGTGGCACTTGCTCTTTCTGGGGTTGACCCAGCTGGTTTTGTGTGGCCAGATTTCGGAGCAGCTCCCGAGGATCTACCAAGCTTCCAGCCCAATGGTGACAACTAGACGAAACCCGGGCCAAGAGTGGGTTTTTCTTTTGTCTTGCCCACTTCATTGTAAAACTATTCTTTTGAGGCGTTTAGCCGACGAGCACCTGTTAGCTCGATGCACTTTTACTTACTGTCTGCCTACGGGCTGTAAACATGATTAACAAATCCTAGGGTTGATCATGTACGACTAAACTCTTGTTAGTCCTAATATTTTGTAACTACTAGATCATGATCAGCTGAATATGTAATATTTGGGATGCCTTATTATTGTATATTTAATGATCATACATCTTGCAACCTTACTTACTTGCTTGTGATTGAGACATTAGGCTTGTTCATGACCATAAGAGACTGTTGGCTTGTAGTAAACCCTCATATATCTAGACAGCCGTGACCGTATATCGAGGTGGTTTCCATTTTAATATACGTAGCTGGCTATGTCTGCCCCCGCTCTCCAGTATTCTGGTTCTGGGGCGTGACATGGTTTAAGTGGTGGCCCATGTAGGTCTTGTGAATCAAGATATGTGAGGGTTTACCAGATAGATGTCTCAATCAGTACTCGTCCATGATCTCTGTTCGTATCCTCTGAATCCCTGGATTCTTGCCCTGATCCTGTGCTTATATCATTGATCTGTCCTGGTCATTTCCTTATTGTTCCCTGTGTCGTCTTCTTCAGCGGCACTGTACCTAGTCCTACCGATCAACGAGGTAGAGCACTTCCCGTGGATCAGCAGCAACCCGAAGATCAAGCCCAGCATTCCGGGGTAGCCTCTAGAGTTGTGCCTACTGGAGGAGAGTCACCAGTTCGGCCCGTCCAGCCCGCAGAGCCAGATGATGGTACCTTAGTAGGCCTCATCGGAACCTTGATAGCTTCCCAGGATCGTCGAAGCGACGCCCTGCACCAGACAGTTCAAGATGCTTTGACCCGAGGCAGACATCCAGGGAACCAGGCGGCAAATAGCTTCAAGCGATTGAACCCTCCTTTCTTCGACGGCAGCGAGGATGCGATTGCCGCGGATGCATGGATTCAGGATACCGAGGTGATTCTGGAAGCAGCTAGGACACCCGAGAATGAGAAGGTGGCGGTGGTACGCCTGCAGTTGTTGGACTTGGCTCGCAGTTGGTGGGCGGCGCAAGCCATGGGATTAGTGGCACCCATTGCTTGGGCAGTGTTTAGAGAGAGATTCCAGACGAAGTATTTCGATGTCGTGGCTCGGTACGACCTGCAGACCAGATTTACCAACTTGAAGCAAGGAGGTAGAACAGTCGACAGTTATGCATCAGATTTTTTTAGACTCGGAAGGTTTGCCCCCACCTTGGTGGCGACCGAGTTTGATAGGGCCCAACGGTTCCAGCAGGGACTGCATTTGGAGACCTTGTTGGCGGTTGAGCAGTTCGAGCACCAGACGTTCGATGCAGTCTTGAGAGCAGCTAGGAGGCATGAGTACACCTCCCAGAGGATCGTGGATAGGACCGGAGGTAGGAAGCGGTCCCACAGTCAGATGCACCAATCATCAGCTCCAGCCCCGGCAGCTAGGGGATTGACCATTGGAACTCTTAGGCGGGCGGCCTCAGTAACGTCGGTTCAGCATTCGACCCCGACGTAGCCGCAGCAGCAGAAGCAGACTTCCGCGATGGGATGTTCTCAGAGCGCAGGGATTGTGCCTGGCTTGTGGAGCAGCAGATCATAGGATAGGGGCTTGTCCGAATAGGGGTGGTCCATCAGCATCCAACCCTTCTAGCTCTTCGGTGAGAGGTCCGGCCCCAGCACCAGTTCAGCAGCAGCAGTATCAGTCTTCGAGGCTCTTGCCGCCTCAGTCTCAGGCATTCCAGCAATAACACCCCCAGCAGTATGCACAAGCCCAAGCTCAGATCCAGAATAGGCAGAGAGGTTTCCAGCAGAGGGGACCAGCAGCCAGAGGATAAGGTCAGGCCATGATAATGGCTATGGAAGAAGAAGTTGCACCAGGTGAGGTTGTGGTAGGTACTATTCTCGTCAACTCCTCTCCAGCGTCTGTATTATTTGATTCTGGTGCATCGCATTCATTTATGTCTGCACGATTTGTGACACGGATAGGATTGGAGCCTGAGTTATTATCAGTGAGGCTCAATATACTTACTGGTAATGGCCTTGTGGGAGTAGATCAAGTGTTTTCCTCATGTCGGATCGTAGTTAGCGGTAGGGAGTTCCCCGCTAGATTCATAGAGTTTCCTATGGCAGACTATGATGTAGTCCTAGGCATGGATTGGTTGAGGAACCAGTATGCTAGGATAGACTGCCATATTGGCAGAGTTGTCTTTAGTATCCCCGGCGAGCCAGAGTTTTCGTTTTCCAGAGGCGCAGTGGAGCCATCTTCCCCAGCATTGCGGATGGCAGTAGCAGTAGTGCAGTTACCCCGGATAGTTGAAGAGTTTCCATATGTCTTTCCAGAGGAGCTTCCAGGGATACCGCCGGAGCGGGAGATTGAGTTCACTATAGACTTGATTCTCGGGACAGCACCAGTATCAGAGCGAGTCTACAGGATGGCGCCTTCAGAGTTGGAAATTTTATACAAAATGATTGAAGAACTGAGGACCAAGGGATTCATCCGTGCAAGTGGATCGCCTTGGGGAGCCCCGATGCTTCTTGTAAAAAAGAAGGATGGTACGTCTAGGCTATGTGTTGATTATCGTACCTTGAATTCGGTGACAATCAAGAACAGATACCCTCTTCCGAGGATAGATGACTTGTTTGATCAGCTCAGAGGGGCTTCAATGTTCTCGAAGATCGACTTGCGGTCGGGATACCACCAGATCAGAGTCAGAGAGCAGGATATCCCGAAGACAGCATTCAGATCGAGGTATGGACATTGGGAGTTCCTTGTTATGCCCTTTGGAGCGACCACTGCGCCGGCCGTATTTATGGACCTCATGAATCGCATTTTCATGCCTTACATGGATCAATTTGTGATCGTGTTCCTAGATGACATCCTGGTCTACAATAAGAGAGAAGCAGAGCATGAGCAGCATCTCAGAGTCGTCCTCCAGATGCTTAGGGAGCATCAGTTGTACGCCAAGTTCAGTAAATGCGAGTTCTGGCTCGATCGCATATCATACTTGGGTCACATCATTACCCGAGGAGGAGTGGAAATAGATCCCCAGAAGATTGTGGCTATCGAGTCATGGCCGGTACCCAGCTCAGTGGCAGAGGTTCGCAGCTTCCTTAGATTGGCCGACTACTACCGGCGGTTCGTTTCAGATTTCGCAAGGATTTCAGCGCCGATGACCCAGTTGACCCGCAAGGATGTGCCGTTTGTTTGGACAGCAGAGTGTCAGGAATCATTTGAGAAGTTGAAGCAAGGTTTGATAACGGCTCCCATTCTCACCCTTCCAGATGGAACCGGAGGACTCACAGTTTATTGCGACGCTTCAGGCAGAGGATTGGGGTGTGTCTTGATGCAGCATGGAAAGGTAATATCTTATGCGTCACGTCAACTACGTGATCATGAGAAGAATTACCCGACCCACGACTTGGAATTGGCGGCGGTAGTGTTTGCTTTGAAGTTGTGGAGATACTACTTGTACGGAGATATAGTGGAGATCTTTACTGATCATAAGAGCCTGAGGTATGTTTTCACCCAGAAGGACCTTAATATGCGGCAGAGAAGATGGCTCGAGCTACTGGTGGACTATGATGTGGATTTGCAGTATCATCCCGGAAAGGCCAACGTTGTAGCAGATGCATTGAGCAGGAGAGCCGGAGTTTATTTCCTGACGGCGCAACCAGAACTATTGGCAGATCTTCAGAAGATGGGAATTGATGTGGTTCTTCCAACCAGCGTGGCATTGATGGCCAGCCTACAGGTTCAGTCCAGCATAGTTGAGAGAATTCGGGTGGCACAGTCAACAGATTCTAAGATCCAGCGACTCAGAGCAGATTGTGAAGCATGAAGAAGGCCAGAGTTATGTATCCATGAAGACGGTACACTTCGGCACGGCACTCGTCTTTGTGTACCCAGTGGAGATATCAGACAGGAAGTCATGGCAGAAGCCCACAGTTCACAATATTCTATTCATCCGGGTGGTACAAAGATGTACCGTAATATTCGTCAGCATTTCTGGTGGAATGGCATGAAGAGGGAGATAGCCCGGTTTGTCTCTCGGTGTTTGGTTTGCCAACAGGTTAAAGCTGAACATCAGAGGCCCGCTGGACTTCTTCAACCCTTACCGATCCCGGAATGGAAATGGGAACATATAACCATGGATTTCATGACCGGATTGCCCAGATCTCCGGCCGGCAGAGATGCTATTTGGGTAATTGCGGACAGGCTTACCAAGGTGGCACACTTTCTCCATTCAGAGTTGGACAGTCGACGGCACAGTTAGCAGAGATGTATCTCAGGCAGATCGTCAGGCTTCACGGGGTGCCAGTCAGCATCATCTCGGACAGGGATTCAAGATTCACATCACACTTTTGGCGCAGCTTACAGAAGATTTTGGGGACTCGCCTTCAATTCAGCTCAGCTTATCACCCGCAGACGGATGGTCAATCAGAGCGCACAATCCAGACTCTTGAAGATATGTTGAGATCTTGTACCCTTGACTTTGGTGGTTCATGGAAGAATTATCTGTACCATGTGGAATTCTCGTACAACAACAGTTATCAGGCCAGTATCCAGATGGCACCCTTCGAGGCTCTTTTTGGCAGGAATTACAGATTCCCGCTAGCATGGGATGATGTCGGGGAGAGGCAGATGCTCGGACCCGAATTGATTTCCCAGACGGTTGAAGTGGTCAGGAAGGTCAGAGATCACCTCCGAGTTGCCCAGGACCGCAAGCGCCATTGGGCCGATGCTCATCGACGTCCCTTAGAATTTGCTGTCGGCGACCATGTATTCCTTAGGATCTCGCCTAACCGTGGCATCATTCGCTTTGGCGTGCGGGGAAAGTTTAGTCCTAGGTATATAGGGTCGTTCGATATTCTAGAGCGAGTAGGAGATGTATTCTATCGTCTCGCTCTTCCGTCGTCGCTAAGTGAGGTGCATGATGTATTCCATGTGTCCCAATTACGACGGTATATTCCGGACCCGAGCCACATCCTAGACCATTCGGAATTGGTTGTTGGTACCAACCTTTCGTATGAGGAGAGGCCCGTGTCTATATTGGACCGGAGGGAGAAGATACTCAAGAACAAGACTATTAAATTAGTCCGTGTTGCTTGGGGTCATCACTCTCTAGGTGAGTCAACGTGGGAGCGTGAGGACGACATCCGATCGCGATATCCCTACCTGTTTGACTCGTGAGGTATAATGTCTTTTTTATGCCTTACGTTTTCCCTTCCTTTCTTGCATTGTATGATTGTATGGTTGAACTGCTTAGTGTAACTTGCATGTGCTTAATGTAACTTGTCGTGACAATCTCTAGCTCCTTGATTAAATTCCGAGGACGGAATTCTTTTAAGGTGGGTAGAGTTGTCACCCTCATTTCCCGTATTTCCCGTATTTCGTATTTATACTCGTATCTGGATTTTGGCATGTATTTTTATTTTTCTAAACTTGTGGAATTTCGGTATTTCTCGTATTTTGGGTTTTGACATGGCTCGGTTTTAATTGGGTTGGTTAGGTTTGGTTTAATGTGTATTGGAACACCTTAGCCTATGCTCCACCCTCAACACACCACATCCCACCCTCATTAAAACTCCACCAAATTTTTCTTTCTCCTCATAAACCTCCATTAATTTTCTTCTTCTCCTTCCTCTACACAACACTCTTCTCCTTCCTCTACACAACACCAACCCATAGGCAAGTGCACATTGCCACCACATGAGAACCCTATTTTATTTGTCCATTAGCTAGATTAGGACATGGTGATCAACATTAGAACTTAGCATTTTATGATTTGGAGTCTTCATTGTTCTATATCTAAGTTTTTCCTATTTTCGAATTTACATGGTTTTGATCTATTTAAGTTGGATTTTTATGGGTTTTGATGTTTCCATGTGGAAGAGAATTCAATTTCACCCCAGATGGAACTTTGGAAATCCAGATTTAGAGTTCGGATGGCCGAGTTGTGATGTTTTGAAGTTTTGGGAACCATTGGAGCCTCTTCTCAGCCATGGAGAAGAAGACCCTGCGTGCGTGTGTGCTCTTGCACGTACGCAGCTCCCCTGCGTGCGTGCTCTTGCGCGTACGCAGCTCCCCTGCGGGCGTGCTTTTGCACGTACGCAGCTCCCCTGCGGGCGTGCTCTTGCGCGTACGCAGCTCCCCTGCGGGCGTGCTTTTGTGCGTACGCAGCTCCCCTGCGTGCGGGCTCTTGTGCGTACGCAGCTTCCCTGCGTGCGTGCCCTTATGCGTACGCAGCTCCCCTGCATGCGTGCTCTTGTGCGTACGCTGCTCCCCTGCATGCGTGCCCTTGTGCGTACGCTGCTCCCCTGCGTGTGTGCTCTTGCGCGTATATGTAGAAGCATGGAAAATATTAGAATGATGGTCCATGCGGCTCTGGTTATGAAGCCCATGCGGCTCATATAGGAGCTGTCTTATACGGTTCAAAGAAAGACTCTCAGTCTCATGCGGCTCGAGAGTGTATGCGGTTCAGCAGGAATATGCGGCTCGATCGACGCCACTAGGATTCCCCCTACAGCTGGCCATCGGAGCAGTGGCGTCATTTAATGCTCTGGCACGACTTGACGACTGTGACGGCTCTGACATAAAGTGTCATAATGACTCTGTCATAATGACAGGCTTTTCGGGAAACGAAGAAGATCTCTGACCCGATCCTTCAGAAATCCTAGGTTGCCACGTGGCAACTCTCATGCGGCTTAAATGGAAAACAGCTCCATGCGGCTCACGAAGAAATCCCCCTATATGGCCAGCGAAAATCAGCCACATGCGGCTCCCTGAGAATTTATCCCCTGCGGTCCAACACAACGCTGTACATGCGGCTCACTGAGAGCCCAATCCCTGCGGCCCAACATAACGCTGTACATGCGGCTCCCTGAGAACTCATTCTCTGCGTGGTCAAGGCAACGCTAGAGACTATGAACATGCGGCTCACGAGGAGTCTCTCCCTGCGGTTCAAATATCGCCCATCCTATGCGGCTCTGGCAAGACCCACAATTAAAACACGTGGCATCGAAGCAATCGAGGATCTAACCAAATCCCAACAAGTATATTTGACATCATCGTCATAATTACTGAGATCCGGGCATATCATTTATCATAAAGCCAATAGGACACGTGGCGAGTAATCAGGCATTGGTATAATCCATCATGAAGATTTAAAGCAATCAACATTAATTGCTCACGAGATTCGGTGATATCCACATTAATGGCCGAGATCCATTGCAATCAGAATCAGGGGTCCAGATAAGTTGGAGAAGTGCCGACATTCCAAACAGATGATCATTAGCAAACCCTAATAATCATACTCCGCTCCTATAAATAGCCAGTATTATTTTCTTTGCAAGAGGCCGAAAAGAAGAGAAAAAAATATATATATAGAGTCTGAGAGAAGAAAAAAAAATACACAGAGAGAGAGAGAAGCCAGGAGAGCAACAGAGCAGTTTCTTCGTCAACGCCAACCATCTTTTCACAAGGAGCCGAGGCTGCATACCGATCGTCCAAGGAGTAAGGCAGGGCTGCCGTCGCCTTCCCGAGCCTCTATCGTCACCCCCCAGAATCTAAAATAAACAATTGTACTTAGATTGCTGTACCTAGGTTTTCGTTCCTAGGCTTTCTTTGTACAAGCGAGTTTGTATTATGAGTCTAAGTTCAGTCCTCCGATAATTGTTCTGTACTTTTACAATCAATGGCAAACACGATGGCGACTCTACTGGGGACTAACTTCTTCACGGCTGAGGAGTTGGTGACGCAATCGGATGCAGCCAAACTTGGCTCTACACAACAGAAGATGGTCGTCCGCTTCGACCAACAGGCGTTCGAAGGGATGCTCTCTGAAGGCAGCGCTGGCCCGATCCAGAAGCATACCCGCACCATAAAGGCCCGCAAAGAGTGGAGCCAAAGTCATTTGCTCCTCCGCAAACCCTTGATGGGGTGCTCTCTGTTGCTCAAGACGGCGAGAAGGACCCTCCTGCGGCCCCACCACAGACCGGAGACAACTCTGCTGTCCCCAAGTCCGGCAGAAGAAAATACTATGATGCTGGACTTGCAGGGGCAAAGAGGAACTCTACGCGATCCGAGCCACAGAAGGGTATTAGCCGCAGAAAGAAAGCCCATGCGGCTACATCCGCTAACCGCATGAAGAAAACTCATGCGGCCACATCTATCAGCCGTATAACTTATGCGGCTACAGTTGCTAATCGCATGGATGAGACTCATGCGGCTATTAGAGTCAACTGTTTGCAGAAAACCCATGCGGCCACAGACGCCAACCGCATACGGCCAGCCTGTACGGTCGTGACTCCTAGCCGCATAAGAACTCAGCCGACGACAGAAGGCAACCGCATGCAGACAGCCTGCACGGTTTCTAATCCCAGCTGCATAGCATCCACTACATGCTCCTCTCGATCAGTTTTCGACCGTCTCTCGTACGGTCCGAACATTGATGATTCTCCAGACTCTATGGTATCCAACTTGGATTCTTCTTATTATGCACCCACAGGTGATAAGAAGAAGAAGTCCAGGGCAGCGCGGGCTCATCAAGCCCAGACGGTTGCACCAATTTCTGACTATCGGGACGTCCCGCTGATTATCACGCGGGCCCCTGATGGGAAGTTGTATAGAACCGCTCAAGTCCCATCTCCAACGGCAAACGGACGAAGTAGTTCTTCTGATCTGCGTGAGGCTGTCCTCCACAAACGAAAGGAAAGAGAAGGGGCCTCGGCGTGCAAAGAGTCCTCCGGTGGACCTCACTGCACCCAGATCATCGTCAACTGCTGCAACAAGATCGCAGTAACGGAAGGTCGGTCGTCCGTCTTCCAAAGATTACGGCATCCGAGCTCGGAGGACGAAGTACCTCCTATTGCCTCCTGCAATTCCGCACAGAAAGTCCCCACCGAAGGGAAAGGGAAGAAGACAAGCATCCCCAGTCCAAAAATATCAACCACTACAACTAAGAAACTGTCGTCTAAACGGTTGTCCTCTACTGGTGTATTCCAACACACCCGTTCAAAGACGAAGTTTACCTCCTCCACATCGCTGGGGGTTGAGGGAACTGGGGGTAGCATTCCTCCGAACATCCACAACAATCCGATGTTCCAAGGAACCAAGTCCGCACAAACAACTCTGCCATCGGGAGCAACGGACGCTGATGCCCCCGAGGACATCCGTAACTCTCAAGACAAAGCAAACTCTGAAGCTGGGGATACCATTCTCTCCGAGTCCGAGCCAGAAGAGAACATCCCCACCTACCCCGATGACTTCTTGGTGCATGGGTACGACTCAGAGGGCACATCCTCCACCGTCCCTTCCATCACTCCTCACGTGAGAACAGTGTTCATGACGGATAGCAATCAAGGTGGTTCCAGTGATCGCCAGCGCATTGATAGTCTCGAAGCCATATTACTTGCCTTGGTCAAGTCTGTAGACGAAATCAAAGCAGCCCTGCCCACTCTACAAGGAGGAGCGCCGGGTCAAACAAGCACGGGCCCCCCGGTTAACATAGACTCGAACTCAGCGGCACCAAACCCGGGCAATAATCTTCCCGAAATAATAGCCCCGCCGCGACAGACGAGGCCCTAGAAGTAAGGAGAGAGGTTCAGGAGCTCCGAGCAATGTTCCACGCCCGAGAAAACTCAAAAGACCTCAGAATACGGCAACCATATCCTGCTGAATGGAGGGATGTTCCCTTTCCACCAAGATATAAGCCGTTCAATATCAACCCATATGATGGCAAGACTTCAGCAAGTCGGTACATCACTTACTTTGAGGTTACTACCGACCATCTGCCCCATGATGACGCTATCCTCACACGATTATTTATTGGGGCATTGGAAGGCGTCGCCTTTGACTGGTACCGCAACCTACCAGATAATTGCATCCATTCCTTCGCCGGCTTCAAGCGCATGTTCTTGGAACGATTCTATGAATTAGGGCAAGACGTCACTATGTCCACTCTCATAGACGTCGTCCAAGGGAAGAAAGAGCTAACAATAAACTACATCGAGCGGTTCCGCCAGACCGCCATGAAGCTGCCTTCCGGAAATCCGGATTCTTCTTTGATTGAAATCTGCCAAAAGAGGCTGCTTCCAACGATCAGCCTCTGGATGGGCGAGAGCCAATTCAAAGACTGGAAGGCGTTCATCATCAGCGCCACAAGCACTGAAGAACGACTGAAGAAGGCCCGCCAACTGGGGTTGCACATCGCAGAAGGAGAAAACAAGGGCAAGCGTCCCAACAACGATAATGGGGGTAATCCCTCCAACAATCGGGACAGCAAGGAAAAATAGGCCATGGTTGCCGACACGACCCAGAAGCCCGAGCCACAACTGGCAGACAAGCAATGGCCTCAGATCACTTACTCTTTTGAAGACGGCCATGTCAAGCCTATCTTAGACATGCTCATACAAGGGGGTAGAATTCAGCTTCCTCCACCAAGACGGGAGCCTCGACCGGCTGATTTGGAGAACCCGAAGTTCTGCCATTACCACCGTTATGTACACCACGCTACACATGACTGCTACCAACTAAAACGGTACATCCAAAGCCTCATCGATTCGAACGCTCTGGCCATCGACTTCGAAGAGGTAACCGTAGCAGCCAATATGGTGTCTGTACAATTCGGCAACTTTCCTCCGACGGAGACTCAAGACGGGGTAGTCCCCGTCCCTCTCGCGACAATGGAGATTACTAATCTTCCTCCGCCCCGAGAACAAACTGCTGGTCTAGTACCTCTCGCCACCTCACGAGGGGAGGTCATATGGGTCCATCCGGATTTGGTGACAAAAGTAACTCGGCCTACACCATCTCCCACCAACAAAAAGAGTAGAAAAATCAGGGCCTGCCACACAATTTCAGCAGACAACGAGGAAGCTACAGCCGTCGTCACGTGGTCCGGAGCACAATTCCAACCTGTGGTTGACAACCCAACTGAAAATCATCAACCCACTACAACTGATGCTCTGGGACCGGCTCAGCCTTCGACGACCGACAAGCCTAGGCCGAAAGAGACTCGCTTCGACAAGTCTCTCCGAAAGGACGCAGCTCAAGGACTAGAGAGGCCCTACAACTTTGACATCTTAGCACAATTGGCTAACACTCCGGCCAAATTATCATTATACGAACTCCTAAGGCTCTCCAAAGACATTCGTATTGCATTGAGCGAAGCACTCCAAAATGCCGATGCCTATCTCGCTCAATCTAACCTCATCGGGGAGGATTCACCCGTGGATCTTCAAGATAGTGCCTGCACGGGAGCAATGCCCAACATCGTCTTCACTCCGCAGGACATGCTCATCAAAACCAACTTACATAATCGTCCGCTATACTATACGGGATACATCGGCGACGTGAAGGTGGATCGGATGCACATTGATCCTGGCTCTTCCATAAGCATCATCCCGAAGGGCCTGCTACACCATCTTCGCATCCCAATGCATCGCCTAACACCTACAAGTACCGCCATCAGCGGTTTCAATTCGGGCAGGAGCTACCCTATTGGGAAGATTCGTCTGAAGTGCCAAATTGGCGACCTCCAATCCGAAGTCACCTGCTACGTCATAGATGCAGACACTTCTTACAACATCCTCTTGGGGCGCCTATGGATACACGATTATATGATCGTACCTTCCACGCTATACCAGTGCTTCAAATATGTCGACAAATACGGCTTCGTGAAGACAGAGTTTGCTGATATCGATCCCTTCAAAAGGGTCGAATCTTACTACTCGGACTCCTGTTTATACGAAAAGTCGAAAAGGCACCTCGACGAGGGAGACGCACGAACTCATACCGAGACAACCACGGGATTAGAAGGACCCCTGATGATCCACCTCCAAGCTCGCAAACCGGACAAGTCCGCACCCCTCACCGCCACTCTGCGGAAGGACGCGATCAGCCTCTCGGCGCAAGAGGAGCAGATGATAATCCGGCTGCCAAGGTCCGGCCAAGTGCCGAGACCCACAACGGAGCCACTAACAATCAGGCTACCAAGAGTCAGCCAACCACAAGCAGGAAAGCTCAACCCCTCGGACAAGCCCATGACGATACACCTTCCTAGAAAGGGTTGTCACCCCAATGCAAGGTCTGATACTTCCAGCGAACCGGCCACTCCTCGCTCTGCATCGAATGCCAAACTGGGGGTTGCCAGTCTGCCAATGACTCCACGCTCTGCTCCATCAACTGGACCACTGACAATCAAGCTTCCTAGGTCGTCCTCTCAGTCTTCGTTCACACAGGGGGTAGTCGAAGAGGAACCGGAGCTAGCCAAATATGTGGCTGCCCACACTGATGTCCCCTCCGCTGATGATGTAATCCCCCTAGAAAAGATACCTTACTTCATCAATAAAGGGTTATCTTTGAACTACACCAAGCTCAATAAGCTATGTACAATGTATGCTATGGAACACGGTATAGGCGATCACCTACACACACAGGTAACAAATGTGTACACCGCAATCCAGCTTACTCCAGTAGAAGACGCTTACCGAATAGTCAAGGAAGGAGATCATCCAATCATCTTCGGCCGGACGAACAACCCTCACCCCCTCACCATAAAAGAAGCCGACCTCGGATCAGACACCGGAAGACTACCTTTGTATCTCTATAGCCTTCAGTCCAAATATCTCATGCAGAAACAGGGGTATAATCTGGAGACAACGTCAGGGTTGAACTATGGCACTGGACGACGATTACCTTTGAAACCGCCAGCCCCAGTAGGTAAACCGCAGAACTACTATAACAAAACTCGATGCGGGTTAGGGTATGTAACGCCTACTACAACCCCGAAAAGTTCGGATGAATAATGCGACTGGCAGTCACATTCAACCGGATCACCAACTTCCGACTCAGATACCAGTATCGGAGATGTATTCAGACAAGTCATGTCGGTCAACATGGCATTCGCCGACGCATACGAAGAAAACGAAGACATCCTCGAAATTCTCGAGTTAGAGCCATGGGCCCAGCAATTAGACGCACAATGGGAAAAGTGGTTCGAACTGAGAGAACCCCCTACTGAAGATAAAGTCATACAAGTGGATCTCGGCAGCGAATCTTCTCCAAAACCGATTTTTATCAGTAAGAGCTTAACGAACGAAGAACGGGAGTTGCTGTTAGAACTTGTCAGAGAATACATTGATGTGTTCGCCTGGAGCTACGAAGACATGCCGGGGTTAAATCCTGACATCACTCTTCATAAACTTAACATTCGACCAGATGCGAAGCCGGTCAAGCAACCGCAGCGACGCTTCCGTCCAGGCATCATGGATGCAATCGAAGCTGAAGTCAACAAATTAATAGCCAGCGGCTTTATTCGTGAGGAGCAACACCCTGATTGGGTCACCAATATAGTACCCGTCCTCAAGAAGAATGGGAAGATTCGAATCTGCATCGACTTCCGCAACCTGAATGAAGCATGTCCCAAAGATGAATTTCCCCTTCCTATCACTGACATCATGATCGACAACACATGCGACTTTGAACGTATGTCATTTATGGATGGATTCTCGGGGTACAATCAAATCAAAATGTCTCCCGACGACGAAAAGAATACCTCATTCCGAACCCCGATTGGCACATACTGCTACACAGTCATGCCATTCGGTCTAAAGAATGCTGGCGCTACATATCAGCGAGCCATAAGTATCATTTTCAGAAAACATTTGTGCAAGACAGTAGAATGCTATGTCGACGACATCGCCGTCAAGAGTCGCCATAAAGAGAATCACCTTCAGGACCTGAGGACGGTATTCGACCTGATGCAAGTCCACAATCTGAGGATGAACCCTACGAAATCATTCCTGGGCGTATCCAGCGGTAAGTTCTTGGGCTTCATCATCACTGCACAGGGTATCCATGTAGACCCCGAGAAGACAAAAGCAATCATGGAGATGGGTCCCCCGAAAAATCTCCACGAACTCAGAGGCCTCCAAGGGAGGTTAGCTTACATCAGAATGTTCTTTTCCAACCTCTCCGGACGATGCCGACCGTTCACACACCTCATGAAGAAAGGAGTCTCATTCATATGGGACAAGGAATGTCAGCGTGCTTTCGATAGCATCAAAGAATACTTATCAAATCCTCCAGTTTTGGTGGCCCCGGTCCCTGGAAAACCATTCCTGCTCTACGTACGAGCAATGGAACACTCCCTTGGTGCCCTGTTGGCACAAAACAATGATGCAGGCCACGAACAGGCCATATATTACCTTGGCCAAATGATGATTGGGCCAGAACATCGATACACTGCTGTGGAGAAAGAGTGCCTCGCCCTGGTGTTCGCCATTCAAAAGACGCGACACTACGTCACAGGGCAAACCATACATGTGATCTCCCGAGTCAACCCTCTCAGAGTCCTCATGACTAAACCAGGGGCACTCAGCTCTCGCCTCGCTACATGGGCAATACTGTTGTCCCCTTATCATATGATCTACGTCCCGCAGAAGGCCGTCAAGGGCCAAGCCATGGCAGATTTCTTGGCAGCCCACCCAGGATCGGAGTCATCCAGAATATATGAAGAGATCCCAAATGAGGTCGCCGATTCGAATACAGTCACCCACGATAATATATGGCGGATGTTCTTCGATGGCGCTTCAAGAACCGGACCCAAGGGAAACATCGTCGTTGGGGTCGGAGTAGTATTGATTTCTCCTACTGGGCTGGTGATCAGTCGCGCCTACTCCCTCACAGAACCCTGCTCCAACAATGTGGCCGAGTATAATGCTCTGGTCATTGCCCTCCAACTTGCAAGAGAACTGGGGGTAGAATACCTTGAAGCATACGGTGACTCCCAATTAATCGTCAATCAGATCCGGGGCTCGTACGAAGTCCGCCACGAAGACATGATCCCCTATCACCAAATAGCGATTGACATCATCTCGTCGTTCGAGGGATTCTTCATCGAACATGTCCCCAGACTCTGAAATATCAAAGCTGATGCCCTAGCTGGTCTTGCCGCTTCACTAGCAGTTCCAAACTACGATCGCCAGTCGGTGGACATAATAGGCCACGAACTGGTCTATCCCAAGAACAATGTGCAATTCGTGGCAAGTTATTCCGCCCAGATGATCAATGATGCCCCTGACTGGAGACAGCCATTCATCGACTTCGTCGCCTACGACATCCTTCCAGAGAACCCAAAGGAAGCTACTTCCATCAGAAGGCGTTCTCTCAGATTCTTCTACGATACAGAGACGAAAATGCTGTATCGCCGCTCCTACGACGGATTACTACTCCGGTGTTTGTCGAACGCAAAAGCTAAAGAAGCCGTACGAGAAGCTCATGACGGCATCTGCGGGGCCCATCAGCCCGGCCCGAAACTACAAGATCGCCTTCGTCGAATGGGCTACTACTGGCCCACGATGGTGGCAGACGCGATAGACTATGCCAGAAAATACAAAGCTTGCCAAGTCCACGCAGACTTCATTCACCAACCATCGGAGTTTCTACATCCGACAGTAGCATCCTGGCCGTTCGAAGCATGGGGAATGGATATCATTGGCCCAATCGCCCCACCTTCCTCCCGAGGACACCGCTTCATACTTGCGATCACTGATTACTTCTCCAAATGGGCGGAAGCCGTCCCACTCGCAGAAGTTAAGACTTCAAACGTGATCAGCTTCCTTAAGCATCATGTTATCTACCGCTTCGGACTGCCACGAAGGATCATCCATGATAACGGTCCACAGTTTGCAAGCCACGCATTCTATCGGTTTTGCGATAAGCACCGTATTCAGAATATCGCCTCGACACCGTACAACCCGGCAGCAAATGGGTTAGCAGAGGCATTCAACAAAACAATCATCAAACTCCTCAAAAAGTTCGTTTCCTCCAACAAACGTGACTGGAACGAAAAGCTCGGCGAATGCTTGTGGGCATATCGCACCACAATTCGAACAGCCACCGGGAATACACCATTCTCCCTGGTATACGGGAGCGAGGCAGTCCTCCCATTGGAGACACAGATCCCCTCACTGCGTGTCGCCCTCACACACCAATTGACAGTTGATGATAACTACCGACGTCGACTGCAAGAGTTAGAAGCCTTAGATGAAAAATGCCTCCTAGCTCAGCAAAGGATCGAGCTATACCAAGCACGCATCTCAGGAGCCTTCAACAAGAAGGTCAAAATCAGAACATTCTAGGTAGGCGATCTCGTCTTGGCAGTCCGGAGGCCAATGGTCATGACTCACCGGAAAATTCCAACCAAAGTGGGACGGCCCATTTATTATTGAGACGGTGTTCTCCAATGGTGCTTACCGTCTCGCAAAGCAAAACGGAGACTTGCTCATGCTGCCCGTTAACGGTAAGTTTCTGAAGAAATATTATGTCTAAACAACATTCACTACAGAGTTTTCGAGTCATGTGCCCACTGTTACCACTGAACTCACACCTTCACCATTTCAAGGTTATCGAGTCATGTACCGGCGGGTACCACTGAACTCATACCCACAATATTTCAAGATCATTGAGTCATGTACCTGCTGGTGCCTCTGAACTCACCCCTACATCCCCTTCAGATTATCGAGTCAGGTACCCACTGGTGCCGCTGGACTCCCATTTTCCCAAAATGTTATTTACCAAGTTATGTACCCGCTGGTGCCTCTGAACTCATATTCCGGTCACCCTTTCAGATAGTAAGTTACGTATGATTATACCTCTGAACTTTCTTCCTGGAAGAGATCCTCCCTCATGATCCACTACCCGCACTCCCAGTGCACAAAGAGGGTAATCGATCCACAAATTTCCGAAAACGGACATGTTCTCATCAACTCTGAGTCGTTTTCACTTCCACCAAAAACAAACCGCCCCTCACAAAGGACTTCCACGTTCTCCTACCTCTGAGTCGTCCTGTGTACCCCCTCTTCATTGGGCCCACTCCTGCCATGTCATCATTACCTCTGAGTGGGAAGGCTCCGTCGAAGAACCCGCCATGCTTACCATGTCCATATTACCTCTGAGCAAGTATGTCGGTCTCATTTTCGACCTATTATCTGTACCTACAACCGGGGTATGACAAGGATAATAGGTCTACAAATGTCCGCTGTTGACCACGAATATCTTCCGTGAAATCTCCCCCGCCATGTCCTCATTACCTCTGAGCAGGAAGATTCCACGATATAACCCTCATATTTGTCATGTCCTTATAACCTCTGAGCAAATATGTTGGTTTTCCTTTCACCCTATTATCCGTATCCCAAACCAGGGTACGCCAAGGAGAATAGGTCCACAAATATTCTTACGCTACGCTTCTTAGCAAAAATTCACTATCTTACCGTACCCCGAGAGCCCAGCTGCTCTACGGCATTTCTTCTCCTCTAAAGTACAGAGAACATCCATGACCACTTTGCCATGGTTGTTCCGGACATCCTATCTAAACTGTTATCCATACCTAAAACCAAGGTACGCCTAGGATATCAGGTCCACAAATAATCCCACAGCAAGTCCAAATTCCACAAATGCCGTAAGTACAAGAAAGAAAAGATGAGTTGAAACATGATCATTTATTCAAAAATCAAAGGGCCACATCAGCGGGGATCACACCCCTTACAACAATTAAAAGAAGAAAAAAAAAAGAAGAAAAGAGGAAGAAGAAGACATAGGGCGGATCACTGCTCAGGAGCACATAACGCCATGAGACGGTCCTTTATCAAGGCAACCGACCGCTCAAGCCTCTGTTTGGCTCGGCGTTCCGCCTCCTGGTTCAACACCGCGCATCCTCCAAATGAGCATGGGCCCGCCAATTGTCCTCAAACTTCTTGAAGGCTCGCTCTAGGTTGATCGAAGATCGGGAAATCCTCTCGGCCTCCCGAGCAATCAACTCCTGTTCTGCATGAGCAGCCTCCCGCTCTGACTCTAAGAAGGCCAACTCCTTCTGTAGTGCGAGAATCCGCTCCTTCGTGTCGGCTACTCCACGAGAGACAGATTCTTCTCGGGCTCTACAAGCCTGACTCCGACGACCCAGTCGGTCAAAGGAGACGGAGAACTTGTCAAGGTACCCCTACACAGCCGGCCCGGCAGTTTCTCGAGCGAGTTTGATCCGGTCCCGAGCAGCAACTAGAAAGCCCCGCTCCCGTTCAATCGCAGCGGGCAAGCCAGCCTGCCGTACTGCCAGCAGTTGGGTCACCAGCTGGTCAGCCTCTGTCAACTTAGGCTCCAGGAGCGCGGCTAACCCCATCCCGCCAGGGAGACCCTTCAGAGTGTCGATTTGGCCCCGAGCTCCCCGCAGAGATAGAGAAAAAGGGATCCCCCGTTCCACAGCAGCGTTTACGCCCCTCCCCAAGTGACGATAGAAGCTGTCAACCATATCCTGTGTCACCTCGTTCAGAGCCTCCGAGGAAGCCGGTGTCAACGGAAGTGTGGCTGGCAGCGCGGAAGAAGACGCGACAGAATCTGCCGCTCCTGCCACAAGAGAAACCAACTCTGCACGGAAGGACGCTTGAACATCGGCCAATTCCTCTTCAGCGGCCCGCAGAATTTGGATGCTCGGCAGGGTAGAGAAGTCGATCTCCGGGGCCGTATAAGCAGCCGAAGACGAAGCCGGGGCCAGCACCAACTCCATCCCCATCTGTCCAGAGCTAGCAGGATGTCCCTCGACATGCGATGACGAAGGAGAGGAAACACTCCTTTCGCCCAGATCACGGTAAACCGGGCCTTCTCCGAGAATATCCGCCGCGGGAGGTAAAGAGTCAGGACCTGCAGGGCCAAGACAACCATGAATCGACTTGACCCGAAGGATATGTTGATAGAGCAAATAAGCTCCCTCGGTGGTCAATATATGGCTCAGCTTACCAGTGGAGGGATGCGAAGGCTGAGGTTCACCTGCAGCCATCACAACCTCTTCACCAACAGCCTCCGAGTCAGGAATAATAGGCTCATCCGCCCTTGCATCATCGGGAGGGGATGCGCCGAGAATGGTGTCATCTCGCTGGAGTGCAGGAATCTCGGATACGGGCCCAAGGAAACTTTCGTCACCCCGGGCTGGGGCCTCAGCAGATTGGGAGTCCTCAGCCGCCCCTGAGAGATCCCCCGCAGAGAGGACCGCGGCACACATGTCGCTAATCAATGCGGCAAGGGCCGGATCAACTACGGGGGCAGTAGACGATTCCGGAGAGCCTGGTTCACCAGACACCTACAAAGGAAAGTAATTAAGTCATACCTTCAGAAAAGAAGAAAACTACAATATAAAGAAGGCCCCGACTTACCCCTGGAATGTCGTCTACATCCTCACCCTTCTCCGTAATAAGCAGTCTACGGGGACCGACCGCCGCTCTCTTTACGGAAAAAGTTACCCCTCCGCCGGTAGGCTCATGCCTGCCTCGCTTACGCGAGGGACCAGGCATGGCGGGCGACATATCTACCCGTACCACCTCCGACACAGACGGTAACGGGCCCATTGCTTCATCAAATACGGCCGACGGTCGATCCGTCGTCGTCTCATCTTCCATGACGGGAGGCTGACCCGCCGTCGTCTCATCATCCGAAGAAAGGGAATCCTCGCCGTCCCGCTCGTTATCTTCCTCAATTGTATCGAAGGATTCGGAATCGGGCGAAGGAACTCTATTCATCCTTTTCTTCTTTGCTCTCGACGTCATAGCCTTCTCCGCCAGGCGAGTGCCCACAATGAAGCTAGTCCTCGAGTCAAAATCGAGAGGAGGAGGATTCGCCGTTACATGATATAGGGCCGCCATATGCAGGATTTCATCCATCACATTTGCGGCAGGGACCAAGAAGCTAGTCCGAGTATGACAGGTGTCATAGTAGCACTATGCTCTGATACCATCAAGAATGCTACCTTCAAATCCCAGGTGAGAACTGGGGCGCCCGAGGAATAACTGACTATTCCCAAATTGACGAGCAAACCTACTAGGCAAGTAGGGATCCAAATACACAGTGTTGCGATTCCGGTAAACTAGATGCGCCGGGCGAATGTTGCGCAGCCAGAAACGCATCTTTTCAGGCAGGAAATGAGGAGGTCCGACCCCATCAACATGAACACTCCTCACCTCTTGATCAGTGAAACAAGGAACGGATACGAAGAAATTGTACCCATCCACCCTCGCCAGCATCCTCCGACACGTCGACATGGTGCTACATTCCCAAGGTTGGTGGTGATACTTGAAAAAAAATGCGTCGTCTCCTGTAACGCCATCTTCCGTCCCGGGTCTCATCAAGGATTGATAGTGCAGCAATAGCCATCCCAGCAAGTAATGATAAGGTAATTCTACACGTTCAAAATCCATTGCCACGTCACGAGCAATGACCTTGGACGAGAAGGCACGAAGACCATGCTGAATACTGCACACCATGGCAGGAAGAAGAGCCAGCCTGACCCCAAAGGCCAACTTCACGGCAGGAAGAATGAAGTGGCGACTGATCCTCTCAATAGAGCCTGCCCCTCCTGAGACCACGCAGTTGCGCAGCCACACCATTAGAAATCCGACCAAGAGTGCCTTATCTGACAACCGCCGGATACCATAAAGAAAGTAACTAAAGGAGTCAATCTGGCTCCCGAACCTGTCACTTTGAGACTTCAACCTCCTAGCGGTCGACATCAAGACCTCTACTTCCTTAGGAGTTAAACGATCTCAGGAAGTAACCCGGCCAGCCGTGCTAAATTTGAAAAGGTACGCAACCCAAGATTTAGTATGGGGAGAGTCCCCCTCCGAGCTGTCATTTTTCTGGATAGTCGTCCGGTGACAGGTGCTATGATGGCACAATAGTTCTTGATACACGGTGACAAAACCGGGGAATCGTTGATCCAAAGCTTGGAGCTCCTCATTCGTCGGCGTGTACACTTCGAAGGGTTCATCTCCCCAGGAGAGCTTGGAGACAGCATACATCTCGTGAAAAGCGAGCCCCAATTCTCCAACAGGGGTAAAAAAGGTCTCCGTCCGATGATTGTACATCTCCAGAAGGGCCATGAACAGTGGCTTATTAACGGGCAACCCGTGGCTGGTACCCCGGATAGCGTCATAAAGGTTGACTCCCCGCAAAAACTCTTCATACTTCCGTAGGATCCATGAGGTCAGATTAGCCCACGGAGTAATGGGGTGTAACCAGCTCGGCAGCACCAACCTGCCAATAGATAGGATCCTTTGCGAGCAAGCTGACTCAAGAAGGTATCAGCCTGGGAGAATGAAAAATTAGGACTAGGGGTGTTGATGAAGGTGCCTGGAACTAACCCCATCACGGACCGACTGGCCGGATCTTTGACTGTGCGCACTGATCCAGTGGCTCTATTATAACGGATATTGCCAACAAACATCCCCGGTTGGGTTGGAGTAAGGGTGTCCGGCATCTGCCTATCCAGAACGATCATATTGAACCACTCAAAAGGGAAATGGCGCTTCATAATAGGGATGTGAATTAGCATCCCGTCCAGGACGAAATTCCAACTCTCCGAAATATCTAACACGCGGGAGTTTTCTATGACCAACGCATCCCCAAAGAGGAAGGCCGATTTCAGATACTTCCCGTCAGGCTGACCGGAGCTTATCATGTCACCAAGGAACTGAAAGGATTGAACCCTGATAGCATTTAATCGCTCCAAAGGTTCATCAACAAGTAGCTGTTCGGATATTTGGCGAACTAAGTCATCCCGATGAACGCCCGAGGCAAACTGACGCGAGCCTACCATAAGTTCTCCCGCAGGGTTCACGGGCAGATTCACTGAAGAAAGGCAAAAGAAACAAGGTCAAAATGATAGCCGAAACACAAAAATACATGATGCTTATGCGGCTCAGCATAGCCTCCTACGGCTCGGTTTATACAGATCAGTTCAAATAAGCTTTTGCGGCTCCGTTTGAAAGAGCCCATGCGGTCCAGGACGAATAAACCTATGCGGTTCTGTTCGAAGAAAACTCATGCGGCTCAGTACGGAGGAACCAATGCAGTTCAAAAAGAGTCTACTTGGCTCGAAAAAGTTTATGCGGCCCTGCAAGAATGAGCTTATGCGGTCCAACGAGGATGAGCTTATGCGGCCTTGATAAAGAGGTAGTTAGGCAACCACTTTCATGCGGCTCAAACCTGGGTCATACCCCATGCGGCCCAAGCATACGTCGGACACACAGCATGCTTTGGAATATAGGCTCGTGCATAAAATATGCGGCGTAGCCATGGCAGCTCATGTTAAGGAACCCTTACCAGCAATAGGCGGGTGGACGTCGGGATGAAAAGCGGGCACGCCAGTCGATGGAGGAGCCGCCATGTTCGCCGTCGCAGTCGATGAAGACGCGGTTTTCTTGCCCTTAGCTGCCGCAAAAGATGATGCGGCCTTCTTGCCCGTAGCAGCAGCAGCTTTCTTGGGAGCCATTCTCGATTGATTGAAGGAAGAAGACGAAGAGCAAAGTCGGCGACAGAGGATTTGAGCAAAGAGAGGAGGTAAAGAAATCCCCAAGAGACTGAAAGCCTCTTATTTATAGGCAAAAGTGACCCACGAAACGAACAGACGTCTAGGATTACGCCTCGAATTACGCGCCGCTTCAAAAGACAAAGGCAAAAGCGCTTCGGTTAAGGCGAAACCGACTCTTGGGATCCTCCCCCAAAAGACGGCGTGAGATCAAAACAAATCAAAAGCATTTAATGAAGATTTGCACACGTGGTCAGGACACGTGGCAAAAAGCAAAAAGCCTATGCGGACAGCTGAATCCATGCGGCTGGGATACTTATGCGGTATGAACGGGACCATGCTTCTTATTCAAAGTGTTTCAATTTTGCAAATTGAAAACTTTGAAGGGGGTCCTGTAGAAGCATGGAAAATATTAGAATGATGGTCCATGCGGCTCCGGTTATGAAGCCCATGCGGCTCATATAGGAGTTGTCTTATACGGTTCAAAGAAAGACTCTCAGTCTCATGCGGCTCGAGAGTGTATGCGGTTCAGCAGGAATATGCGGCTCGATCGACGCCACTAGGATTCCCCCCTACAGCTGGCCATCGGAGCAGTGGCGTCATTTAATGCTCTGGCATGACTTGACGACTGTGACGGCTCTGACATAAAGTGTCATAATAACTCTGCCATAATGACAGACTTTTCGGGAAACGAAGAAGATCTCTGACCCGATCCTTCAGAAATCCTAGGATGCCACGTGGCAACTCTCATGCGGCTTAAATGGAAAACAGCTCAATACGGCTCACGAAGAAATCCCCCTATATGGCCAGCGGAAATCAGCCACATGCGGCTCCCTGAGAATTCGTCCCCTGCGGCCCAATTCAACGCTGTACATGCGGCTCACCGAGAGCCCAATCCCTGCGGCCCAACATAATGCTGTACATGCGGCTCCCTGAGAACTCATTCTCTGCGTGGTCAAGGCAACGCTAGAGACTATGAACATGCGGCTCACGAGGAGTCTCTCCCTGCAGTTCAAGTATCGCCCATCCTATGCGGCTCTGGCAAGACCCACAATTAAAATATGTGGCATCGAAGCAATCGAGGATCTAACCAAATCCCAACAAGTATATTTGACATCATCGTCATAATTACTGAGATCCGGGCATATCATTTATCATAAAGCCAATAGGACACGTGGCGAGTAATCAGGCATTGGTATAATCCATTATGAAGATTTAAAGCAATCAACATTAATTGCTCACGAGATTCGGTGATATCCGCATTAATGGCCGAGATCCATTGCAATCAGAATCAGGGGTCCAGATAAGTTGGAGAAGCGCCGACATTCCAAACAGATGATCATTAGCAAACCCTAATAATCATACTTCGCTTCTATAAATAGCCAGTATCATTTTCTTTGCAAGAGGCCGAAAAGAAGAGAAAAAAAATATATATAGAGTCTGAGAGAAGAAAAAAATACACAGAGAGAGAGAGAGAAGCCAGGAGAGCAACAGAGCAGTTTCTTCGTCAACGCCAACCATCTTTTTACAAGGAGCCGAGGCTGCATACCGATCGTCCAAGGAGTAAGGCAGGGCTGCCGTCGCCTTCCCGAGCCTCTATCATCACCCCCCAGAATCTAAAATAAACAATTGTACTTAGATTATTGTACCTAGGTTTTCGTCCCTAGGCTTTCTTTGTACAAGCGAGTTTGTATTGTGAGTCTAAATTCAGTCCTCCGATAATTGTTCTGTACTTTTACAATCAATGGCAAACAGTACACTGCTTCCCTGCGTGCGTGACCTTGTGCGTACGCTGCCCCCCCTGCGTGCGTGCTCTTGTACGTACGCAGCTCCCTTGCGTGCGTGCCCTTGTGCGTATGCTGCTCCCCTGCGTGTGTGCCCTTGTGCGTACGCAGCTCCCCTGCGTACGTGCCTTTGTGCGTACGCTGCTCCCCTGCGTGCGTGCTCTTGCGCGTACGCTGCTCCCCTGACCCCTTGCTTAGCCCATTGGCTCTTGGAGTATTGGTTTTATTTCTCGACTTGGTTTCTCTTTTGTGGATTGGGTTTTCCTGAGATCTGTTCAACACAGCACGACTATCTTGACCCGACACGGCCTAACACGGTTTTCAAGTAATTGTTTATGACTAGTACGGTTCTCGGGATTTTCTGTGGATTATGATCCTGGTATTCTCTGATCTCCTAGCTAGTGACCCAGTGGGGTACACACCTAACTTGTAACTTGTAATTAATCCTTGTGACTTGATAACTTGATAGTGGCCCGTGGCGGCGCACTCCTGACTTGTAACATGATTTGATAACTTAATGCTGTTGCGACGGCTAACTTAACTTGACCTGCCTTGACACCATGGGTAGTTCTTTCTTGCTTGCTTGTTAAATCCATTTGTCCTGTCTTGCATCATGTCTAGGATGGGACTCTTGAGTACCACGGTCAGGGGTACCTACCAAAATGGATTAAGGTTAATAACTAGAATAACACAGTAGTCATGAAGAGATGACACAGCTACAGGCAATCCCGTTACCTGGGCGCTCTTGGGATCTGTAGCCTGCCGTCGAGTAGGACACATTTCCAGCATACTGTCATGTGTTGTACCTTCTAAGTCACTTAAGGGTACATGCGTTTCCTGGACGATGTACCCACCAGAATTCAACCCCTAATTTTCGACCTGGATAACCTGGATGGTCTGCAGGGCTTGTGGCTGTGGAATAATCTCACCGTATCTTGTTAGTAATTAGGCCTGTGATAACCCTAGTTAGTTAAAGTAGTAAACCTTAGTATCTGCTTGGCCGTGATTGATTGAATGAGGTATAATCAGTCTAGCCATGTCTTGATCCAGTACAAGATTGCTTCCTGTCTTGATTTTTTACATTATTATCTTGCCGATAAATGGTGGGAAACCAAGTTCTGTTCAGACGAAAGGTTACAACCCCGATCCTTGTTTGGTTTACGGGTTGTAACCTGGCTATCGGAATAGTTCTATGGTTATCTCGTCGTATATCATCCTGGCATGTTTTCGTAAATTCTAGTTTTAATATTAGATTTTCTTGTGCTGATTGCTGGCTTTTGTTCTTATTTCGTGGCCCCCTTGTGGTACTTGCTCTTTCTGGGGTTGACCCAGCTGGTTTTGTGTGGCCAGATTTCGGAGCAGCTCCCGAGGATCTACCAAGCTTCCAGCCCAATGGTGACAACTAGACGAAACCCGGGCCAAGAGTGGGTTTTACTTTTGTCTTGCCCACTTCATTGTAAAACTATTCTTTTGAGGCGTTTAGCCGACGAGCACCTGTTAGCTCGATGCACTTTTACTTACTGTCTGCCTACGGGCTGTAAACATGATTAACAAATCCTAGGGTTGATCATGTACGACTAAACTCTTGCTAGTCCTAACATTTTGTAACGACTAGCTCATGATCAGCTGAATATGTAATATTTGGGATGCCTTATTATTGTATATTTAATGATCATACATCTTGCAACCTTACATACTTGCTTGTGATTGAGACATTAGGCTTGTTCATGACCATAAGAGACTGTTGGCTTGTAGTAAACCCTCATATATCTAGACAGCCGTGACCGTATATCGAGGTGGTTTCCATTTCAATATACGTAGCTGGCTATGTCTGCCCCCGCTCTCCAGTATTCTGGTTCTGGGGCCTCTACAAGAAACTAGGGTATCTTACAACGGTCAAAAACTATTGCAAAAACAATATAACCTGTTGCAAAATCATTCTGTAACAGTTATTGGAACCATTGTAAATTCGAGCGTTGCAGATTCCTCTGGCAACAGTTATAGAAAATTTTTGCAACATTTTTATAAATAGTTGCAAATAACGTATTATGCAACGGATCTCACGTCAATGTATAACGGTTACATAGTGTTGTCAATAATATATTTTGCAACGATTTACAAACTATTGTAAATATTGAGTAAAGCACGATGGTTGATAACTGTTGCCTAAAATATTTCATGCAACGGTTAAAAATTATTGCGGATAATAAGCAACAGTCAATTTTTATACTTTTTTTTACCTCCAATAGGGCTCGAACTGCCAACCTCCTGGATCATATACCACCACTCTACCACTAGACTACAAGCTCATTTGTATATAAATACTTATATATATAATATATATGTACTTATATCATTTTAATCAGTTGAAGCTTTTGGATCGATGTTAAATATATTATCTAATAGTTTTGTTAGCGAACAAGGAACCAATTAATATGAGTAGTTCTAATGATTAAATTCCTGTTGTGTATAAATAAAATTTAAATTGGACATTGAATTTGCAACGACTATAAACAAACTGTTGCAAGATCAATATTTTCTAATAGTTGTTTATTCTTTTGACAATGGTTATCATAAACGTTGTTATTAAACAAAAAATTACAACTGGTAGCACAAATTGTTGCACAATTATTACAAATAATAAGTCCACTTACAATGGTTGCAAAAATTGTTGCGCAACCGTTGCTAACAATGAGCCGTTTTATAAGGCTTTATGTAATCATTGCAAAATATTAATAAATTTGTAACAAATACTTAAAATCCTTACATAATTGTTGCCCATTCAACTTGCTTTGACAACACTTTCATAAAATTGTTGCTTGACCATTGTAAAAAAGAAAAACGTTTAGCAAGTGTTTATGAACCGTTGTAAAAAATGTATTAGGCAATGGTTAATCTATAACCATTGCAAATATATTTAATTTAGAAACGGTTGGTTCAACCATTACGTAACTGTTGCAAATTATAGTTCCAGCAACATTCATTAAAATGTTGCACTAAAACCGTTGTAAAATAGGGGTATTTTTTGTAGTGGGCGTGACAAGCTGTCACGTCCTGCTCCTGTAGGAGCGATCGTCCTCGCTAAGGCGTGATGCCGCATGAGCCTAGATTGCGCTCGTGCAAGGCAGTTTCATAACGGCCGATTACAAGGAAACACGCGAGATCGGTCCCGCTACTTGGGAGTCTCGTTAAGTCTCAATAAGTCTTGGCAAGGAATCACATGAGATCGGTTCCGCTACTTGGGAGTCTCGATAGAAAGAAGGAAAGAATGGTCATGATAAGGAAGGACTTGATAGATCGAGTTTGAGTCTTGCATGGTCATTAGACAACTTGTCGACAAGGTGTAGTCTTCTCGAATGATCGCCGGGGCACCGGATCATGTCGGGCTGGGAGAAGCGAGTGTAGGACCGTTGAGCACCTCTAGAGGGGGGTGAATAGAGTGCGTGTGTGCAGCGGAAAATAATCACCAATTAAAAAATTAAACTATGGCAGATATGTAAGAGACAGTAAATAGAGATAGAAAATTCAAACTCAGTTGACACGGCGATATATACTGGTATCCCTCTGAGAGGACTAATCCAGTCTCGAGTACTCTTGCTCGATGTTAATCCACTATAGCACAAGCTTTAACTGAGAGCTTGCAGTCTCTTACAACACCTTGCTTGGTGACGAGCGCACGACCAGCTCCACACATACACCGTGCTTGGTGACAAGCGCACGACCAGCTCCACAACAAGAAAAGTTGTTGAAACTTGGAACGACCTCTTTACAACTCTTGAGTAACCAAAAAACTCTAAATCAACTCTGATAGTACTGGCTTTTGGCTAAGAGATGTATAGGTGAGATTTGAAAATCTTGGATCGTTTGAAAACACTTGAGTAAATAGAGAAGAGAGAATGAAGAATGAATTGATAATTTGAAATGAAAAGTTCTTCACTATTTATAGGTGTTTTCTCCAACCGAACTCGGGCAGAACTCGGACAGAGTTCGGATGCAAATATCTCGTAAATAGACGTTGCTCGCAAATTTGGAGGCAACAGAAATTTGAATACAAACTGACCGAACCCGGTCAGAGTTCGGACCGAACTCGGGCCGAACTCGGTTTGGAGTTCTGTCAGGAGATATTTGAAAAACTTTTGTAAAAACAGTTTTCAAAATTGTTTTTGATTATTTGTAAAATCATTTTGAAAGACTATTTTCGAAATATATTTTTGAAATATTTTTATACGAAAATATGAATGGTAAATAAGAAGGCTTTTTGGAATGAGGACAGTTTTAACCCTAAGCCAGTATTACCATAATTGATTTTACAGAATAAATCCTAGACTCAATAAAATATAAAATACATAATAAAATGAGAAATGAGTCTCCAATAGATTTGATGACGTTGACGCTTTGATTGATGCGGTACATCGTCCGTTGAATATGATTTCATGAATCCTGAAACGATTAGCAGCATTTTCTATATTTTGTGTATCGACTAAAGTGTATGTTGATTATCGAAATCGGGTGTGACCATGGAATGGGCCAACAATCTTCCCCATTTTGATAATTGACAAACTTGAGTCTATACCAAAATATATTTATATCAAATAGAACAAAATACAAAATACCTAAAAAAATATTTGGATTTTGTTTTTGAATTGTTGTATATGCGCGCTTTGGTATACTCTTTTTCTCCCCCTTTGTCAAGTAGTAAAATGAATAGGCTCCCCCGTAAATCGTGAAGCCAACAATAGACAAACACAAGACAAAGTGAAGCAAAAGAAATAATCATAGCATAGACATAAAATAACTCATAATAAACTGAAATATCATAGAAAGTTCCACTATAAATCCAAAGAGTACAACTGATAAAGTCTAACTGAAACAGTTTAGACATAAAGAAAAAAAACTACTACATCAACTACATCAACTAATCAAAGAAATATCCACTAGTCCAAGGCTGAATCCACGTCACATCGTGGGGTCATCCGCACCGAAAGGATCATGAGGGAAGTATGCTGCAGTCGGGTCGAAGAACTGAAAGGAAACCTCATCAGTGAAGCGAGGACCCGGAAAAGCAGGGTGAGGAAGGATGGTGACCGGATGAACTGGATCCTGAGCCAGGCTATAGTGGAGATCGGCAATACTATTTCTCAGCACCTGGGCCTGAGAAATGTGCCAGAACTCTGAGTCCTGATGACGTTGCGTAGAGACCGCAACAAAGTCATCGAAGCGCTGGTAGAAAGTCGGGTCAAATCCTGGGGCAGGTGCCGGAGCAGGAGGAGCAGCAGCTGGAGGGACCTCAGCATCAGCAGCTGGGGCAGGAGCAGCTCCAGGTGGTGCAGGGAACCGATGAGAGCGAGTCAGCTCAACAGGAGGAGAAGAGATGGCACATGTTTCAAGATCAATCTCGAAACGTCGAAATATACAAGCAAGGTGCATAGGAAAGACTAGATTCCTGCCTGCATTCTTGCAGTTAAGCATCCAGGACATCATAGTTTTTGGAACGGAGAAAGGAATTACAAAATGGATGTGATAAAGAGCAGAAAGTTCCAAAAAGGTAACTTCATCGGTAGAGCCCTTCTTCGGAAGAAGGGCAGAGAAAATCATACGATGAAGCTCATAAAAAGTTTGGTTCAGATGTCTGGAAAAGATTCTCCGGGGAGGAGGGTTAGGGTGACAGATTAGTTCCCTAAAAGAGGCCAAAGTAACATCAGCAGGAAACTGAATATGGTGGATGTCAACTAATGCATCACCAAGATCAGGAATGTGAAAGTATTCACTGATGTCAGTGGCGCTGAATTCTAATTCTTGCCTAGCAATGCAAGAATAGAAATTGCCGTTTTATTTTACTTGCAAATTGCAGTAAAACATACGGACTGCATTGTCGTAAATGCTATCTTGGACCTCGAAGAAATTGCGGTATCCAAGTTGGTCAAAGATATGAGCATATTCAAAGAAAGTTGTAAAATTGACGAAAGCTCCAGAGCAAATACGACGAGAAGAGAAAGAATCAAACCAGAGATCCGAGAAGTTTTTGTCGGGAAACAAAGTAGCATCGTACTCTTCGGGATCTCTCGATCGTACTGGACTAAAGAGACTTGCAGGAGTGTAGTCAGATGAGGAGGAAGCACCTTGAGAAGAGTTTCCTCTTTGACGTTTGGGAGCCATGAGGAGATGGAGAAGAAGGAAGAAGACTGCCCACTAGAACTCGTCGAACCCTTGCTAAGAAGGAGGAGGAGGAGAGACTTCTAGTAGGAGAGGAAGGTATTCCACGTTTTGGTGTGAAGAAAAAGTGGAAGGAAAGATGGAATATATAGGCACTAGGGCCGGCTGTTCGGTTCTGGAACCATCACAGCGCCGACCGAACTCGGTCCGAATTCGGTCCGAACTCGGTCAGAGTTCGGGCCGAGTTCGGCCACTTGCATTCCCGAGACAGTCAAAGCAGTCAGGTAAATAAAGGCTGTAATTAATAACAGTTGACTGGTTTATTAAATAACTGCTGTTATTTTCGGGTTAACTATAGGGGTTGTCCCAGCTAACGGTGGTTCACCGGGGAACTCTTAAATACCGCTTCGCTTCGACCGTAGCCGTGGTGACAGACATACCCTTTGTAAGTTTGTCCCCAAAAATAATTTTCGTTAAATAATAAATTATCAAGTCATAAATACAATTTTAATTACCTTAAGCATTATTAGTCCGAGAATTCAAGAATGTCGAGCTCACGCCTCAAGATGTTAAAACGGTCTTCAGCCAATGGTTTTGTGAATATATCAGCTAGTTGATGTTCAGTATCAATAAATTCTAAGCAAATATCCCCGTGTTGTTGATGATCACGAAGAAAATGATGTCTAACTTCTATATGTTTTGTGCATGAGTGACAAACAGGGTTCTTAGTAAGATTAATTGCACTAGTGTTATCACAATAAATAGGAACATTTGTATAGTGCAGATTATAGTCCTCTAGGGTTTGCTTCATCCACAAAATCTGAGCACAACAACGTCCTGCGGCGATATACTCAGCCTCAGTTGTTGATAATGCTACAGAATTTTGTTTCTTGCTAAACCAAGAGACTAAGGCTTTTCCTAAGAAATGACATGTGCCACTGGTACTTTTACGGTCCACTTTGCATCCTGAAAAATCCGCATCCGAATAACCTATAAGGTCAAAGGATTTGGTTATGGGATACCATAAGCCAACTGTAGAAGTTCCTTTAAGGTATCGAAAGATACACTTAACGGCACTAAGATGTGATTCCTTAGGGTTTGCCTGATAACGTGCACATATGCAAACGCTAAACATAATATCAGGGCGACTAGCAGTTAAATATAATAAACTACCTGTAGGCCTTTAAAAAACGACAGTCACGCTGAATTGATCAGAACCAGTCCAACAGTCACGCTGAATTGATCAGAACCAGTCCAACAGTCACGTTGAGTTGATCAGGACAGAGTCAAAAGTCACGCTCAGTTGATCAAGACAAATATTTAAAAGTCACACTGAAGACAGTTCATCATTTGTCAGAGAGTCATTATGACTGACAGCACGACAGTCGAAGAATGTCTCTTCATATGCCACGTATGCACAGAACTCGAGAAATCACAGCCGCCTATTGCGTGATTTTTGAAATCTTCTTCAGCAAGACTCAGCCTTCGTCAAGTTGGCGTACCAAAAGAGGTTCTTGTCATTTAATGCGACTGACAAAAGCAATCACTATCAGAGATTTTGTGTCAGTTGAGACACGCTAAAATCAAGACAGCTGGCAGTCTTATCTCAAGTCTGCGTGTATTTGTGAGATCTTTATCTCAAGTTTGCGTGGATTCTGAAGTTTTTTTTCTCAAGTCTGCGTGGATTTTGAAGCTTTTTGCCTCGAGTTTGCGTGGATCCTGAAGCTTTCTGCCCCAAGTTTACGTGGATTATGAAGCTTTTTACCCCGAGTTTGCGTGGATTTCGTCTTCAACAAGTCTGCGTGGATTTCATCAAACTGGAGTACGTGGCAGCCATGCCACTGATCTCTCGCCTGCGTGTCCTGTAACTTGCACACGACCCATGCATGATTGCCATGTGTCCAACAGTTACAGGCCACATCCAGTAACTACTCACAGCCTTGCGTATGTTGAATCCTGCGTGATTTTTTAACTAGGCACAGGCTGTGAAGTCAGTTATCTTTACAGTTATTGTTTTTGACTCTATAAATAGAGTTCTTTTTCTCATTCATTGTACAGATACATTAATATCTACTGTCAAAATTTTGAGAGCTTTTCTTCTTCGCATAGTCCAAGGGATAAAGCGATCGTCTTCTAGATCGGATTCCTACAGTTATAATTTTCCCAGATACACAATAAATAAAGTGAATTTATTTATGGAAAACAAATTGGCGACTCTGCTGGGGAAAACCATTTCCTCTTCTGAGATGGCAACAACTCAATGCGACACTTCGTCAGTCGGCTCGACGAAGAAGGTGATGACGATCCGCTTCGATCAAATCGCCTATGAAGAAATGCAGCGGGCTAAGGGTGGCAAGCCCACTCCAGCCTCCATCACCACTACCAAGTCGAAGGGACACTCTGTCTATGTCCCTAAGAATCAGTTGGCAGTCAATGGTGAAGTCTCTGCCACAGTGTCTACTCCTAACACTGGCAAGAACTCTACTGCAAGCACGCACACTCTTGTGCGCTCGAAGATGACAGCAATCAAAAGTCACGCTGATAGTACTGGCTCCTTAGCCAAATCTGTTCCAGCGTGCAAATTCAACTCCAAAAGTCATGCTGACAGTACTGGCTCCTTAGCCAAATCTGTTCCAGCGTGCAAATTCAACTCTAAAAGTCACGCCTACAGTACTGGCTCCTTAGCCAAATCTGTTCCAGCGTGCAATCACAAAGTCAAAAGTCACGCTGACAGTACTGGCTCCTTAGCCAAATCTGTTCCAGCGTGTAATTCTAAAATCAAAAGTCATGCTAACAGTACTGGTTCCTTAACCAAGTCTGTTTCAGCGTGTATTTCATCTATGAAGAATGGCTCTTTAGCTATCTCTTATTCTTTACCAAGTTCTACTAGATCTGGGGGTGGTCTTCCACACAAGGTCCCTTCGAAAAGAGATAACTCTTTAGTTGTTTCTTCTGCTCCTGTAGTTTTTACTTCAGGAACAGCTTTGACTGACAATTTTGTTAGTCAAAGAAAAGGAGATGGTCTTTTGACTACTCTTCCTTCTGGACATTTTATGTCTCAAAACTTGAATAAGTCTAAGAAGAAACATTCCTTAATGTTTTCTTCTGTGACTTCTTCGAATTGGGCACAGAATCTGTCCATAAAAGAGGGTCTGTTACCAACTCCAAATCAAAGGGATGGTACTACTCTTCCTTCTCTGCAAATATCCAGATCAATGGAAGGAAAACTCCATGTTTCCAAAATTAATGTGTTACCTTCAACTGATCTAAGAACAAAACTTAGCACTTCTGGTGTTAAGAAACCACACCAATTGGATATGAAGATAAAAGATCCAGATGCAGAGTATGCAAGAAACTATGTGGCTCATATTAATCACTCTCTATATAATCAAGAGCCATCAAGACCCAAGAACAGGAAATATACTCCTCAATCTTCACAAACAGATTTACGAGAACACCTTCAACAGAAGAGAAGGAGTAATTCTTTGACAAAGGATCATGCTGAATGTGACTTCCAGCCAAGAGTCATAATTCAATACAAATGTCAATCAATGGTTCAGGACCATGTTGATCATGAATGTGATTTCCAGCCAAGAGTCATAATGCAATGCAGATGTCAAAATAAATGACAAACTGTCTTCAATCGGATTCAGTGGGAATCTATGCCTGATGGAGATGAGCCTTTGTTTGCTTCTGTCAATATGACCTCTCGGGATACTGGGGTAGAACTGATAGTCCAGGTGGAGTATATAGAAACACCAGAGCAAGAGCCCTGGCCTCTAGTCAAAGAAATTTGATCTCTGAAGATGATTCTGAATTTCTTGGCGAATCTAATTTCCCACCTCTTTCTACTGGGGGTAGTTCTCCTCTGAATGACTTTGATGCACGAAGCAGTGATTCGGAGCATATAACATCCACTAATTCATCAATAATCTCTCGTACCGTCACAACATATATGGTGGATGGGAACACTGAATTGAACAATGAGCCTTCCACTTCGGTGACTCCTCAGGACCAAAGAATTGCCTCTTTGGAACAGCAAATGAAGTCTATGTCTGACACTATGAAGTCAATGTATAAACTCATGGCAACTCAGTTGCAAAGTCGACAGACTATACCAGATGCCATACCAGTTGACACTGATATAAGTCCAGTACAAGTTCCTCCAGCAGTACAATCCAATACTCCTGGACCAGCTCAACCAAATCCTAGTCTCTCTGGAGCTGGAGGTAGTGCTTACAATGCTGTTCCTCCTCCTAATTATTCTCTACAAGCTACAACTCCACAATCTTCCGGAGTTGTCTCTGAAGAATTGAAGAATCTTAAAACTCAATTCGAAGCATTCAAACAGAAGGATGGTTTACAAAGATTAGGCATCAAGCAACCTTATCCGATAGAATGGAAGCAAGTATCATATCCTCCTAAATACAAGCCTCCTACTATCTCATTCTATGATGGAACCACTTCTCCAAGTCAGTTTATTAATCACTTTGAAGTGATGACTGATCAACTGCAACCAAGTGATGCCCTCCTTACTCGGGTATTTATTGGATGTCTCAAGGGAACGGCTTATGAATGGTATAGAAGTCTCCCAGATGGGTGCATTACCTCATTTGCTGGTTTCAAACAGATGTTTCTTGAACGGTTCTATGAAGGGCTTAATGACATGACTATGTCTGCTCTTATTAGAATCAAGCAGAAAAATAATAAAACTACAGAGGATTACATTGAACGATTTCGAAGAAAAACTCTGAAGATGCCTCTTGGAACTCCTGATGCTGTCACCATTGACACATGCAAATCAAACTTGTTGCCAATCATCAGCATGTGGACGGGATCCATCCAGTTTTAAGACTGGCCTTCCTTCATAGTCAGTGCCAAAGCTGCAAAAATTAGTGCTGAAACCTTCAAAGGTTTAGGAGTGCATATGACTCCTAAAGAAACAGGTCAAGGCACAAACAATAAAAATAATGCTCACAAGGGAAAAGAAACTCTTGAAGTTAATCTTCAGAGCAAAGATGCATCAAATGTTCAAACTCCTGCCTCTACAACTCAACAATCAAGAGCAACTCGCCCCAAAGAAGAATATTCTTTTGACGACGATGATGTCCTTGGTATCTTTGAATATCTGCTGAAAGGTAATAAAATACAATTACCTAAAATTAAGAAACCTGATGAAGCTGGTAAGACAGATCATCCCAAATACTGTCCATACCACAGAATACTGGGTCACACAATTCGTACATGTTATGTACTGAAAGGAAAGATCCAAGAAATGATTAAGTCTGGAGCTATCTCTCTTACTCCAAAAGAGAAGAGTGTCACTTCTAATGTCGTCTCTATGCAATTTGGAGACTTCCCTCCTCAATTTCTTGAAAGTGGGATTGTTCCTATTCCCAAGGCAACTCTTGAAATAGTGAATGTTCCTTCTCCACAGTCTGAAGGATTAGTGCCAATTACTTTGGAGACTGGAGAAATCATGTGGATTCATCCTGATCTAGTAGCAGATTTTGAATCTCCTTCTCCTCAAAAGACTACTTCTCGAAAGTCCAAGAAGGCTGGAAAGATTAAGTCATGTCATATGACTTCTCTTGGATCTACCTCTGACACAGAGCCAAAAGAAAAGGAAGAAGCACTTGCTAGTGCTACTCGAACAGGAAAACCTTATTTGAAGGATTATTCGAAGAATCCTGAGGATACTCCTGATATCCCTCCAGCTGATGAAGGTGCTCCTAATGTTCCTCCTGAAGAAGAATCATCTACTGCACCTGTTCCTTCCACTACACCAGTTGAACCTACTTCTTCTAAGCCTACAGCTCTTGAGAAAGGCAAGCAACAGGCTCGGTTTGATAAACCAATCAAGAAGTCCTCTTCTCTTGGGCTTCAGAAGCCTTATAATTTTGACATTTTAGCTCAACTTGCTAATACTCCAGCTAGAATGTCTCTCTTTGAACTTTTACGTCTTTCTAAAGAAACTCGGGAGACGTTAAGTGAAGCACTTCTACAGGCTGACTCTTGTCTTGCACAATTGAAAAAGCCAGATGCAGAACCTGCCACTTGTTTGCATTGCAACAGTGTATTGGAGATTATCCCAAATATCACTTTTACACAAGACGACATGTTATTGGAGGATAATCGACATGATCGGCCTCTCTACTACACTGGTTATATCGATACGATGAAGATAGATCGTATCCTTATTAATCCAGGGTCTGCTATAAGCATAATGCCAAAGAGTCTGTTGGATGAACTAAAAATTCCTCTTCACAAGCTCTCCAAGACGGTTACAACTATCCTGGGATTTAATCAAAGCCGAAGCGAGCCTTTGGGAAAGATTCATCTGAAGCTTCAGATAGGCGATTTCAGATCCAAAGTCACTTTCTATGTGATCGAGATCGTGGGATCCTATAATCTTCTTCTGGGGAGGCCCTTTCTTCATGAAAATAATGTGGTACCTTCCACTCTTCATCAGTGTTTTAAATACATTGATAGCAATGGAAGAGTACAAAAAGAAGTTGCTGATATAAATCCCTTCCATGGGGTCGAAGCTTATTTCAATGATTCCCGGATGTACAAAGAAGAGTATACAAGGGTCATACAAGCTATGGAGAAAGAGGATGCACAAAGTGAGACCTTAATAATTCCTGTTAAATGTCGAATTACTCAGCAACAATTTCCTAAACTCTCTGGAGAAGGTTCTTTCGTCATTCCGGTGAGTGGACGGATCTCTCTATTACCTCAGTCAGCTGCTCAAGATACAATGATCATTCCTGTTAGTGGTCGTACTTCAGTTCCTGTATCTTCACGTATGAAACAGGATACTCTGCTAATTTCAGTTGGAGGGCGGACTACTCTTCCATCTCAAGCTTCAAGGGAGCTCACCTCTTCTGAGCCGTTTGTTATCGATCTTAATCGAAACAAATCTATTTCTTCTTCTCCTCCTTTAGTCATTGACTTGGCTAAAATCTCTAAGGCTCAGCCTTCTCCCAATGTAAACATTACTGCTTTTACATTCAATGAAAAGTCTCCGTCTTTGCAGTACGTTGATGTGTGTAATTATGTTCATAGTTATTTACATCTGTTAGATAACTTGAACACAATAACCATAGAAGTTGTACAGACTGTTCATACAGATGTATCCTTAGAACCAGAACAATCTTCATACTTTCTAATTTCCAGTAGAAAGCCAGGAGACATTCCAATATTCTTTTACAAAGGGCCCCAAAGTCCTTATGATTTAGAAGATGATGACAAAACTGATGATACTGGAAGATTACAACTACGTCGCTATAGTCAGCAATCTAAAGACATCATCAAAAATATTGGCCATAACTTCAGGACTGGTCTCAATAATGGAAAAGGAAGAAAAATGCCTGTTCGTATTCCTCCTCTGAAATATGGGAGAACAAAGTGCGGATTGGGTTACATTGCTCATACTCCTTTTATCAATATTATCCATGAAGATTCCGAATCTGACGAAGATAAAAGATCTGATTCTTCTAGTACTACTTCTTGGGATTCCGATACGAGCATCAGAGACTTCTACTGCAACATTCTGTCTTCCAACATGGTTTCCATTGACTGTTCTGAAGAAAGTGATGAAGATGAAGAAGAATTTGAAATCTCACCTGAATCAGAACAGTGGGCTCAAAGATTAGATAATCGATGGGAGTTCCGATTTGAGCAAAAAGAACCTCCGACTGAAGATAAACTTGTTCAAATAGATATTGGTGAAGAGGGATCTCCCAAACCAATATTCATCAGTGAAAGTCTTTCAGAAACTGAAAAGCAAGACATGATCAAACTCATTCGTGATTACATCGACGTCTTCGCTTGGAGTTATGAAGATATGCCAGGACTTGATCCTCAAATCGCAACTCACAAGCTCAATATCTTGCCGAATGCTAAACCGGTCAAACAACAACAGCGACGATTTCGTCCAGACATTATGGATGCAATTGAAGCTGAAATTAATAAACTCATGACCTCTGGGTTTATTAGAGAGGAACAACATCCCGATTGGGTGGCTAATATAGTTCATGTTCTTAAAAAGACTGGCAAGATCAGAGTATGTATAGACTTCCGCGATCTCAATACGACATGTCCTAAAGATGAATTCCCTCTACCAATCACTGATGTCATGATCGATAATACCTGTGGATTTGAACGAATGTCATTCATGGACGGGTATTCTGGTTACAATCAGATTAAAATGTTTTCAGATGACGAGAAGCACACTTCTTTCAGAACGCCGATTGGTACATACTGTTATACAGTCATGCCATTCGGTCTCAAGAATGCAGGAGCAACTTATCAACGAGCCATGAGCACTATATTTCGTGAACATTTGCGGAAAACAGTCGTAAGTTGATGATATTGCAGTCAAAAGTCGACAAAAGGAGGATCATATCCAAGATTTGAAGACTATTTTTGATCTAATGCGTAAGCATCAATTAAAGATGAACCCTACTAAGTCCTTCTTAGGCGTCTCTAGTGGTAAATTTCTTGGCTTCGTTATTACCTCTAAAGGTATACACGTGGATCCCGAGAAGATCAAAGCCATCCAAGAGATGCGTCCTCCACGTACCAAAAGAGCTACGAGGATTTCAAGGAAGGATCGCTTATATCAGGAGATTCATCTCTAATTTGTCAGGACGCTGCAGACCATTCAACAAACTTATAAAGAAAGGTGTATCTTTTGTCTGGAATGATGAATGTCAGAAAGCATTCGATGATATAAAATAATATCTGATGAGCCCACCAGTATTGGTACCTCCCGTCTCAGGAATACCGTTCCTTCTATATACCCGAGCAATGAGTCATTCATTGGGTGCATTACTTGCTCAAAAGAATCAAAATGGTCATGAACAAGCCATCTACTATCTTAGTCGCACTATGACCGGAGCTGAACCTCGATATTCACCGGTCGAAAAAGAATGTCTAGCCTTGATGTTCGCTGTCCAAAAGACACATCATTATATCATTGGCCAGACTATTCATGTCATCTCCAAGATCAATCCTATACGGATCATGATGAAGAAACCAAGTGTTTTGAATTCTCGATTGGCTAACTGGGGAATCTTACTTGCTCAGTATGACATGCACTATATTCCCCAGAAATCAGTCAAAGGACAAGCTTTAGCTGATTTTCTGGCTGCTCATTCAATCCCAGAGAATTCAAAACTCTATGATGAAATCCCAGATGAAGTCCTAGATTCAAATCAAATTGCTGAAGAAGATCCTACTTGGCGTCTATTCTTTGACGGAGCTTCAAGATTGGTCCTAATGGTGATATTGTTGCTGGAGTTGGAATCGTTCTTGTATCGCCAGAAGGCCTTGCTATCCAAAGAGCCTATTCTCTTGATCAGCCATGTTCAAATAATGTAGCTGAGTACAATGCATTGCTTATTGGTCTTCAACTCGCAAAACATCTGAATATTCAACATTTGGAGGCATATGGAGACTCTAAACTCATTGTCAATCAGATCAGGGGCACTTATGAAGTTCGCCATCAAGATCTGGTTCCTTATCATAGATCAGCTATATCTATGACTTCTTCGTTTGAAGAATTCTTCATTGAACATGTTAGGCGAGCATGTAACACAGAAGCTGATGCTCTAGCTAATCTTGCGGCAGTGTTGGCTATCCCGATTAGACGGCAACAAATGATTGTTGTTCGTAATCGAGAATTATTTCATCTTGAAAACAACCTGACCCTAAGACTTCCAGTTGACATTGAAGAATCAACATCTCATGACGTCAACACAACAAGAGAATTTGGATTCAGTCGTAAATCGATGTCATCTTCATCTGATTCCAGCATGGAATTCATCTTCAGTAACTCGACTGAGAATCAGAATACGGATAAAGATTGGAGACTTCCTTTCTTAGATTTCGTATTATATGATATTCTTCCAGATAATCCTAGTGAGGCAGTATCTATCAGACGACGATCACTCAGATTCTATTACAATCATACAACAAAAACCTTATATCGTCGAGCTTATGATGGTTTACTTCTTCGATGTGTTGCTGGTGATGAAGTTCAACAAATTATTCGTGAAGCACATGATGGAATCTGTGGAGCGCATCAGCCAGGACCAAAACTTCAAGACCGCATTCGACGTATGGGTTATTATTGGCCCACTATGGTATCTGATGCCATCGAATATGCAAAGAAGTGTAAAGCTTGTCAAATCTACGTAGATTTTATTCATCAACCCTCGGAATTTCTACATCCGACGGCAGCATCATGGCCCTTCGAAGCTTGGGGCATGGACATTATCGGCCCGATCAATCCACCGTCATCCAAAGGTCATCGGTTTATTCTCGCCATAACCGATTACTTTTCCAAATGGGCTGAAGCCATTCCTTTATCTGAAGTTAAGACGTCCAACGTCATCAGCTTTATTAAGCACCACGTCATCTACAGATTTGGTGTTCCTCGACGCATTATTCATGATAACGGACCACAGTTCGTCAGCCAGAAATTTACTCGATTCTATGACGATCACCGGATCAATAATATTGCTTCTACTGCATATAATCCGGCAGCTAACGGATTAGCAGAAGCTTTCAACAAGACTATCATCAAACTCCTAAAGAAGTTTGTCTCTACTAACAAACGTAATTGGAGTGAAAAGCTCGGCGAATATTTGTGGGCTTATCGCACTACAGTTCGTAATGCTACTAAATGTACACCCTTCTCTCTGGTGTATGGTTCCGAAGCTGTTCTTCCATTAGAGATTCAAATTCCTTCTTTAAGGATAGCAATCGCTAATGAACTCACTGCTGAAAATAATGATCGTCTTCGACTTCAGGAATTAGAAGCTCTGGATGAAAAGCGATTATCTGCTCAACAGAATATTGAATTCTATCAAACTAGAATTTCAAGAGCTTTTAATAAGAAAGTCAGAGTTCGAGCATATCAAAAAGGAGAACTTGTTCTAACAGTCAGACGTCCTATGACTATGACTCATATGAGCAAGGGCAAATTTGACGCAAAGTGGGAAAGTCCCTATATCGTGAGCAGAGTTTTCTCAAATGGAGCTTATCAACTCTCAGAATTGGATGGTCGAAAAGTTTTGATTCCTATTAATGGTAAATTCCTTAAAAAGTACTATGTATAAATGTAAATATTTGTAATCATCAAACAAGTTCATGTTTAGAAATAGAATTTTTATTTGATTTTTAATCATAAATGATGGTACATGATATTAAGGAAGATCACTATCATCCTTCTCTATATTTGGACGTGGGCTATTGCCGTCCTTCTCAAAGACGCGATTAGCAAAAGAGCCAAGAACTTTATTGCTAGAGCCCACGAGGAATTTGCAAGCAGCCAGCCTCATGGCTTCTTCTTCAGTCCTTCCTGGTTCGAGCAGAAAGTCTAGAATGTCCCTTGGTGGCTTGGGTGCAGACGAACCTTCACCAGCTTCCATCTTCTTCGATTGAATTAGATCAACAGGGCATTCTTCAGTGCCCTTCTGAACCTTTGAGGCAATCTCAGTCTTCTTGGATGCTTCTCCAGATGACATTTTTATGTTGAGGAGTAAAAGTGTTCGTTCTTGTCAGATTTCTGCTATATTTATAGACAGAAGTTCCTCGAATGACGAAGCGTCACATTCATCCGACGGTTCGCTCGTTCATTAATACTTGACGGTTCGTCCGTTCATTCATTACATTCATCCGACGGTTCATCCGTTCATTATTTCCTAACGGTTTGTCCATTCATAATCTTCTATCAATTTATTTAGGTGGGAATTCGTTATTTATCATGTTTTCATAACCTCTGAATCAATTCCGAATCTACTTACTCATTTGTCATTTTTGACCTCTGCATAGAAATCAATCTATTTTCTTTTGAGTTCCTACATATTATCACGTCCATAATACCTCTGATAATATCATATACTCTAGAACAAAAAAGAAGATTTTATTATCTATCATGTCCATAATTCATCCACAAATACAAATTATTGAGCACAGAAGAATTATCATTTCCATTCTCATTTCACCATAAAAAGTCTATTACATTTTCTTAGACTTTCTTACAAATCATAATGGAAATCTATTATAATCTTGGATTTTCATTCTACACCACAACAATAACCTAATAGAGATCTATCTTCTTCTTTGGATCTTCTCCGTCGGACCTTCTCCTTCAGGTTCGTTATTGGTGGCAGTTCCTGACTGTCTGGGTCCCAGTCACGACCAGATCAGCAGGAATCAAACTCTGGTCTTCTCTTTCAGACGAGAGGAGAACCACAGAGTATGGCAGCCCGAAGTTATGGTGCTGCCAATATAATTGGTGGATGGGGGGTAACCTCTCAAGGAAGATAGGAATGTATTCCATATTGGGATACAATTCCTAATTCTGCCTTGAAAGGAACTCTACTACCCGATTTCTCGGGTTAGAGTTGACTCCACCATCCAACTCTCGTGTATAAAGGCTCTTCCTACCATCTGAGGAAGACCCTTCTATCCCACGAAGAGTTCTGAGTTGTCTGATTTACGCGTCAAAAGCGTATGAGCTCCCTGATGTAGGTGTCAGCAGGATATTCTCCACAGCATCCAAATCACCAATGCCAGTTCTGAAGAAAATTTTTAGCCGAGCTTCTGCAGAAAACAGCAAGGAAAAAGAGATTAGATCAACAGAAATCATTCAGCGTGCATTTATCAAACAGAGACAGGCGTGTATTGTTCAGTCAGAAACAAAAAGCCTATCTTCGACAGCAACAAAATAGTATACGTACTATGCTAGACTTACTATTGAGTGTGGTGCTAAGGATTGGCAAACCCACGTTTGATACAGTACGCAGAAGTCGAACATTAGAAAGCATTGCTTTGAATGAAATCTCACAAAATTTCATTTCTCAGAGAAGAAGAAGAAGAATGGGAGGTGAGTATCTGTGAAAACTCACCTATCTATTTAAAGGACAAAGTACAAGTCTATTCTTGGAAAAGATCCGCGTGAATAGCGCTCGTGAACCATGGAAGGGGTGCTACGTGTGCTTTGGAATACAGTGCGACATTGGAAACAGTCAAAGAGTACTAATTAATATCCTTCATTAATGCTCGTTGTTCAAACACAAAAGTTGCACTTCATTCTTTAAAGACAGGCACTGATGGCCTTACAAAAGACAAAACAAAAAAAAAAGTGCAACAAGAACATAAAAGACACGCTCTATTTCCCAGAGCGGCTGAGTTTAGTGCCCAGTTCTTCTACGCTCTTGACTCCCATGCGGTTTAACAGAGCCTTCAATATTTCACGCTGCTCTGCAAGGTTGCGCTCGTTGGAAGAGGACGATCCGTCCAGGCCAAAATAGCTCAAGAAGTTCTTGGCTACTTGCATGGGGTCATCTTTGAGCTCGAAGACAAGGGGCTCCGGCTCTTCACCCCCAAAAGTGGGGTCACCATGGGAACAAAAGCCTAACTTGCGTGCTTCTTCTTCAGCTTCTTCCTTTGGTGTCATGTTGACGTAGGATGAAGATAAAAAATGATTCTTCTCTTGGTTTTTATAACAGAGCTCGTCGGTGGTTCATATTCCACCATAAATTAGATGCAATCAGTCTCAGAGAACGAAGAGTCATTATGACATTTAATAAGTTCATTTGGGTGTTTTCAAAGAACTTCGAAGTCTTTTCGACTTCCGAAAGATTTTAAAGTCATCTCAGCGTGACTAAGTTCATTTTAACATCTATATTTTCAAAGTATTTTGAAAATTTTGAAGTCTTTTCAAATTTTTGAAAACTTTGAAGGGGGTTTTGTAGGCCTTTAAAAAATGACAGTCACGCTGAATTGATCAGAACCAGTCCAACAGTCACGCTGAATTGATCAGAACCAGTCCAACAGTCACGCTGAGTTGATCAGGACAGAGTCAAAAGTCACGCTCAGTTGATCAAGACAAATATTTAAAAGTCACGCTGAAGACAGCTCATCATTTGTCAGAGAGTCATTATGACTGACAGTACGACAGTCGAAGAATGTCTCTTCATATGCCACGTATGCACAGAACTCGAGAAATCACAGCCGCCTATTGCATGATTTTCGAAATCTTTTTCAGTAAGACTCAGCCTTCGTCAAGTTGGCGTACCAAAAGAGCTTCTTGTCATTTAATGCGACTGACAAAAGCAATCACTGTCAGAGATTTTACGTCAGTCGAGACACGCTAAAATCAAGACAGCTGGCAGTCTTATCTCAAGTCTGCGTGTATTTGTGAGATCTTCATCTCAAGTTTGCGTGGATTCTGAAGTTTTCTTCCTCAAGTCTGCGTGGATTTTGAAGCTTTTTGCCTCGAGTTTGCGTGGATCCTGAAGCTTTCTGCCCCAAGTTTGCGTGGATTATGAAGCTTTCTACCCCGAGTTTGCGTGGATTTCGTCTTCAACAAGTCTGCGTGGATTTTATCAAACTGGAGTACGTGGCAGCCATGCCACTGATCTCTCGCCTGCGTGTCCTGTAACTTGCACACGACCCATGCATGATTGCCATGTGTCCAACAGTTACAGGCCACGTCCAGTAACTACTCACAGCCTTGCGTATGTTGAATCCTGCGTGATTTTTTAACTAGGCACAGGCTGTGAAGTCAGTTATCTTTACAGTTATTGTTTTTGACTCTATAAATAGAGTTCTTTTTCTCATTCATTCTACAGATACATTGATATCTACTGTCAAAATTTTGAGAGCTTTTCTTCTTCGCATAGTCCAAGGGATAAAGCGATCGTCTTCTAGATCGGATTCCTACAGTTATAATTTTCCCAGATACACAATAAATAAAGTGAATTTATTTATAGAAAACACTACCAATCATACCTTGATACTTACGCTGATCGATAGGTTTGCCACTTTCATCAGCATCAAGCTTTGTAGATGTAGCCATAGGTGTCCCGATTGGCTTCACATTCTCGAAGTCGTACTTTTTCAGTATATCCTTCGTGTACTTAGCTTGATTGATGAATGTTCCAGTCGAGTGTTGTTTGATTTGCAGTCCTAGGAAGAAGTTCAGTTCTCCCATCATACTCATCTTAAATTCACTCTGCATACACTTAGCAAAATCTTGACAAAGTTTTTCATTAGTAGAACCAAATATAATGTCATCCACATAGATTTGTACTAGAAGTATATCATCATTCATGGATTTTATAAATAAAGTAGTATCAATCTTTCCTTTCGAAAATCTATTATCAAGTAAGAAGGCACTTAGTCGTTCATACCAAGCACGAGGTGCTTGTTTAAGTCCGTAAAGTGCTTTCTTAAGCTTGAAGACGTGATCAGGTTTTTGAAAATCTTCAAAACCAGGGGGCTGTTTCACAAAAACTTTTTCTTTCAAAAATCTATTTAAAAATGCACTTTTCACGTCCATTTGAAAAAGTTTAAAATCATTAAAACATGCAAATGTGCAAAACATGCGGATGGCTTCTAGTCTAGCAACAGGAGCATAGGTCTCATCATAATCAATTCCTTCTTCTTGATTATAACCTTGTGCCACTAGACGTGCTTTGTTGCGTAGAACTTGTCCATCTTTACTGAGTTTATTTCGGAACACCCATTTGGTACCAATTATCGATTGACCAATAGGTTTAGGAACGAGTTCCCAAACTTGGTTTCTCTCAAATTGATTAAGTTCCTCTTGCATGGCGGAAATCCAAAACTCATCAGAAAAAGCTTCATCAACATTCTTAGGTTCTATTTGTGAAATAAAAGCTACATTTGCTGCTAATTCAGAATCTCTAAGAGATGAACGTGTACTTACACCTTTGGATACATCACCTATAATGAGAGTTTCTGGATGATCTGGCTTGAATCTCAATGATTCAAATCTTTGGGCCATACCCTTCACAAGGCTTTTCTCAGTTCCTGCATCTTCGGAACTTTTATCAGTTCTTGCCTCTTGGGTCAGATCTTTCTCAGAATTCTTCTTAGTCTTTTTAGGTGCATCTTCATCATCACTGTCGCTAGATCTGTGACTATTCAACTCATCAAAAGTAACATTAATACTTTCTTCAACAATCATAGATCTTTTATTAAAAATTCTATATCCCTTACTCTTAGCAGCATATCCGAGAAATATCTCGTCATCTGCTTTGGAGTCGAACTTTTCCAAGTTATCCTTGGTGTTCAGGATAAAACAGCTACAACCAAAAACTTTAAAATAAGAAATGTTTGGAATTCTTCCAAACCAAAGCTCATATGGTATTTTTTTCGAGATTGGTCGAATTAACATCCTGTTTAAAACATGACAGGCTGTACTAACAGCTTCTGCCCAAAAGTATTTAGGAAGATTATACTGATTCAGCATGACTCTAGCCATTTCGCTTAGAGTACGGTTCTTCCGCTCCACAACACCATTCTGTTGGAGAGTTCTATGACAAAAAAATTCGTGGTAATATTCACTATCATCACAAAACTTTTTGAAATCAGAATTTTCGAATTCGCCACCATGATCACTTCGGATACGAGTAATCATGAAGCCTTTTTCGTTTTGTACCTTTTTACAAAATATCTGAAATTCAAAAATAGCATCAAGTAAATCGAGAGAAATCATCAACAATAACAAAAGCATAGAGCTTACCGCCAAGACTGGCGACTCTACTAGGACCAAATAAATCCATATGAATCAACTGCAAAGGTCTCGAAGTACTTACAACGTTGATGGATTTAAAAGTAGACCTATGTGCTTTGTTCTTTTCACAGTCTGCACATATCAGATCTCTCTTGAATGGAATTTCAGGGAGTCCTTTTACCAACTTCTTTGTATTCAGTCGTGAGATAGTATCCATATTTGCATGTCCTAGTCTCATGTGCCATAGCCAGCTTTCATCTTGATTGGCTACTAGGCACCTTCCTGCATTATTAGTATTCTCCAAAAAGAAAACATAAATGTTGTCTTCTCTAATCCCTTCATATACGGGATCACCAGATGACATATCATATATGGTACATTTATCTTTTACAAAATTGATACCATAACCATTATCTGCCAAATGGCTTATGTTCAATAGGTTATGTTTCAATTCAGTTACTAGACAAACATCCTTTATTATTGGATAAGGAGAAATACCTACAGTGCCATTACCTATTATATCACCTCTCAAGTTGTTTCCGAAGGAGACGTATCCTTCTTTCTTCATCGATAGCGTAGCGAATAAGGATGCATCACCAGTCATGTGTCGCAAACATCCGCTATCGAGAATCCATTTGCTTTTAGCATGAGAGGGTTGAGGGTCCACCTACAAGACAAGTAGATGAATCCTTTGGTACCCATTTTCTGAAGGGTCCACACAGATTAGCTTTAGGTCTCCAGACTAAAGTATGGTTGTTAACAAGCTTTCTTGTAAGACAATATTGTGATATGTGTCCGTGCGTACCACAATATGTGCAAGTCAGTTTAGAGGTAGAAACTGTATTTGCAAGCTTGTTTTGTTTGGAGAACCTGTAAGTGAAAGCATGATTGTGTTCGTGTTTCCTCTGTGCTTTCTTGTGTTTAGTCCTTCTAGGTGTATGCTTTGCATTAGGACTAATCTTAGGCTGTGTCACAGGTATTGCCTGTTTGCCTAACTTGATTTCTAACTTTTTAGAAATCGCAATAGACTCTTCGTATATAGCAGTCATATCAAGGAGTCTTTGTTCAGTTACTAGGTGCATCTTCTTCTCTATGTCATAAAGCTTTTGTACTTTAACATAGTCCTTTTCTTTCTTTTCAATATTGAGGATAGCCTCATGATAGTCTGCTTTAAGTTTGGCTATCTCATCCGTGTTACCGGTAGTAGATGTCTCTTTAATATCTTCAATTAGATTAGACAATCTGGCTATTTCGGTTGTGTGTACCTTATTCTCTTTTCGAGATTGCTTATACTTGTCGAGCACAGTTTTGTGATCTTCAAGTAGTTCGCTAAAGGCATTCTCTAGTTCATCGAAAGTAAAATCATCAAACAAAGGATTAGATGATACCTTTTCAAAAGCCATGAGACAAACATTTACATTGCTACAGGGTCTGTCTTCTTCTTCTGAGTCACTGGCATCGCTTTCGTGCCAGATGCTTGTGTTCGCATACTTTCGACCAGATGTAGATTTTCTGCTTGATCTTGATCTATCGTATGGACTGCTTTTCTTGGTGGTTGGACAGTCCTTCTTCATATGCCCTGATTTCTTGCATCCAAAGCATATAGTTTCATCTTCGTTGCTTTCTTGGACGTCTTTCTTCTTTCTGCTTGTTAACTTTAGATATTTCTTGAAGTTTCTCACAAGTAGGGCTCTTTCATCACCACTTGACGATTCTTCATCGGAATCGTTGTATGTTGATTTTCTTGCTTGGGCTTTGAAGGCAATAGTTTTCTCCTTTGGTGTTGCTTCTTCAAAATCTTGCAAGTCGAGTTCATGGGTCATGAGTTTGCCCATTAGTGTCTCCAGAGTCATCGTGGTGAGATCATTTCCTTCAATGATTGTTGTGGCTTTTGGATTCCAGTTCTTTGTTAGAGCCCACAGCACTTTTCTGATTTTCTCATGGTTGCTGTAATCCTTGCCAAGAGATTGTAAAGGATTAGTTATATCAAGGAAACGAGTAAACATCTGTGTAATTGACTCATCGGGTTTTATTTTAAAGGATTCATACTCCTGTGTTAGTCTACTAATTTTGGATTCCTTTACTTGGGAAGTCCCTTCATGGGTTACCTCAAGGAGTTTCCAAATTTCGTGAGACGTTTTACAGGTTGAAACTCTATTGAACTCGGTTTTGTCAATTGCACAGAATAGTGCATTGATGGCTCGAGCATCAAGACTAGCCTTTGCTTTTTCAGCATCGGTGTACTTGTCATGAGGCTTTTCCATAAGAATGCCTTCAACTACTGTGGGTGCTGGCTTCTTATATCCATCAATGACTATTGACCAAAGATCAAAGTCAAGAGACTTTAAAAAGAAAGTCATCCGTGTTTTCCAGTATGTGTAATTTGTTCCATCAAATAGGGGAGGTCTATTTGTGGATTGCCCTTCACCGTTGAATATAGATTTCACGGCTGCCATATATACTTTCTAAGGTATGTTATATAAAAATATAACCTGCTCTGATTCCAATTGTAGGACCGTTGAGCACCTCTAGAGGGGGGTGAATAGAGTGCATGTGTGCAGCAGAAAATAATCATCAATTAAAAAATTAAACTATGGCAGATATGTAAGAGACAGTAAATAGAGATAGAAAATTCAAACTCAGTTGACACGGCGATATATACTGGTATCCCTCTGAGAGGACTAATCCAGTCTCGAGTACTCTTGCTCGATGTTAATCCACTATGGCACAAGCTTTAACTGAGAGCTTGCAGTCTCTTACAACACCGTGCTTGGTGACGAGCGCACGACCAGCTCCACACATACACCGTGCTTGGTGACGAGCGCACGACCAGCTCCACAACAAGAAAAGTTGTTGAAACTTGGAACGACCTCTTTACAACTCTTGAGTAACCAAAAGACTCTAAATCAACTCTGATAGTACTGGCTTTTGGCTAAGAGATGTATAGGTGAGATTTAAAAATCTTGGATCGTTTGAAAATACTTGAGTAAATAGAGAAGAGAATGAAGAATGAATTGATGATTTGAAATGAAAAGTTCTTCACTATTTATAGGTGTTTTCTCCAACCGAACTCGAGCAGAACTCCGACAGAGTTCGGATGCAAATATCTCGCAAATAGACGTTGCTCGCAAATTTGGAGACAACAGAAATTTGAATACAAACTGACCGAACTCGGTGAGAGTTCGGACCGAACTCGGGCCGAACTCGGTTTGGAGTTCTGTCAGGAGATATTTGAAAAACTTTTGTAAAAACAGTTTTCAAAATTGTTATTGATTATTTGTAAAATCATTTTGAAAGACTATTTTCGAAATATGTTTTTGAAATATTTTTATACGAAAATACGAATGGTAAATAAGAAGGCTTTTTGGAATGAGGACAGTTTTAACCCTAAGCCAGTATTACCATAATTGATTTTACAGAATAAATCCTAGACTCAATAAAATATAAAATACATAATAAAATGAGAAATGAGTCTCCAGTAGATTTGATGACGTTGACGCTTTAACTGATGCGGTACATCGTCCGTTGAATATGATTTCATGAATCCTGAAATGATTAGCAGCATTTTCTATATTTTGTGTATCGACTAAAGTGTATGTTGATTATCGAAATCGGGTGTGACCATGGAATGGGCCAACAGCGAGGTGGCTCACGGCAGGATGCTGGATAACCGCATGGGAGATACTTGGCGCTTCCGGGACTAGCTACCCACGGAGGGACGAGCCGATATCTCGAGCTGAGTCTAAGATAGCTTGACATTGCTAGTGACCACTCATGTAGATGGGTCGACAGAATAGCGGTAAACCTCGTGTATGCCTTTGGATTGGGTCTAAAGCTTGAATACAGGTCTAGTCGGTAACACAATGTCTGTGTAACACCCCTGAATTTTTAAATTTTTTTATACTATTTATTTGGTTTAAATAGGATTTTATGGAATTTATGAGTACTTTTTATTAAATTATTATTAAATATGACCTTAGCCATTGTTGACTTTTGGAGCACAAGACGTCTATGAATTGTGGCACAGAAGATGTAGCAGTGAGCCTTGACTAGTGTATTAGCCATGCTAAGGGAGGTCTAGCCATAGTGATGTCCAAACTAGGAAAACCATGCCAAGTTATGAAAAGACTCATTTAAATTATTTAATCAGTTATTATTTAATATATTGATTTTTAGATGACCCGGTTGTACCCAATCAGCCCGAACTGGGCCCGAACCAACCTAAGCCTATGTAGGCATATAGTGAGACCAAGGACAGCCATGTAGACATATTTTATGTGTGCAAATATTTCTTAAATTATTTTAGAATTTGATATTGTATTTCTATTTATTAAATACTGTACAATAATGGTATTAATGTTATTAAATAGATGTTTGACAGTATTGTACGATTTTATGGAGCCAAATGAGGAGTGCGTAGGTTACGTTCACCAAACACTACCATTGTTTTACTTTTAGTATTATTAAGTTTTTATTATTTTATTATTATTAAAGTGATTTTTGTGATTAAATAATCATTATTATTATTACTATTATTATTATTATCGAATTGATTTATTATAAATTTAATATATATATATATATATATATATATATATATATATATATATATATATATATATATATATATATATATATATATATATTTATATATATATATATATATATATATATATATATATATATATATATATATATATATATATATAAGTATATGTATATATCCATGTATATACACCATAAAGCTATTTAAATCCATATATATATATATTAATTGCTATCTATCAAATATATAATTAAACACACACACACACACACACACACACACATATATATATATATATATATATATATATATATATATATATATATATATATATATATATATATATATATTAGGAAGAAGAAAAAAGACAAATGAATTCGTGAACAGTGCGAAGAACTGTTCACTCTCCCCCTTCCCCGAGCCTGAGCGTAGATTTTTAAGTTTTTTTTAGATTTGATTTGATTCAATCTCAATCAAATCTTGATCCTTTTAATTCGAATTTTCTCCTACCTAATCTAAACTGGATTCTCCTCTATTCTAGTCAAAAACCTAATCGAATCTGGTTTTAAATCAATCTAAAATTAGATTTTTTAAGAACCCATATATATGTGAGTAGTCCGATCGGTTTCTCACAAACCTTCTATCGATAATCTATCCCTAACCCCGATCCCCCGACTTGGAACAGTCCCCTGACAACCCAGGCCTCCTCATCACACCCCGAAGTCCCTACCTGGCTGCCTGCACCGCCGGACGAACGCCGGAGACGGCCAACCCACGCGCAAAAGCAGGGGACAGACGGCAACAGCGACAGTCCAGGTACCCTTCTTCACGATCAGAATTCTCCCAGCATACTCAACCAATTCTCGAACTAGAAAATCCTACGTAGAGCCTACATGATCCTCTCAATTCTCCATTAATTAGTTCGGAAAGTAGTTTAGTGATCGGTTTAAAAAATTGAACGAAACATTGGCAAAAAACTGTTCGAAAATAGTTTCAAATCAGTCCCAAGTAGCCCACTTTGGAGATCGATTCATGTCAACCCACTAGGGATTTCAAAAACCTATTTGAAGCCACTTAAAGACAACATATATGGCTTTCTAACCTATTTTGTAGTTTTGATTTTCATTAATTATATGCAGAGAAAATAGATTTCCAAATCGAGAATTTATCCTGTAAAAATAGTTTTAAAAGTTAGAAAATTCTTCCGATCCAACGTGCGTCCCGCCAATCTGGGCGATGTGGTCGCGAATCGAAAGCATCGAAAGGTGCGTATCGACTTCGTGGACGTGTGGGCTTTGACGGAATTCAAATTGGTCGCGTGTGCGCGACGAATTTGATGCGTATCCGTCGAAAATTACCGTATCAGCCTTTTTTGAAATTCTCTAATTACTTTGTGCACATTCGTCAGATCAAGACGAAACTTGTGCCAACAGGACCGTATCGTTTTTCTGGTCCTGTATGCCAAGTTTGGTCCGATTCAGAGACAGTTGATCGGCCGTTTCGCGGATCCTACGGTCCGATTCAACGGGCAATTTTGTGCACGGTCCACCAGAATCCACAATTGGACATACCGTTGGATTCGTATCATCAAAACGAATTCTTAGACATGTAGTTTGACGACTTTAGAGACCGTTGACTCTGGCATGCTTTTCAGTGCAAAGCGGGTCCAACGGCGGACACTGTTTTGACTCGAAATTACCGTTTTACCTCTATGTCTAGAATTGGACTATGGGTAGCCTATCCTAGCAATTTTGCTTATTCTGGGAATGTTGGTAATGTCTGCTTCAGCATCCGAGGACCGCTGCAGGAGTTCAGCTTTCGCGAACAATTGATTTGACAGGTTATTTAGACGTGGTTGAGTCTACACCAGGCAAGTATACCTTGCCGAATCATACAGTTTATTTTCATGCATTTCTATACTATTATTTATTTCCAGTTATACTTCATTATCTGTTATTCGTGTTCATGTTGTAGTCACTTCTTATTTTACGTGCACGTTTCTTATTTGGTTATCTTATGCCATTATTGTTCCTTGTGAGTCTTGTGACGATTTTGACTAGTCTTCTACCTTCGCCCTTGAGCTTGATTTGACTTGACCTGTAGTTACGATTGATTGCTAGACATTGGCCCTATTATCTCTAGGACCGGTAGCGTCCAATGGCGTTACGGTATAAGAGACTTCTTATCGACCTGTTATCCCGTCTCTAGGACCGGGAGTGTCCCATGGCATTACGGTAGTAGAGACTCATCTTTTGTCTCGAGGTCGGGAGTATCCTATGGCGTTACGATATTGAGACGTCCTTATTGATCATTGTCTATTTCACTTTCTTCTGTCTTCATGTTATTCATTGTACAGTAGGCATGTATATTATGTGTCTTGCTAGTCCTCTGAGGACCTGGTGATCTCTCCAGGCTTAGTTAGAGACGAGGACTACCCGGAGGTTTATGGTTCAGGAGTCGAGACTGGTGACGCACCTTCGCAGGGGGACGAGATAGTGGCTGAAGACTTCTCTTGAGATATGTCTCTTCATTCATAGACTTGCTATTTTATTTTCATTCTTTTCAGTGGACATGTAGTGGATTATGTATTTCTTTTACTGTGGTTTCGGGATGTTTTACCCGCACAGTTACTTTCATATTTCATATTGGACAGATTTCTTTATTAGTATCATTTACTTTGGACTTGATATCTCGTATCTTATTTTCTGTGTGGATGAGATTAGCTGTGACCTGTGACTTGTACTATATTCTGGGTTGTTATCATGATTTACAGCTTAAGCATTTCGCTAATGGGCTTATTATGAGGTTTGGCCCATTGATGATGTGTTGCTGGCATGTACCGTATCCTGGTCCTATACGTATTTTGGGACTGGGGCGTTACAGTCTGGGCCTAAGATTGGGCTGCAGCATAGGCACCGTGCTTGGAACGATACTTGGCGTCGGGATGTCCATGAGATTAACACTATGTTTCACAAGTCTTGTCTAAGTTAGCAAATGAGTCAAACAGGAAGGCCTTAAGGCGGTAGCATGATAAGTCTTGATAAGTTAGCGAGGCGCGACCTCAATCTTGAAGCACGAACAAGTCTAAGCAAGGTCTTAAGGCACAAATCAAGTCTAGCGGCACGACCTGCACGAGTCGTCCCCTTGACGTCGTTAGCACAAGAGTTGGTCTAGAGGCACTTGAGCGCTAGTAAAAGTCTTAGCATGGCCGAGTTTGCATAATTTGCTCCTCGGTGAAGCACCGTCCCGAATATGTTGAAGTCTTGAATAGAGTATGGCACGACCCTGCCGTCCGGAGTTGAAGTTCGGTCGAGTACGTAAGCGATGAGGCACTACCTCGATCGAAATATACGTTGGTATTATAGCACGACCATGTCGTTACACATCGAGTTGGTCAGACGTCGTAGTCTTAAAACTGATCCTAAGACAAGACTAGCAAGGCAATCGAAAGGGACTTGTAATGCATAAAGTAAATGAACGTGTCGGTTTTGTATGGGTGGGCTAGGAGCTCACTCCACCAGTACAGTTGAGTACTGACACCCACACAGTTTCCATGTGCAGGCACAGGTAGAAGCTCGTGGCACGGAGCTCGCTTGGATGCGTCGAGGCACGGAGTCCTTTGGCGAGTCGAAGCGTGCGGCCACATGAACTCAAGACTTATACAGGATATAATGTATGGACATCGTCTTGTCGAAACATAGCGAGATCGGTCCTGCTACTTGGGAGTCTCGTTAAGTCTCGATAAGTCTTGGCAAGGAATCACATGAGATCGGTCCCGCTACTTGGGAGTCTCGATAGAAAGAAGGAAAGAATGGTCATGATAAGGAAGGACTTGATAGATCGAGTTTGAGTCTTGTATGGTCATTGGACAACTTATCGACAAGGTGTAGTCTTCTCGAATGATCGCCGGGGCACCGGGATCATGTCGGCCCGGGAGAAGCGAGGCGGCTCACGGTAGGATGCTGGACAACCGCATGGGAGATACTTGGCGCTTCCGGGGCTAGCTTGTAACTCCACCTCCCAGTTTTCTAAAAATAAAAATAAATTCAATTTTTATAAAATTATGTTCTTGTTACTACTAGTCCAATAATAAATTAGTTTCAGTTTATATTTTGGAAATATTTTGGAGGGAATTAATTCTGGGCAATTTTTCAAATTGAAAGTTGTTGTAACGACTTTTTAATTATTTTTCCTTATTTTAAAAACTATTTATATATATATTATATAATTATGAAAATGCAGAGGGTCTTTTTCTAATTTTTCTATTAATTAAAGGTGCGGGATGTAAATACTGAAAAGGGGCAGGGTGATTTTGCTTATTTTCCAGAGCGGAGGGGCTGAACAGCAAAATGCAATTTTTAATTCGTTTTAACCGTCGGTTCGAGAGAGAGAGAGAGAGAGAGAAGGCAGCGCATTCATTTCTCTCCTGACTCCTCGGTTCCTCCACCCGTTTTCGAGTCTTCCGTTCTCGAGTCCTCCGTTTTCGAGTCCTCCGCCGACCCCTCGGGTTCCACAGTCCCGCCGGCGACTTGATGGCGATGGCGACCTCGATGGCGACGACGACCTTAATGGTGGCGATGACCTGAGCGGAGCGGCAACTTCGATCCTGGCGAAGCGACTTCGACCCTGTTGAAGACGACGACCCCGATGGCGATGGCGATTGTCAGATCCCTATTTTTTGGAAATAGGTATATGACGGTATTTCGACTGTATTTTGTATTTTGGAGGATTTTAATTTTTGGGGTGTATTTGAAATTTTTATTATTTTATTGGAGGTGATTTTGCCCTCATTAATTATTTGTTATTAATTAATTTATTGATCCTAATCTATCCTCCAAAATATCTACTCCCCCTCTCTCTTGTCATTTTACTCTCTCACATCATCCCTCTCTCCTTCCTCACCATTTCCACTCTCACCTACCCCCCCCCCTCACTTTCTCCTTACAAGAGAACACCCCCCACCCCCAATTCCTTTCTCTCTCTCTCTCTCTCTGCTCTCCTCTCCCTCACTCTCTTCTCCCGGCCACTCCCCCGACTTTCGGCTGCCCGTCACCCCCACGACTGCCACCACCATCGTCGGCATCTTCATCTCTCCACCACCATCACCCACCAGCACCACCACCGCCTTCGCCGCCTCCTTCCTGAGCTCTCTCTTCCCGGAGCCGCCACCGCCAGCCACCGTCTCCACCACCCCTTCCGCGACCACCACCACCGCCTTCATCATCATCGTCGCCCCCTCCGGCCTTCCCTGCGGCCGCCACCGCCAGCACCGCCCTCACCACCATCTCCTCCGCGGCCTCCGGCCCCCTCCATCGATGCCACCGTCTCCATCTCCTCCGCCTCCCCTTCGTGGTGCAGCGCTGCTGCTGCCGTCCTTCCTCTGTCGCGGAGCCGCCGCGACCTGGCCGGACTCCCGACGATCTCCCCCTCTCCCTGACTTCTCCGCCGGCGGCGACCAGCCCCGTCTGGCCGAGCATCCCCGGTGAGCCCCTCCGCCTGCCTCTCTCTTTCTCGATCTGCGTGCCTCGGGACACGTGTTGTCTCAATCAGCACGCTACTTTGTGCAGTGTGCTGCCTCGAGTAGTGTGCACTCGTGCAGCATTGTTTCTTCGGTTTGCGTGCTGCCTTGGGGTGCGAACCCCTTGGGATGCGTGCACCTTGGTGTACGTGTCACCTCGTACTCCGTGCCTCCTTGATTTTGTATCATCTCGGGTTGTGCGTACCTTGGTGTACGTGTTGTCCCAGTTTTCGTGCACCCCGATTCACGTGCTGTCTCGGGCAGCGGGTCGCCTCGAGCCCCGCACTGCCTCGGGTACCGTGCCATATTGATTGGTGCATCTTCTCGATTTTTGTGTCTCGGCCTTTGTGCCTTTCTTGATTTTCGTGTCGCACTGATTCGCGTACCCGTACCAATTTGCGTGCCATCCCGGTTTACGTAGACGTACGGATTAATGTGCCACCTTGGTTTGCGTATCACCTTGGACTCTGTACCGTATCGATTTGCGTGCATACGTCGACTTGTATGCCGCATTGATTTACGTGCTTTCTTGAATCTTGCTCCGTCTCGATTTGTGTACACGCCTCGATTTGCGTGTCGCGTTGATTCGTATGCCATCCCGATATTCGTGATTTTCTTGATCTACGTGCCCGTCTCGATTTACGTGTATGTGTTTTCCGTTCATCTCGATATTCGTGCCATCTCGATTCTAGTGTGCATCTCGATATACGTGTACGTCTCGATTTCCGTGTTCGTATCGATCGGCGTACCTCGGTTTTCGTGCCCGATCCCTGCACTGCTTGCAGGACCCATACAGTATAGCCTTCTGCCATCTCTTGTTATTATTCTATCATTTTATTATTTGGTGCTGATGATTATTTATTGTGTGTTCTGAGGATCTCGATTGGCGTGCTAGCTTGGATCGCGACTGTCGAAGACTTGCTTACCTAGTCGAGCCCTCTAGGCATGTATCCCTTGCTCATCGACGGCTCTTGCCCTGTCTCCTGGATTTTATTGCCTTTAAGTAATTTGTACTTGTAAACTGTATAACCATGATTAGTGTAGCCTAGTAGTAGAACTGCCATGATGATAACTTAGGATAGCTTGGTCCGATACCGGGATAGACCGTATCGGACAACTCGGATGGGTCATCCACACCTCCGAGGACACGAGCACGACTCACTTGTACGGATTGTCCCCGTATGCCCCGTGTCCGACTCGCGGTCGGGTAACGGCTTGGCTAACTGTTTCGGTGACTGTGTTTGTGGCTTGGACATGACTGTGGGTCTTGGTGCGCCCTGCATGGCGATTCTTGTTGCATGTGTTGGCTTGGCGTCCAGTACGTATCGTAGTGCTGCTGGAGGCCGAGACTTAGTATTCTCGGCTGTGGTTAGGTTTTCAGTACGCATGGTAGCGATGCTGGAAGCTGAGACTTAGTGTTCTTAGCCTGCGATTCTGCGGCGGGTTGCGCCGAGTGAATTTTAGCCCCAATTCGTAGGGTGCTCCCGTCCAGAATACAAAGAAGACTCTGCCGGATTTTTTCAGAATTCCCGATCGGGAATTCGGTTCGAAGGATTGGACAGAACCATTCCTTTGGTTTGCTGGACTGGGTTCGTACATGTTCATCTTGGTATGGTATACCTGATCCCATTGCCTGCCAGGTAGACTCCCGACTAGATTAGTCGCCAAGCGTCTTGACATATCTTGTCCGTCGGATAGCGTAAGGAGAGCGGTTCTACTCGGAAGACGGTCTGCAACCCTGGTCCTTGTTTGGTTTAAGGGTTGTGGATCTGCTCCAGAGTGGTTCATGCAATCCTTGCCATTTCCGGCGGCATTAATTAATAAACACTTGTACTCGGACCATTCATTCTAGGAGTTGTCCTAGTCTAGCGAGATAGGGCGGATAGTTGTCCTATGTATCGGGATTGTGACCTTGGATATATGAGGATTGAGTTTTATATGGAGTAAGATCTCGGGATGTTCAGTTGGTAAACTCATATGGACTCTTGGATAGTATTGTTATTCCTTTTGAGGATGTTCTAATTCGACCGGGCCTGACTGTGAATTCTTGGATTTTGATGATCACGAATATTTTGCGGAACGAAGAGAATATCGAGGGTATTATTATATAATTTTTACTCGACTTCCCAAACGCCTAAAACCTGGTACCTTTGTGTATTCCGGTAGTTGGGGAACCTGGTTTGATTGCTATGTCTTGGTAGTTGAGGGGCTTGTTTTCTAGTGGCTTGTGATCATTGACTAGGAGGATTCTTGTGAGCTAGAGGGTCTAGCATTGCTTATAGTGATTAGCTTGGTATTTGGTTATTGACCTTCCTGACATGATATTGATTCCATCGTAGAGGGGTGACTCTTGCTAGATTGATCTGGTGGATGGACCGACTTGATGATTGGAGCTGTAGGCTCCCATATATGTTTGAGATGATATTGTGGTAGAGATTCTGATCTTGTACTTGACCTGATATCCATGCCACGATGTGGGCAAATGATTTCATGTGACTGACAGATTTATCCTTGTTCCTGACATGACTACTTGTATCCGTGCTATAAGTCCAGCTTACCCTTTGAGGTACTGGCCCTGATTTTGCACTGCGGTGCTCCTTGTCTACTGGCACTTTGAGGTGCTACTTCCATGATTATATGGCATTGCGATGCCATCTTGATATTCTAGCTATATTATATGATTACCTGCACGGGTATCTGGTAGTTGGCATATAGTCTTAGCGCGGTCAGGATTGCTTGCTTGCTTATTGCATAACACTAAGGATGGATCACGATTGGGACTATAGGTGCTGAGGTTGATTCTTACTTAGCGTTTCCGTACTAAGGTACGACATCTAGGAGGATGATCATGTGACCACGATATGTGATTCCGGATAAATGTATGGATAATCTAGGTAACTTAAACTGGTAGAAGCATTGGGAGGGAAACGGAATCCCGAGATCGTGCATTACCAGCCCTATCCCAGACACTAGTCATGACCTGCAGGCTGGCCGCCACGGATATTGTTACCATTCGCACCATTGGATGGCAATATCCGGCTACTTTATGTACTATATATTATATACATGACATGCTCGGCACGGTGGCCTTACGAGGGACCGGTGGTGACATGCAGAGCCCGGTGGTCTTGCGAGGGACCGGCGCTCATCTAGTCTTGATATACATGGCCCCGCTAGCCCTGCTGGGACGGCACGATCTGAGGATTCCTATATTGCATTGTTGGGGTAACCCAACGTCGACATAGAGAGCCGTAGGCATTTTGAGTGGCCGCTTATTTATATAATTGTTTGGCTTGTTGCTTGCCCTGTCGACTGATATCGAGTTCCAGTTGGCGATGCAGGTATTATTGGATGTTAGGGAGATTGTGATGATTGTTGGTTATGTAGCTACATTAGTTGCGGTTTGTTATCGTGCGTTGGTACTGCATGATTCCTACCCTCATTTACTGTTCTTATGTGCTATTCCTGTCATATTTTATCATGTTGGTTTTTCTTCGCCCGTCCTTGAGCCTTCCTTTCTGGTACTTGCTACGGTTGGCCTGACCAACCCTGGATTGTTCCCAGATTGCCTGAGACCGACCCTGCGGATCTTCCAGACTAAACTTGGAGGATGTGCTTCAGTTCTCGACCATGCTAGGAACTGTGGGAAGGTATACTAGTCTACATTATTATTCTGTACTGTGGATTTTCTGATTATCATATGAGTATTCCCTGTTTTCCATATGATTATCTCTCTTGATGTTGTTTCATTGTGATTTGCATGTGGACCTGAGATCGGATTTAGGCCATAGATTGATTGCATGCTAGGATACCCAGCAAGACTTGACAGCCGTCATCGCCGTATAGCGTATTTGTACCTTATACAGTGTAGCTGGCCTACGTCCGTCCCCGTATTTCGATACTGGGGCGTGACAGCAATGAAGACGATGGCTGAGTTTAGGCGAGCTTCTCTCGACGCCTAGGCGCTGCTTCGACAGAGCTTCCCTCTCTGGATCCGACCCTTTCTCTTCTTCTCCGGCGAGCTTTCGAGGCTTCGACTTCTTGAGGGTAAACCCTAGCCTTCTGTTCATAGATCTATGTCCGATCTCTAGATCTGACCGTTGCCTTTCCTTTTTGCGAAGATCTATGATGAGATCTCGAGGAGATCTCTGAGATCCACGGATCTATGATGAACTTGACTGAAGTTTCGAGAATCATTTTGATTCTGTGTTGATCTTGAAAAGATTTCTGAGATCTTTTAAGATCAGTGGTGAAATCTTTGTAGATAGTTTGCATGCTTATAGATCTATGATGTTTTCATAACTTATGGCTAGATCTTGTAGATCGATTCTATTAAATTTGTGTATGTGTGGGGATCTATGGATCTGCTATGGATTTTGTAGATTGATCTCTATTATTGAAGATCTGTGCTGGATCTAGTTATTTTGTCAGGATCTCGAAGTTGTGCTGCTTCCTTGCAGATCTGTGATAGATCAGTAAATCTGAGCATTTTTCTTTGAGATCATTAGAGATCTGTTATTATGTGTGCAGAATCGATTGGATCTATGGGTTTTAAACTCAGATCTGGGAAATCGAGACAAGTTCTTCATAGAACTTGTAGATCTGAGAATTTGGGTTCATTTCTGAAGACTGAGATCTTGTGTCCTGACACTCTTGTGTCGGACACTGCATGCATGATTATATTCTTTTCTTCTGTGATGGAAGTTGTTTACTTGTTAGTAACCCTTGTTTCTTTCTGTTCGAGCTACTCTGGGTGTTCGTGTCGGTTTGGACTTGGTGTCGTGTCCGGATTGGACGGTTGGAGTATACTGTGATCATCGCTTGGCGAGTACCTACTATTGAACTTTGATGTTGTACATGCTGTTGTACCCTGACCGTGTCGTACATGCTGTTGTGTCCGATGTTCGTGTCGGATACGAGGAAGATGACCCTGTGAATGTGTTGTACCTGCTGTTGGACTATTGATGGGCTGAACCTTGAGTTTGGGCTTGCATTGGGCTTAGTTGGGCTAGCTAAATATTCAAGTTATTATTATTATTCATAATATATTTGATTTTATTTGTAATTATGGAGTGGGCTGGATCAGCCCACTGGGTTGTAATATTTTGTATATGTTTGTATGTGTGTGGGCTGGCCATAGGAATTGTAGTGTTGGGCCAGTTTTGAGTTTGGTTCTGTGCTGGACTTATGGCAGGAAGTTGGGACACTTTAGTGTTTTGGACTGAGTTGGGTTTGTTGGGCCAGAACTTGGGCCAGTAGACTGGTTGGACTGTAGCAGTATATTTACAATTTAATTAAAATAAATTTTCTTTTGTTTTACTTTCAGTCTAACTTTGCAAATGAATTTCAGGAGTTGAGTTCTTTATGTTTAAAAAGGGTTTTTACTAAATTCTGGTAATAAAATTCATGACCAAAAACTGTCTTTCCAAAGAAAGACAGCCCTTTTTGATTAAGCAGTTTAATTATTAAAACTAGAATTACTCTTCTTAAAACTAGTTAACTTTGATAGCTAATAAGAATACTTCTATTAATCTGAGTGCAGTTGCCAGTTAGATTCATTAGACATTAGTTTTCATCAGTAAGTAGAATAAATAGCAACTGATAGTTTAGAACTTAACCAACTTGTAATCATTATTAACAGGAGATCATCCAGCTCTTTTGCCTACTTGTACTTTCCTGGAGCAAGGCAAGTACACTCTACGGTCTTGTGCATTTCATTATATATCATGTGCTTTTTTTATTGACACATTGCAACACGTCATGTACTTTCTGGTGCTCATGTTCCTTGTTCTTATTACTTGTACCTGGGGTGGAGAAATATACTATCTATGTGACCAATCCCAAGAAACAACTCAGGTGTGTTTAGCTTAGACCCCGCATCGTACACGCAGGTCCTAAGCCGTACCATTCATGTGCTTTCATGTGCTTACCCCTAGCCGGTCACATACTTAGTTATATTTCAAATATAGTACACACATGTTCATGAGATATACCTTGTACTTATTTCCTGTGATTCCATGATATCATGTTCTTTCAGGTGCTTACATATCATGTTCTTTCATGTTCTTACATACCATGTTCTTTCATGTACTTTACACACTGTTTCTTTCATGTACTTATTCACATGTTCTTTCCTGTACTTTCCATGTTTTCTTGTACTTTCATATCATGATGTCTTGTTCATTACCTAGAATTGTACTTGCTCCGCTCCTGAATAGGATATGTTGCAGTTATGCTTGCAGGACATTGTTCTACTCTATGGGCCAGAGCCCAGGATTTAGCTGAGCAGGATGAGTCTTAGCTTGAGGTTCAGGTTTAGACTGTTAGCTTACTCTTAGATATTGTCTTTAGAATTCATGTACATTTTATTCTTGATGACTCGTACATTTATATACATAGAATTGTGGATTATGGTGATCATTCTGGGATACGTTCTTAGATGCTGTGATTATATATTTTTATGTTTATCTGGTAGATTTCCCTAGTTTGGTACAGCTTACTTTGTTGTATCTAACGGCAAAGGCTGGGCGTGTCCGACTCGTGTCTGATTATTCGGGAGCGGGTCGTGACATAGCTACCCATGGAGGGACGAGCCGATATTTCGAGCCGAGTCTAAGATAGCTTAACTTTGTTAGTGACCACTCATGTAGATGGGTCGACAGAATAGCGGCAAACCGCGTATATGCCTTTGGATTGGGTCTAGAGCTTGAATGCAGGTCTAGTCGGTAACACAATGTCTGGGCCTAAGATTAGGCTGCAGCATAGGCACCGTGTTTGGCACGATACTTGGCGTCGGGATGTCCATAAGATTAACACTATGTTTCACAAGTCTTGTCTAAGTTAGCAAATGAGTCAAACAGGAAGGCCTTAAGGCGGTAGCATGATAAGTTTTGATAAGCTAGCGAGGCGCGGCCTCAATCTTGAAGCACGAACAAGTATAAGCAAGGTCTTAAGGCAAAAATCAAGTCTAGCGGCACGACCTGCACGATTCGCCCCCTTGACGTCTTTGGCACGAGAGTTGGTCTAGAGGCACTTGAGCGCTAGTGAAAGTCTTGGCACGGCCGAGTTCGCATAATTTGCTCTTCGGTGAAGCACCGTCCCAAATATGTTGAAGTCTCGAATAGAGTATGGCACGACCCTGCCATCCCGAGTTGAAGTTCGGTAGAGTATGTAAGCAATGAGGCACTACCTTGATCGAAATACACATTGGCATTATAGCACGACCATGTCGTTGCACATCGAGTTGGTCAGACGCCGTAGTCTTAAAACTGATCCTAAGGCAAGACTAGTAAGACAATCGAAAGGGACTTGTAATGCACAAAGTAAATGAACGTGTCGGTTTTGTATGGGTGGGCGAGGAGCTCACTCCACCATTACAGTTGAGTACTGACACCCACACAGTTTCCATGTGCAGGCACAGGTAGAAGCTCGTGGCGCGGAGCTCGCTTGGATGCGTCGAGGCGGAGTCCCTTGGCGAGTCAAAGCGTGCGGCCGCGTGAACTCAAGACTTATACATGACATAATGTATGGACATCGCCTTTCGAAGCTTCCGCTGGCTCAAGCATTATAATCAAGAGATGAGAGTTAGCAGAGTGACTTGTAAAATGAGAAAAAAGTGAGCACGAGAGACTTGTAATCAAGGCCTTGCGCCCATTGTAATATCATTGTAATATCATTGTTCAATATCAATAAAGAGTTCTTTTGAATAACTTGTGTATTGCTTCTAAATTTTTGCTGCATGTTTAATATTTCTGCTTGGGACTTCTGTGCGACGACCCCGTCGCCGCCGATGTAATCGGCCGTTATGAAACTACCTTATACGAGCATAATCTAGGCTCGTGCGGCATCACGCCTTAGCGAGGACGATCGCTCATACGGGAGCGGGGCGTGACAATAGCCGAGCTGGGAGTATGCTCCCGCTCAAGTTAGTTGGGGACTTCCAGCGGGGATCGCTACTTGCGCTGAAAGGTATCTCGAATAACAAAGCTATAAGTCCAAGTATAGCTTGTGACGCTAGTGACTAAAGTTCATATAGGTGTCGGCAAAATAGCGGCGATCCGTGTGTATGCCTTTGGAATGTGTCGTATTGAATGTGCATATATTTTGGAAGAATGTTTGGGCCTAAGATTGGCAAAAACGTAGGCGACGTGCTTCGGCACGAGATGTGGCGTCGAATCTTAAGTGTTGGCATGTAAGTTGCATAATTAAGATTTGGGTCATTTTGAGTTTAAGTCAGGAAACGCCGCAAGGAAAAGTCGGTCGAGCGACACTTAGTCCACAAGTCTTGATTGGGGTCAGTTGGTGATTAAGTAGCAAGGGCCGCGAGGCGGCGAATATGATTTAGTCTCACGGAATTACGAGGCACGGCCTCAATATGGGTTCGTAGCATGATCACATGGAAATAGAGTCTCATCGCGTAGTTGCGTCCCTGATTTTAAGCCGTAAGGCAAGCACGACTTGATAGGTTAACGTTGTTGAGCTGACGTTGCGTTGCAAGCACGGGATGGTCTAGAGATACGAAATAGGCCAAGGCGTCGGTCCTAAAATAATCCTAAGGAAAGAGTAGAATGACAATCAAAAAGGTTATGTTGCACAAAGTAAATCAAACGTATTGTTTTTGTATGAGTGGACGAGGAGCTCATTCTACCAGTACAGTTGAGTATTGACACCCATATAGTTTTTATGTGCAGGCACAGGTAGAAGCTCGTGGCGCGGAGCTCGCTTGGATGCGTTGAGGCATGGAGTTCCTTGGCGATTCGAAGCGTGCGGCCTCATGGAGTTAGGACTTATACGGGACATAATGTGTGGACGTCGCCTTCCAAAGCATCCGCTGGCTCGAGACTTGTATTGAGAGATGAGAGAGAGCTGAGTGACTTGTAATGTGAGAAGAGTGAGCTTGAGAGACTTAAAATCTTGACCTTGTGCCCCATTGTAACCTTTGTTTCAATATCAATACAAAAGTGTTTTGCAATGACTTGTGTTTTGCTTCAAATTCCGCTGCTATTACTCAATGTCTATACTTGGGACTTCTGTGCGACGACCCCGTCGCAGCCGCTGAAATCGGCCGTTATGGAACCCGCCTTGCACGAGCGCAATCTAGGCTCGTGCGGCATCACGCCTTAGCGAGGACGATCGCTCCTACGGAAGCGGGGCGTGACATAATGGTATTAGAGCACAGCTTTACGTCCTTGGACTATCGATTGAATTCTTTAACTCTGTTGTTTCCGCAAACTCTGAAATGTTGCTTCTGTAAGTTGATATCGTTGGTACGCTCTCTCTCAAATGTCCCACGGATGTCTATACAACAAGTCTATCTATTTTACAAAACATAGGAGAACAGTTTTTGATAAAAACAAAAAGATGGTTCGCGTAAGCACGGTTGGCTAAGTCGGGCTGGGCATATACAACAAAATTGCGTCGACCTTAGAAAATTCGAGTGCGAGAATTAAATAGTATCGAGCAAGAACGAGTTGAACTCGATTGAGTGAATGAGATGACTATTGATAGGGGTACTATCGAGCGACAATAACGTCGGTACGATATAGATGAGCATGCTTGAAATTTGAGAAATGGTTCGAAACGAGATTCGAAGAAGTAGATTGTGAATCGAATAATAAGTTGAGGATTTATTGAATGACTTCATCCCTGGGTGGTGTATACGATAGCTTCAGGGATGTCGATCGATCAATTGAGGATGCGGGGTGTCGGTGAGTTTATCAGCAAGCGTCGCGTTATGCAAAGCCTTAGATTGAGTGTCATTGAACAAGTATAGTCTTGAAGATTGGATGAGTTGGTTCGAACAACCTAGAAATTTACGTGTACTGGATTGAGGATTGTACAAAGTATGAAACGCAAAAATGATTGAGTAGGTGAAATCGAATCGAGGAAAAGTTAGAGTGTACGAACGGATGACTTAATAAAGGAAATCGATGGATGGGTCGTATAGAAAAAGTTAGCACGATGGGAAGATAGCATGCATGAAAAGTTGAATTTTGAAGTTACGCAATGACTCTAAGGATTGGATTGAATGTTGCTTGATGATTTGAGTTAGCAAGGAATGACGCGTATTGAGGAAAATACGTTGGTCGATGACTTAAGATAAACAGATGAACAATACGTGAAATTTGTTTGAGGAAATTGATGTTGTGAATGATTCGAGGAGATTATCCAGTCGGACGATAGCATCATTCGCACGACTCGAAATTGGTTGCAAAGGAAGATCGTCAGGTTACGCATATCGTCGATGGTATTGAGGCGTATCAAAGATCGATATGCGATAACTCGGGGGTACTCTGACTCGGCGGATGACGATCGTGCAAGTGTTATTGTTTGGTTTGATGCTATACTTAGGATTTTTATTGGAATGAATGTTGGATGAAAATGACTATGTTTTGATGGTTACGCGGATAACCACAGCGTTGACATTCTTGTCTTGCGCGAGCGCAACTCCAGTCTTGCACATGTGTCGCGTCATATTTGGGGCGATCGTTCCGCGTAAGCGCTGACATGGTGATTCCTGTCACGGGAATGATTGAACTCGAAAAATAAGGACATAGCAACTTTGATTGTCTCGACTTGTTGGCTTGATGCGAAGGTGAATTCGAGAATTTGTAGGACTTGTGATTGACGAATGAAATAAACTTGAAGATTGAGTAGGTCTAATCCGCACATCGAGAATGAATTAGTCTAGACACAAAATAAGAGTTATGTCCCGATGAGGATGATTACCCCGCGGGAGCGTGCATGGTGATTCATTCCTACCATAGATAATCTGAATCGCGTGAGATTGGGGCACAACATATTGTTAAACTAGACGACCTTATGATCGATTACGTGAATTGGAATAGATGACTTAGGAAAGGTAGAATGTGAAATTTTGGTTAGCGACGAATTGTGCCATAGCGTGCTTGATTTGAGAAGGATTGATAGACGAACTATATCGAACGTGTTTGAAGGGATAGACTATGCAAGATTGTTTATTGAACGAGCGATATCGATATGTTGAAGAATTGGTTGAGTGAACTTACGATAGGATGGCTTTGCTGAATGACCCGGAAACCGTACGACGAGATGTTGGGATGTGTGTAGGGAATCGATGCTCGATGTTTAGAAATTGGAGTGATGCGAGCTTGGGTAGAAAATCTCGTACTATCAATTTGGTTTGACCTTAGGATGGGGTCAGTGTTGATATTGTTGTTTGGGAACTATGATTCCAATACTGACGGATGACATTAGCCTAAAGACATAGCCTAGCGGTTAGGCAGACGTCCCAGTACAAGGCGATAGGAATTGTGGAGGCACCACTCACGAGGCTCGATTGATATGCACGTATATCAGGGATGCCCGAATATGTGTACGATCCAACTCGAGTGGCGATGGCGGCTTCTCTATCACGATCCTTGGCTGAAATACATATATTTTAGGGACGCCTGGAATATGTGCACGATCCAACTAAGTGATATGTTGAATCAAGTAAGACTTGAGGAACGGGAAAGTGTCAAAGATTTTGAGATCATGAGTTTTGAAGAAAAGATTGAGGGTAGCACGAGCGTGGCTCGGATTCGAGGGATGCATAGGAGAAATGTGTGCGACAAACGTAGGATGTGCAACAAGTGATACGTCGATAAGTAAGTACTCGGTTAGTTTCGAGGATGAAACTTTGTATGAGTGGTGTATGATGTAGTGCCCCATCCCGCTCAGTCAATCGGAGGAATCGAAATGTCGATGGCGTTCGAACTTAGCCTTGCAACGGCTGCTCGAAGACATCGCTCGGTCGAGGCGACCGCTCGCTCAGGTGGGGTAGTTTCGGTGAACTTGCCTCATCTTTTTCATATAATAAATCTCATATTTTCAACTTGCACAAGTAGGCTTGATAATAAAAGAGACGAATTTATATAGCTAAAGGAAATAATCTCGACGGGTCGAATTGAGTTAGAATATGGAAAGGTCCAACGGTCGGCTTAGAGTTGGTGCACGACGTGCTTTGTAAATGACACTCGATCCTTCATCCCGTGGCTTGGGAGAAAGAAAGTTGGTTGAGTAGGCGAAGTTATGATCGTAGCCTAAGTCATATGCGTCGCCCGTATGAATGCTTCATAAAGCATGCACGGTCCCATCGTCCAAGACTTGGCATAGCCTTGGCTTGCCCATGAGTTAAGTTGCGTTGAGCGGCTTGTGACCTAAGTCTAGGCACCCGAGTGACTTGGTCGTTCAAGTCGAATGCGTGCACGGCACGATCCATTAAGGCAAAGCTTGACGCAGCCTTTGCTCGTTAAATTGTTGCGAAGTTAAGTTAGGCAAAGTTATGCCGGTCGACCTAAGACATTACAAGTACCGTCTCGCTCTTTCGTGGTTTGTCAAAGTTAAGCAGTCCCACGATCTCAAGACCTGTCGACTTGGACATGAGTGTCGCGTAGAGCATGATTAGCTTAAGGCACGATGCACGGACTTAGTGTTTAAGGCAAGGACCAATTGATTCAAAGTGAGTTTTGAGAAAGGACTATCAAATTGGCGTTCATGTGTTGAACAAAATGATAGGGTAATAAGGAAAGAATGCTCGCGACCGTGGGTCGTCGAGGGGTCTCAAGGATAGAAGTCTTGAACTTAGTTTTGAAAGAGATGGTAACATTGGAAGAGGAATGACTGTGTGAGACGTCAGTTTGTGTCGAGTCTTGCATGGTCATTGGACAACTTGTTGACAAGGGCGAAGATTTCCTCGAGCGGCAACCCTGGGCCATGGGACCGACTCGTCCTAGGAGGAAACAGGTGTATAGCCGAGCTGGGAGTACGCTCCCGCTCAGGTTAGTCGGGGACTTTCAGCGGGGATCGCTACTTGCGCTGAAAGGTATCTCGAATAACAAAGCTATAAGTCCAGGTATAGCTTGTGATGCTAGTTACTAAAGTTCATATAGGTGTCGGCAAAATAGCGGCGATCCGCGTGTATGCCTTTGGAATGTGTCGTGTTGAATGTGTGTACATTTTGGAAGAATGTTTGGGCCTAAGATTGGCAAAAACATAGACGACGTGCTTCGGGACGAGATGTGGCGTCGAGTCTTAAGTGTTGGCATGTAAGTTGCATAAGTAAGATTTGGGTCATTTTGAGTTTAAGTCAGGAAACGCCGCAAGGCAAAGTCGGTCGAGCGACACTTAGTCCACAAGTCTTGATTGGGGTCAGTTGGTGATTAAGTAGCAAGGGCCGCGAGGCGGCGAATATGGTTTAGTCTCACGAAATTACGAGACACGGCCTCAATATGGGTTCGTAGCACGATCACATAGAAATAGAGTCTCATCGCGTAGTTGCGTCCCTGATTTTAAGCCGTAAGGCAAGCACGACTTGATAGGTTAACGTTGTTGAGTTGACGTTGCGTTGCAAGCACGGGATGGTCTAGAGACACAAAATAGGCCAAGGCGTCGGTCCTAAAATAATCCTAAGGCAAGAGTAGAAAGACAATCAAAAGGGTTATGTTGCACAAAGTAAATCAAACGTGTTAGTTTTTGTATGGGTGGACGAGGAGCTCATTCCACCAGTACAGTTGAGTACTGACACCCACATAGTTTTCATGTGCAGGCACAGGTAGAAGCTCGTGGTGCGAAGCTCGCTTGGATGCGTCGAGACATGGAGTTCCTTGGCGATTCGAAGCGTGCGACCGCATGGATTTAAGACTTATACGGGACATAATGTGTGGACGTCGCCTTCCAAAGCATCCGCTGGCTCGAGACTTGTATTGAGAGATGAGAGAGAGCTGAGTGACTTGTAATGTGAGAAGAGTGAGCTTGAGAGACTTGAAATTTTGGCCTTGCGCCCCATTGTAACATTTGTTTCAATATCAATAAAAGAGTATTTTGCAATGACTTGTGTTTTGCTTCAAATTTTGCTGCTATTATTCAATGTCTCTACTTGGGACTTTTGTGCGACGACCCCGTCGCAGCCGTTAAAATCGGTCGTTATGGAACCCGCCTTGCACGAGCGCAATCTAGGCTCGTGCGGCATCATGCCTTAGCGAGGACGATCGCTCCTACGGGAGCGGGACGTGACACGACGTATCAGCTCGACACGGGTTCAGGATTGTGCATAGAGATCGTGAGGGGTGTCTGTGTCATTCCCGACGTGAGGAGCAAGTATAGTAGCACTAGTCGTTAGAACTATGTTAGATTCTTAGGCTTTGTGTGGTTCTTGTTGGTTTAGGTTCAAATGAAGACGACTGTTGGATTCAAGTGTAGGGTTAGTATGGTTAAGTCCTTATTTGAACTTGAATTTCCATAAGTGCAAAGCTTAGGATTTAAGCTAGCATTGAGTTAGTCCATTGAGTTAGCTTCACACTAGTGTGCTTGGTTATTTAGTAGACTATGGGTTGGTGATAGGTTTCATGGAAGTTAACTTCCTGATTAATTGTTAGTAAGAATTATTTAAATTGACATTAGGCATAGAAATGGCTCCATTAGCAAATGAATGAACCTTATTAGTAATATCTAGAATTAGCTAGTAATTATTAGAGTGGATTAGGAATTATTTAGCTAAATTCTAAAATATTGATTTTCCTATTTTAGGTGATCTAGAAGACTTAGACAAAATCTTCTAATCAAAGCAAGTACATGTACTCAATATTACCATCATTGCATGCATTGCACTCACATTGTCTCGTGTCATTATTTCACTTGTTCTTGATTGATTGCTTGCATGGTTTCTCGTGTCGGGTGGGGGACGTTCTAGAGATATGTGATTGACTAATATTAGACAAATATTGCATGATAGCATACTCCGTTGCCTGATGTCCATTACATACGTGACTGATAGCATTGTCGTCAGACATGCCTGATTATTGTGTGAATGATATCATTATTGTCAGACATGCCTGATTATTGATTGACTGATAGCATATTCTATATGCCTGATTACATATTAGTCCCCATATGTTGATAACGTCCAATTGCACATATACCCATAGCTAGTGCATACTTTATATTCACATTGCTTCTCTGTCTTTTCAGTTCTATTTGTTATACTGTTCCATTGATCTTCTGTGGTGAGTTTTATTGAGTTACATTGTGCTTTGCATCTTTCCTGACTGGATCATTGATTATAGGTGAGATGGATCTTTAGATCATCATGGATGGCATTAGAGCTCACTTGACATTGAGATATCTAGTTTTATGTATATGAGATTGATTGAGTGTGTAGCACCCAGTTTTCCAAATGAGGGTAATTTTAAAATTTCGTGTTTATAATTATTTTAATATTGATATTTAATTCATGATATGATTTTTGGTGATTTTAAATTATTTTAAAATTATTTAAATCAATGACTTGTGGTTTTGACGTTTTGCTAGTGAAACCCTAGAGACTGTTTGACCTAGAGCCTAACCATGTGATTATGATATTTTAATATCATTTTTGGCCTAAGAATATTTTTGCATTTGACCTCTTTGAATTATTTTGATATTATTTTATTATTTATGATATTGTTTTGGGGTTATTTGAGTCGGGTTCGAATTTCAACTCAATCCGACTTGAAACGGGGACCCGGAGGTAGTTTGACTCTAGTGGGACCCACACACTAGTTAGGCATGACCCACATGATATTAATTTTAGTCCACATGTTAGAAATATTTTAGTTAGAGGTTAGACTAATTATTATGGATAAGGTTAGTGTGATTAGACACTTTAGAATGACTAATTTAGCCCCAACCAATTAGCCCTTTCCTAATACTCATAGATAGGTTAGTGGGGGCATTTTGGACCTTACCATAATAGGACAAATAGCCCCATATGGCCAGCCACTTTGGGAGAGGATAGGCTCAAGTTCATTTCATTATTCTTATCCACACTCTCTCTCTTGTTCTTCCCCAAATTCCTAGAGAGCAATCCCTAGCAATTTCTTCACCAAATCCTTCCATTTCGCCACCAAATCTTCTTCTTTCCTTCTCCATTCTAGCCAAGGAGGAAGCTACCCAAGTTTGGGAGGATTCGGAGCTCGTTCGTGTCCTTTTGGAATCTCTACGTGTCGGTGTCGCTCCGGGAAGGCTTTTCTTCGATTCGATCTACCGGAAGGTATAAATCCCTTCTCCTTTTCATTTTCTCATACATATAGGTCTATTTTGAACCCATAGGAATGACCCCCATGGTTGTATCTCCATTTGTGTCTATTTCGTGTCCATTTGGAGGTCATAGGAGTGTCATTTGTGTTGTGGTTGTGTCCATGTGGGAAAACCCCAAATTTGGACACACTATGTGTTGTTGTTATGTATGAATGAATTATTACATGTTTAATCTCATATTTTTGTATTGGAGATGTGTTCTATAGTGTCTCATATATATATATATATATATTAGTGTAGAGAGTGAGTTCTTGATATATTATGTTATATACTTGTGTTCTTTTGTCTCAAACTATCCAAATCCGTCATGATTTTTATCCACGTTTTTAATTTCAACCCTAAATTAGAAATGGCATAACTTCTAGCTCAAAGCTCGGTTTAATCTCCCGTTTTTTCTAAAAGAAGCGTATTGAAGTTAGCTTTCCAAAAACATGTATTAATAGGTCTATTTCTTTCTGTAACTTTCTGGAGAATTATTTGAGTGTCAGTTGTACGAAAGACAAACGTGTTCTCGGTGTTTTCGCGATTCCGGGAGTTTTCGAAAACGAAAATACAATCCGTTTGAAGTTTCGGAAAGCTAACACATAGATCTATAACATAATTTAATCCTAGATTTTATTTCATGCTGAGATGGTACAATATTGATTATTAGTAGGAGTTACTATTCGGTATATGCATTTTGTGCACCCCTGTGTGTAATATAATGTTCTATTTAATTTTAACCCATGTTAATGTATACACATTATGTAATCAAATAGAAAATGCAAGCATGAGTAAATGGTTAAATAAATGATGTATGAGGTGTAAGTATCCTATCTAATGTAAGCATGTATAAGTATGGCTTGTAATAAATATGTAGGTTCCATAGTATGTAATGTATGGTGCATATAGTAGTGCAAGAGAATAAATGAATGATGAATGAATGCAAGCATGAATGTAATGTTCTATGTTAACACAAATCCTATATTACCTTATGTACCCCCTTGCACTATGTTGACACTATCACACTTGACACATTGTTCACTTACACTTTGACACTCTTTGATATGTATACACTATATATGCCCATTTAACCCTCACTTGCCCCTTTGTCATGTTCACATACACACACATAGCCTCTTAAATAAGTAACTATGAATATAGTTAACTTAGCTATGTATGTATATTATATATATGTTAGCATATTGTGTTGTAATATATAAGTTTATATAACCATTTGAAATGCCATGATTATAGACCTAATGTTGAATACCAATATATGCATGTGTATATATGTGTAGACATATATAGCTTAAAGTAATAGATTACCTAGTGTATATCCAATGTAAATTATTGCCTATTTGAGTATTGAATAATTGTATGCTATATAGAGTTGGGTGTATGTTGGCTTGTATAGCCTTGTATTGATGTGTGCTTGCTAGGATAGTCTTGGTTAGGCCTAGTAAGACTTGCTGGGTTAGGACATGACCTAGTTTGACCTAGTTTGACTAGTGCAGTTGACCAGAGTTGACCAAGGATTGACTTTGGCCTAGTTTGACCTAGATTCATGTAGAATGCATTGTAATACTTTATATTACCCTTCTGGATATGTTGTGACTTGCGTTGTTCTAATTAGGAGCCAGACACCTCTCCTCGGACAGTATCTTTACCTTGGATATTCAGATATCAGGCGAGTACATTCTCTGATCGTTTTATACTTGTCACGATTTATATTCTCGCTCTAGATTACTTTTACTTGATGCTGTCACATTATCATCACGGATTGGTACTATATGGATCTCTTCTTGGGATGTTATCCCCCTTAGCGGGCGCATCAGATACTTTATGACATATGTTTCATGTACATCATGTATTCCTTGTTTCTGCGTTATTCATGTATACTCATGTTCTCTCATGTTCTTTCATGTACGTTCATGTACTCTCATGTTCTTTCATGTACGCTCATGTTTCCTCATGTGTTTCCTGTATAACCAAAACATCATGTCCGTAACGTAACTTGAACGGATCCTTGTGTATTGATTGTGGGTAGGGGTGAGTATAAATGGTCATGTAATTTACCTATCATGTTCACTCTGTTACTTTTCATGTTTTATCATGTACAACACAGCCTTATTGGCTGATGTCCCACATGTTCACTCATGTACATCATGTTCAACCTAAGCCAATTACATGCCATCTCGTACTCTAAATTACTAGTCACTTACAGTTCTTACTTATCATGTATATATTTCCAGTTATCAAATATCTCTCATGTTTTCATGTACATCTTCTTACAGCGTTTCATGTATCTTACTCTATTGCTTGCTTTATATTTTCTGCCATGATATGAACTGCATGAGATGTACTGTGCTCGCTCCTGTCCTGACTGGACCTGTTGATAAATTTTACAGATAGCCTGGAGGTTACCTGCTAGCCTAGAGGAGACAGTAGAGGTTGCATAGATAGCTAGGGTTTTTGCTTATAGTTTATTTTCAGTCATCTTGAGTTGTATTTATGGATTACTGTATTTGAGCTTTGAGATGTATTTCTGAGTTTGTGTATCTTAGACACATAGACTTCTATCTGCTGTATCTCTTTGTGGATTTCATGTTTTATCTATCTTCCATTATGCTCTACCTTAGATGTGATTGAGTTTACATTCTGCTATGTCACCCCCATTCGGGGAGTATAAACTGCTTAGCTTTATATTGTTAGATGTTGTGACCTATGACAGCGTTCTACCGCCGATACTGCGGCGTAGGCTGGACGTACCCACTTCTTGTGCCCTTACTCTAGGGTGCGGGTCGTGACACGTTTTTAGTGGTGGCCCATGCAGGTCGAGTTTGTGTAGTGGTATTCGAACTAGAGTACCACTACAGCCTGCAGTAGGATTATGATATATTTTAAAGGTCCTCAATCACAGTTAGGATCCCTCGAGAGATTCCTGGGACGACCCTTGAGAGTCTTATTTTAACTTCGATTTGAAAAACTCTTCTTCCCTTGATTTGATTTATCTTTACTTTCTGTTGTTGAACTTGATTTTGATGATGATTGTGGAATTTTGAATCTTGATGTTAGCAGTTGCATCCGAGTTTGTATTTATATGATTTGATGGATTTTTGTTCATTTTTGAATCTTGATGTTCGTTGATAAATTTGATTTTTGGGTATTCATTGTTGATTTAATTTAATTTTTGTCAAGATAAAATTATATGGGCTAGGTGTCACGATCCGCACCCATTTTTTTAAACGGATACGAGACGTGTCCAAGCCAGCCTACGCCGCAGTGTCGGCGGTAGAACGCTGTCAGGCCATGAAGATCAATATCACAAATAATGCTCATTCACAACATTAATTTAATTTACAAAGCTCACAAGTTTTATATTTGTAGAAAGATATAAACTTGTACAAATATGGAATGACTACAACTCATCTATCTAGCTAGTCACTAGGCTTTTGTCTGCAAGTATTCTCGTCACTCCCCAAGCTAAGTGAATCCACGGCTAACCTGAAAATGTTGGTTTCCAGTCAGGAATGGAACGAGCACAATTCACTGAATGCAATTTCAAATAAAGAAAATGACTATAAGACAAAGGTTAGGCATCAATCATGAGTTTTGAAAATATCAGTAAAGCCGTAAGAAAATCAATAGTAATAAATAGACCAATATACTTTCCACCGTTTGAAGTACCTTTGATATGTGATCGGTCTGGGGTACTACACCGCACGGTCTACAATGTCTACTCACTGTCTACAATGTCTACTTGCAGAAAAATAAGCACTGTCTACGATGTCTACTGCAGAAAAGTAAGCACTGTCTACGATGTCTACTGCAGGAAATAAGCACTGTCTACAATGTCTACTTGCAGGAAAATAAGCACTGTCTACAATGTCTACTTGCAGAAAAATAAGCACTGTCTACGATGTCTACTGCAGAAAAGTAAGCACTGTCTACGATGTCTACTGCAGGAAATAAGCACTGTCTACAATGTCTACTTGCAGGAAAATAAGCACTGTCTACAATGTCTACTTGCAGGAAAATAAGCACTGTCTACAATGTCTACTTGCAGGAAAATAAGCACTGTCTACAATGTCTAAGCACTGTCTATGGTCGGATCACACATCCTTGGTACTTCTCATTCCCGACTCAACAATTTATAATAGAGTATAAAAATATCACATAACTAATGACCAATCAATGAAAGAGATCAATATCGAAATGCAAACAATAAACTGTACTCGCCTGTGGTCCTTTGCTGGTGAAACCGACAATCTGAACTACTCAATGTGCCATTATAGTCAAAACCCGTACAACAGTCCCCGAAAGCTGAAATAAACAATACCAATGATCTCAGAATAGTCCAATTAGCTAGAATTGCCTGTCCTTAAGTCCAATTCTGGACACAGGGGCAAAACGGTAATTTTAGGCAAAAACGATGTCCGCCGTTGGACCCGTTTTGCACCGAAAAGTGTGCCAGAGTCAATGGTCTCTAAAGTCGTCAAACTATATGTCTACGAATCCAGTTTTCCGATACGAACCCAACCGTATGTCCAAAGTTGGATTCCGGCGGGCCATGCACAAAATCACCCGTTGAGTGGGACCGTGGGGCCCACAAAACGACGATTTTATCAACGGTCTCAGAGTCGGACCAAACTTGGCATACAGGACCAGAAAAATGATACGGTTCTGTTGGCGCAAGTTTCGTCTCGATCCGATGAGCGTGCACAAAGTAATTGGAGAATTTGCAACATGCACGATACGGTGAATTTCGACGGATACGCATCAAATTCGTCGCGCACACGCGACCAATTTGAATTCCGTCAAAGCCCACACGACCACGAAACTGTTACGCAGCTTTTGATACTTACGGTGCACGACCACGTCGTCCGGATTGGCGTGACGCACGTCGTGTGGAGCGATTTTCTAACTTTTAAAAACATGTTTTTGTTGAACTTTAGAATCAAATATCTTGTCATCTACTTACTGAAATACGAATCTACAAGAAGGGTTATGATGCCCTACATGTTGGGTTTAACTTCTGTTCAGAAAGTTTTCTGATTTAAAGAATAAATTGGTGGAAAATTCGATGTCAAGTTGGGTGTTTGGACTGGTTTTGTGTTCCCTGTTTTGAACTGATTTTCCATCGATTTCACGTCGATTTATCAGTCAATATGGTTCGTGTAACCTAAAACTAATTAAAGGAAATTGAAGTCGGTTAGGTGTGGTCGTACCTGAGCAAACGGCTCGGAGATTCGTCGTCCGTGCGCGAAGATCTCACGCGACGAAGTTGCCTCTCCCGACTGCTACTGCTGTCGCTCACACGGCACGCGTGAGCGCGCGCGGTCGTCGACCTGCCGCCGGCGACTCGTGGCCGGATGTCGGTGGTACTGCGGCGGCGCACACAGGGGAGAACGATCTTGAGGGTGACGTAGGAGATTGTGTGGATTAGGGTTTAGAATTTTCGATCGGTTTTTCTCTGTTCGTATATATATAAGCGGGTAGTTCCTTTGGCTGTGTTCGCTCGGGGAGCTATGCTCGGTCCAGGGAGATTTGGGTCATGTGTCGGGCCTGTTGCACATCTAAGGGGAAATCCTGGCCTGTGGGTCTGAGTATAGGCCTAGTTGCTTTGAATTCAAAACTTTTTCTTTTGTTTATTCTATTGCATTTGAAGATAACTAAGCAAATATTTATATCTATTTATATATATACAATTATATATATACACATATTTAGTTATATATACCATTATATATACACATATTTATATACATACGTATATATATTTATATATATACACAAACACATATATTTATATATATTCATTTATATATATAGGTATATATATATATATATATATATATATATATATATATATATATATATATATATATATATACATACCATAAACGCCTATATATATTTATATATACACGCAAAATATACAATAATAACGATACAATAAGAGTAATCTAATAATAATACCAATAATAATAATAATAATAATAATGATAATAGTACTCTTATCTCTTATATAACTTAAGTCCCTATATAACAAAGTAAATGTACCCATACATATATTTATACACCTGTAGATAAATATCAGAAATATTTCTATAGATAATCTAAAACTTAAATCCTGTTTATGCCATAATTCCTTGGCTACGTAAATACATTCTAGGATGCATAAATAAATTAATAACAATTAAATAAATAAATTAATAGATGGATAAAGTGAAATAAAGTACTAAGGGTTTGGAAGATACTATCATACACTACTAGTCATCTATATATTTAACTTATGGATCCATCTAATAACAAATAATATTATAATATACGTATAACAACTATATATAAAATAACTATCACACCATTTAAATAAAATAAATAAAATAAAATATTTCAAAATTCCGGGAAGGGGAGCTACAAATCTACCCACCTTAAAAATAATTTCGTCCTCGAAATTCTAACTCGTAAATATGCTAAATTTCAACCATAAATAAATAACAAATAAAATAAATAAATAAATTCACTATTTCAACAATATCCTCGAATTTTAATTTCTCAGAAATATTTATATCTTCCTCTTTGCCATTACGTAACTACGAGTCATCGGGGACTTCTACCCACCTTTGGTCACACTATCCCTCAAGCTAACATCTCATAATCTTCTAATTTGTTGTTAACAATCCTACTAACAATTATCTGGGTATATGGTATCTAAACTCATCTCGCATCTACCAAGTAACCCAAAATTTAACAAGCAATAAATTTACACAAGTAGCTTAAGGAAATATGACTATACGTCACTCTGGAATAGGAAGGTCATGAAAAATAAAATAATCAAGAATAAATATAAAATTTGTTGATAAATTTGATTTTTGGGTATTCATTGTTGATTTAATTTAATTTTTGTCAAGATAAAATTATATGGGCTAGGTCATCTAAGTTATGGAAATCTTGTCTTCTATAGTCACATTAGCCAGCATGGTGAGGACATATAGTTTGACTTTGGATATATTTCTCGGGTGTGGGAATTTAAGGTTTTCGTAACCAAGCTAGCGGCATCGCAAAAATGTTAAATATTATGATTCTAGAGGTATATGCATAAGTCAAGGACTCTGTGATTATCGTAGCCTTGCTTACTAGTATGACGAGGATTTAGAGTACCATGATTTTGGATAGACGCATATGATTATCAGATTGTACCTTAAATGTTTTCAAACATGTTTTATCTACTTTTGTTGCAGTCCTTCAAAAAAAAGAATTATTATTTGTTTTGTTTTATTTTGCTTCTCATTATTTAACTTAGGAGTAGGTTTGCCTGTTTTTATAAACCTTTGTGTAACTTCTTGCTATGAGTTTCTTCTTAATACAGATGATTTTGCTAGATCTTATCTTGGATTTGATATTTTAGCACTGGGTTTCAAAATGGCTCCTTTTTAAAACAGATAAGCAGAACAAATTTTATTGTTATTTCCTTCTTGCTATTATTCTCGCATTAAATAATAATAATAATAAAACTGTCTTGATTACGTCAATCACCTGCTTGCAATCTTGGTAGGAATCTAAATGTTAGTCTTAACGTAGAATTAATTTTTATATTGGGACATGAGAATATATATATGAATATATATAGTGGACACTTTCCTGACACGTATGCATGCTACACTTTAATTCCACCTAGCTAAATACGTATTAATATGTCGTTAATGTTTAAATTTTCAAAACCCCAATATTTTTGGTTTTCTGCTTTTCTAGTTTACAGATTTCATGTTATTAGTTATGTTTACATCACTGCACATGTATGCTATACGTAGGGTTTCAATTCAAAAATTTTGGTTGAGTTTTGTGTTGAAATTGTCAAATCTGTGACTGCATTATGTTAATATTTCACTGCTTTAAATGTTAGCTTATTTTCAGACTTTGCATATAAATGCTGAACTAAAACTGGGTTTAACCTTTCAATATTAAGCTATAACCTTATACAAGGACATACACACACGCCTACTATCTAACCATGTGAACATGTCCCCATACACATAATGCTAGTTTTTTCCCTCTAACGCTCTCTCTATATATTGTGATTGGATTTCAATGCAAGTGATTTTCAATTCCTTAATTTTTGAATTTGATTTTTTTCTGTACCCTTTACAGATAATTGGTAGTTGCCTTTATTTTGTTTTGATAAGTACCAGTTTTCATATAGGATGGTAGATTGCCTTACAGTTTTGATGGTTTGTTGTTTCTGTAATTTTTGTTTAGCACCCTAGATTGCTTGTGTGTTTTGATACCCTATGACCGTTTTGGTATTAGCACGACTAGTATACCTAGATGAGACTTTCACTACCACCGTATGCCATGACCCTGTAATGACGTCCCTTTTTGATGGTATGCTTTGTTTAAATTCTGGAACTTTGATTGTGGGGGTTTGACCTAGAGGGAGTACGGTTATTTTAATTTCGAGGACAAAATTTTTCTAAGGTGGGTAGAGTTGTAGCACCCAGTTTTCCAAATGAGGGTAATTTGAAATTTCGTGTTTATAATTATTTTAATATTGATATTTAATTCATGATATGATTTTTGGTGATTTTAAATTATTTTAAAATTATTTAAATCAATGACTTGTGGTTTTGACGTTTTGCTAGTGAAACCCTAGAGACTGTTTGACCTAGAGCCTAACCATGTGATTATGATATTTTAATATCATTTTTGGCCTAAGGATATTTTTGCATTTGACCTCTTTGAATTATTTTGATATTATTTTATTATTTATGATATTGTTTTGGGGTTATTTGAGTCGGGTTCGAATTTCAACTCAATCCGACTTGAAACGGGGACCCGGGGGTAGTTTGACTCTAGTGGGACCCACACACTAGTTAGGCATGATCCACATGATATTAATTTTAGTCCACATGTTAGAAATATTTTAGTTAGAGGTTAGACTAATTATTATGGATAAGGTTAGTGTGATTAGACACTTTAGAATGACTAATTTAGCCCCAACCAATTAGCCCTTTCCTAATACTCATAGAATAGGTTAGTGGGGGCATTTTGGACCTTACCATAATAGGACAAATAGCTCCATATGGCCAGCCACTTTGGGAGAGGATAGGCTCAAGTTCATTTTATTATTCTCATCCACACTCTCTCTCTTGTTCTTCCCCAAATTCCTAGAGAGCAATCCCTAGCAATTTCTCCACCAAATTCTTTCATTTTGCCACCAAATCTTCTTCTTTCCTTCTCCATTCTAGCCAAGGAGGAAGCTACCCAAGTTTGGGAGGATTCGAAGCTCGTTCGTGTCCTTTTGGAATCTCTACGTGTCGGTGTCGCTCCGGAAAGGCTTTTCTTCGATTCGATCTACCGGAAGGTATAAATCCCTTCTCCTTTTCATTTTCTCATGCATATAGGTCTATTTTGAACCCATAGGAATGACCCCCATGGTTGTATCTCCATTTGTGTCCATTTCGTGTCCATTTGGAGGTCATAGGAGTGTCATTTGTGTTGTGGTTGTGTCCATGTGGGAAAACCCCAAATTTGGACACACTATGTGTTATTGTTATGTATGAATGAATTATTACATGTTTAATCTCATATTTTTGTATTGGAGATGTGTTCTATAGTGTCTCATATATATATATATATATATATATATATATATATATATATATATATATATATATATATATATATATATATATATATTAGTGTAGAGAGTGAGTTCTTGATATATTATGTTATATACTTGTGTTCTTTTGTCTCAAACTATCCAAATCCGTCATGATTTTTATCCACGTTTTTAATTTCAGCCCTAACTTAGAAATGACATAACTTCTAGCTCAAAGCTCGGTTTAATCTCCCGTTTTTTTTTAAAAGAAGCGTATTGAAGTTAGCTTTCCAAAAACATATATTAATAGGTCTATTTCTTTCTGTAACTTTCTGGAGAATTATTTGAGTGTCAGCTGTACGAAAGACAAACGTGTTCTCGGTGTTTTCGCGATTCCGGAAGTTTCCGGAAATGAAAATACGATCCGTTTGAAGTTTCGGAAAGCTAACACATAGATCTATAACATAATTTAATCCTAGATTTTATTTCATGCTGAGATGGTACAATATTGATTATTAGTAGGAGTTACTATTCGGCATATGCATTTTGTGCACCCTTGTGTGTAATATAATGTTCTATTTAATTTTAACCCATGTTAATGTATACACATTATGTAATTAAATAGAAAATGCAAGCATGAGTAAATGGTTAAATAAATGATGTATGAGGTGTAAGTATCCTATCTAATGTAAGCATGTATAAGTATGGCTTGTAATAAATATGTAGGTTCCATAGTATGTAATGTATGGTGCATATAGTAGTGCAAGAGAATAAATGAATGATGAATGAATGCAAGCATGAATGTAATGTTCTATGTTAACACAAATCCTATATTACCTCATGTACCCCCTTATACTATGTTGACACTATCACACTTGACACATTGTTCACTTACACTTTGACACTCTTTGATATGTATACACTATATATGCCCATTTAACCCTCACTTGCCCCTTTGCCATGTTCACATACACACACATAGCCTCTTAAATAAGTAATTATGAATATAGTTAACTTAGCTATGTATGTATATTATATATATGTTAGCATATTGTGTTGTAATATATAAGTTTATATAACCATTTGAAATGCCATGATTATAGACCTAATGTTGAATACCAATATATGCATGTGTATATATGTGTAGACATATATAGCTTAAAGTAATAGATTACCTAGTGTATATCCAATGTGAATTATTGCCTATTTGAGTATTGAATAATTGCATGCTATATAGAGTTGGGTGTATGTTGGCTTGTATAGCCTTGTATTGATGTGTGCTTGCTAGGATAGTCTTGGTTAGGCCTAGTAAGACTTGCTGGGTTAGGACATGACCTAGTTTGACCTAGTTTGACTAGTGCAGTTGACCATAGTTGACCAAGGGTTGACTTTGGCCTAGTTTGACCTAGATTCATGTAGAATACATTGTAGTGCTTTATATTACCCTTCTTGACATGTTGTGACTTGTGCTGTTCTAATTAGGAGCCAGACACCTCTCCTCGGACAGTATCTTTACCTTGAACATTCAGATATCAGGCGAGTACATTTTCTGATCGTTTCATACTTGTCACGATTTATATTCTCGCTCTAGATTACTTTTACTTGATGCTGTCACGTTATCATCACGGATTGGTACTATATGGATCTCTTCTTGGGATGTTATCCCCCTTAGCGGGCGCATCGGATACTTTATGACATGTGTTTCATGTACATCATGTATTCCTTGTTTCTGCGTTATTCATGTACACTCATGTTCTCTCATGTTCTTTCATGTACGTTCATGTACTCTCATGTTCTTTAATGTACGCTCATGTTTCCTCATGTGTTTTCTGTATAACCAAAACATCATGTCCGTAACGTAACTTGAACGGATCCTTGTGTATTGATTGTGGGTAGGGGTGAGTATAAATGGTCATGTGATTTACCCATCATGTTCACTATGTTACTTTTCATGTTTTATCATGTACAACACAGCCTTATTGGCTGATGTCCCACATGTTCACTCATGTACATCATGTTCAACCTAAGCCAATTATATGCCATCTCGTACTCTAAATTACTAGTCACTTACAGTTCTTACTTATCATGTATATATTTCCAGTTATCAAATATCTCTCTTGTTTTCATGTACATCTTCTTACAGCGTTTCATGTATCTTACTCTATTGCTTGCTTTATATTTCCTGCCATGATATGAACTGCATGAGATGTACTGTGCTCGCTCCTGTCCTGACTGGACCTGTTGATAAATTTTACAGATAGCCTGGAGGTTGCCTGCTAGCCTAGAGGAGACAGTAGAGGTTGCATAGATAGCTAGAGTTTTTGCTTATAGTTTATTTTCAGTCATCTTGAGTTGTATTTATGGATTACTGTATTTGAGCTTTGAGATGTATTTCTGGGTTTGTGTATCTTAGACACATAGACATCTATCTGCTGTATCTCTTTGTGGATTTCATGTTTTATCTATCTTCCATTATGCTCTACCTTAGATGTGATTGAGTTTACATTCTGCTATGTCACCCCCATTCGGGGAGTATAAACTGCTTAGCTTTATATTGTTAGATGTTGTGACATAGGACAACGTTCTACCGCCGATAATGCGGCGTAGGCTGGACGTACCCACTTCTCGTGCCCTTACTCTAGGGTGCGGGTCGTGACAGAGTGTATTTGATTATATGGTGTTATTATAGCATTTATCTTTTACCGGCTATGTACCCGGCCATTCATGTATAAGTTGTAATAATTGTATAGTGGATTGCTGTGATGGTTAGTATAAATTCCGAGATTAGATGCCGTGATGAGATTACTCTTGTTATTGATGACTAGACGGCTCATTAGCCTAGAGGAGACAGTAGAGGTTGCATAGATAGCTAGGGTTTTTGCTTATAGTTTATTTTCAGTCATCTTGAGTTGTATTTATGGATTACTGTATTTGAGCTTTGAGATGTATTTATGGGTTTGTGTATCTTAGACACATAGACATCTATCTGCTATATCTCTTTGTGGATTTCATGTTTTATCTATCTTCCATTATGCTCTACCTTAGATGTGATTGAGTTTACATTCTGCTATGTCACCCTCATTAGGGGAGTATAAACTGCTTAGCTTTATATTGCTAGATGTTGTGACATAGGACAGCGTTCTACCGCCGACAATGCGGCGTAGGCTGGACGTACCCACTTCTCGTGCCCTTACTCTAGGGTGCGGGTCGTGACAGAGTGTATTTGATTATATGGTGTTATTATAGCATTTATCTTTTACCGGCTATGTACCCGGCCATTCATGTATAAGTTGTAATAATTGTATAGTGGATTGCTGTGATGGTTAGTATAAATTCCGAGATTAGATGCTGTGATGAGATTACTCTTGTTATTGATGACTAGACGGCTCATTACCACTGTCAACGACAGTGTAGGCCAGGCATGCATCGGTCCGTACCTGATTATTCGGGAGCGGGACGTGACATATTTTTGTGGTGGCCCATGCAGGTCTCTATCTAATGGTACTTAGGATTAGAGTGCCATTGGAAGCCCGCGGAAATAAGAAACTCATCACAGCATAGGACCGTTACCATATTGCTTACTTTTTTGTCTTTTATATATCTTGTTAACACACACAATACACCTACGAGTCACTAAATGGTTCTCCTACAATTCCTACGATTCTCCAAGCAACTTTTGGACAGCCCCCCGTAAAAATTTTATCTTCTTGGACTGTCCTCAAATAAGGGCTAGCCCCAAGTAACTTTGGGGGTGTCCTTAGAAATTGCCCAAATATATTGATTAGATATCTTGTGTTGTCCCCAGTAAACTCGTGGGTGTCATTAACATTTGCCTAAATTTGTAATTTCTCTTTCTTCCTTCGCTGTTCTCTTTTTTTTACTTCTCCTCCCTCTTCTTCCACTTACTCCTCGCATAAAACCCTAGATTTCTCTTCCTCAGAATTTAGGGTTTTTAGAGCTCGAAAATTTCAATGGCGGACGAGAGCCATCTGAAGAACTGGGTTTCCGACAAGCTCATGTCGCTGATGGGATTCTCGAAGAGTGTGCTCGTCCAGTACGTCATCGGCCTATGTAAAGATCCCTAAACCCTAAATTTTCGTAATGTGTCTTCTTCGTTCTTCTTCCCGTTCTTGTTGTTGCTTTAAGGTTTGTAATTTGTGGGTTTTTTCTGTTGGCAGCCAAGGAATCCTCTTCGCCGGGGGATCTCATGTCCCGGCTCGTGAACTACGGCTTCTCCTCGTCGTCGGAGTCGCGGTCGTTCGCTCAGGAGTTGTTCGTCAAGGTCCCGCGGAAACAGTCCGGTCCGAGTGTAAGCTCTCTATCACTCTATGCTGCACGGACATGGATACGACACCCACAATACGGACACGGCCAGCGTGTGCTTCCTGGCTCCCAATTGTATATATTAATGAATAATCGAGAGAGAGTGCTGATTTGTAGGGATTAGGAGCTTTACTTCTCCGTTTCAACCCTAAGGGTCTGCTTGGCAATTATGGGGGTAGCAGTTACGAGATGTTTTTAGAGTAGCAGAAATGAACGGTTATGAGGGGTGAGGTTTTTGGTGGTTTTAAGTAGCGGCTTTTAAACCAGTCCAATCCATGCTTGGTAATTCATTAACCAGTGGTTCTGAAAGTTTTCTATAATAATAAAATTACCTTTACGTCTATATATAAATAAAATTTATTTTTGATAAAATATGGGCTTATGGACGTGAATGTAACCCTGCATCAAAAAGTCTTTCCTGCATTCTTGTCCCAGAAAACAACTCTGCACCCAATGGCGCTCCAAGGACAAGTACACGGCAAGTTCCTGGATTTTCCTTCAATAGGGAAGAAAAGAGTAGCCACGGGAAGGAAAGAAACAGAAACACAGAAAAAAGGTTTAGTTATTAGTAGTTGTATTTATAATTTTAGCGAGGATATAAATGGAATAAAATAATAAAGCCACCCAAAACCCACCGATTTGGGGTGTTTATATTTTATAAAGCCACCCAAAAATACATTACACCGGTTTTGGGTGGTTTTTGAGCCGACCAAATCCAGTGGTTCAAAAAAATTGACAAGCATGGGTTTTCATAAACGGTCGGTTTAAAAACATCCCAAAGCCGGTGAGAACATCATTACCAAGCAGACCCTAAAAGAACAACAAAATTACAAGGAATTAATATGGCTTGACTGGAATTGAGGAAATATTATCCTGGGTGTGCTAAAAGTTGTGCCTTTTCTAGCAAATAACCTTAGTTCCTGAATTCCTTTTGCTAATTTCAGTATGAAAAAGATATCCTATAGAAAACTGTTTGAATGAAGAATTCAGGAATTGAGGAATTAGCTAATTTGCAGGTGTTCAGAGAAGGAATTAGAAAGGTTTGATCAAAATCGTTGATTCATAATTCCTGGGTGTGCCAAAAATTGTTCCTTTTGCAGGAATTAACCCTAGATCCTCAAACCTTCTGTTAGGAGCCCGTCCTAACTGATTCGCCATTGCTGCAGCTCGTGAGTGGCTTGCCATTGATGTAGGGGGAAAATTAACAGTAGATGAAGAAGAAAACTGGGAATTAGGAAATTGTAACCAGGGTTTGCTTTATTGAAGTAAATTGGAAAGGAAATACAAGGAGAAGTAATGCTATAAGAAAACTTGGAAAAACAAGAAATAAAGCTTCCATTCTCCACTTCTCTCTATTCCTTGGATCTTCTTATATATCTGAGGATTTACAATCAATAGCTAACTAATTCCCTTAAGTATAACTAACTCTTTGATGACTGGACTAATTGGCTAGTGATTGGCTGAGTTGGACTATTCCCAGCTTGATAATTGATGACTCGGCGACTCTGGCCCAGCTGCTTGCTACCAACTGCTGTCTGATACCCAAACAACTAAGGACTGGACTGCAAGGTTAAAGTTGGTTCTGCTAACTGGAGAAGACTGATATTCAGCTACTTGAAGAGTGATACTACTTGCCATTGCTCACAGAAGAATGATACTCCTTTGCCATTACCCACAATTGCTACTGTCCCTTGTCTCATACTAATACTGAGTCGTGAACTGCACTAAGCTATACTACTGACTGTCTTGACCCTCTCACTGTGTTCCTCTTCTTCAGCATAGATTGGCTTGTAACTGAAGTCAGGCAGCATCAGGTTAGTGTCCTAACATTCCTTTCCCGTTATTTTTGTAGGACCAATTGTAGGAACGAGTTGTAAAGCGTAATACTCTAGAGGGGGGGTGAATAGAGTAGGCAACGGAAATTAACTATTTAAAAATGTTAGTAACAAGATCACAAATAATATATCACAGATATGTAAATGAAAAGTAGAGAGCAGAGAGCAAACGCAAACACAAGGATGTATACTGGTTTCCCCCTTGTGAGGACTAGTCCAGTCGGAAGAACTCTAGCTTCCAGTTGAATCCACTATGGAAAATCACCACAAGTTTTCATCTGAAGTTCTTGCAACTTCTACAACGCGAGCTTTGATCCGAAGTACTCGACCAACTTCAATTGTGAAGTGTCTAACTTCAATCAAGCCTCTGATTACAACTGCTCTTGAAACTTCTAGACCGTACCGCACTGGCAGATCGACTAGAGGATTGTAACTGGCTTGGAATTTGAAAATAAAAGCTCAGAACACTTTGGAAGAAAGTAGTAGGCTTATAGAGAAGAGATATGAAAGTGTATGAGTGAATTGAAATGATCGAAATCCTTCTCTATTTATAGTTTTTTCAAAGGCAGAATTCTGACAGAATTCGGACAGAACTCGATGAGAAAATCTCGTTGGGATCTGTAACTGCAGGAAGACCAAGTTCAAAAAGCAACGTTCACTAACCGAACTCTGGCCGAACTCTGGCCGAACTCTGGCCGAATTCTGGCCGAACTCTGGCCGAGTTCTGTTTGAGTTCTGTCAGGGTTTTGCAAATCAGTTTTTGGGTTTTTTGAAAAGTCAAACAGTTAGGAAGTAGTTTGGGCTTTTGTAAGTGGGCTTGTTTTCAAAATGAAAGGGTATTTTGAAAACGTTTTTTGGGTAGCCTATTTGCCAGTACGATACAGTGTACATCGTATTCCTAGACTCAATAAATATGCAAAATTATATTGATAAAATAGGAAAACCAAGAGCCCTTTGATGACGCCTTTCTTCAGATATTTGAGCAAACATGAAGACGTCTTTTTTCTTGACGGCGGTTGTCCAAAGATAAACAGATCTGGAAATCTGAATACCTTTCGGGGGCTTCGCCCCCGAACCCCTGACGGGGGGCGCTGCCCCCTCGACCCCTGTCCGCTGACCGGGAAACCCCCGATGTGAGGCCCAGGATAGGTCGTTAGGCGGTTCAGAGAAATCTTCTTGTATAACGCCGTCTTTGGTCCATTAATAATTCTCCATTGCATATGTCCTGGTTTGACAAAGCTTGATCATGCTTACTGCATGTCTAAGAACATGTTACAAACATAACAATATGATACAAGCATAGCAATATGATATAGAACATTTAGGACAATGCTAACATTAGGACAATGCTAAGTTTAAGTAGCAACAAGATAATGATTACATGAATATTAGTGACATCATTATGTTAAACTTAATTGATTAGCCATATTCAAAAACATGATATAATCATTGGGCTAACAATTTTGACCTTGTCTCAAGGTCAAGGTAGGTATCAGCCATGAATCAGAGTACAGGTAACAGTCTAAGTCCAGTATAGATAGAGTATATTGTATGCCTGCCTCATAGTCTAGCTCCAGGATCAGTCTGAAAAGAGTGTTAGAGAGTACTGATACTAAACTGCAGAATTGCTACCTGCACTATACCTGGGTTCCATACCATGATAGCAAGGTTCTTCAAAAATTTACAAATCAAAGCATCAGTTCCTACCATTAAAACTTTTGCATGTTCCACTTTTTCATGAAGCTTGGATCCCAATACAGAGATTTGGGCACCATAATGAGAGTTTAATGGCTTCAAATCATCAAGCTTTAAAGGATCAACAAAAAATGATTCAACTGGATTGAAGTAAAAGATTCGGTAAAGGGAATGGAACTTCCCAAAGCATGCTTTGTCAACCTCCTGGCCAACAATACCACCAAACATTGCTGCCAATAGATTCCAAACTGTCCTACCAGTTGTGAATTGTCGCAGAGGTTTCTCATTGATGTCATCTATCCCATAGTTCCCTGAAGTTTCATTGATACTAGTAGCAAATTCTATTAACCTCTGAACGTCATCTTCATTCCTAGAAAATTCAGTCAAAAGGAAATTGCCTGTATCCCATATAAAAAACATGGAAACTGGTACCTTTATCTAAGAATGAATCCTTCAACTCAACGATTTTGTCTTTTCCAAATTCATAGAACTCACCTAGAGGGTATTCATTAGTATCAAGATGTGGAGATGCCAAAGGAGAGTTTAATCGTCCAACAGTAATGTTCGAGTCTTTCTTGGTGCTTTGTAATTTTGAGTGAGAAGTTGCAGGAGGCGTGAGAGTACCGCATTCTTAATAATAAACTGAGTCTGGACTCTGGACATCCTCCCCGGTCACTATATTCCTCACTGTTCTGAGGGTAGGTATTGAAACTGTATGAGATGGATGAAGCAGAATTCAAGTGTTCAAAATGATGATAAAAGTATCAAATTTATCTGCATATGCAAAATAGCCTGTGTCTGAAGCAGATGATTGATGCAGAATGGTACCAGTACCACTCCCTTTTGATCCAGAAGTAGCATTTGTTTCGATATTGTCTTCCACTTGTTCTACGGATGTACATGCAAGTTCTTCAGTTCTCTCAAACTTTTCAAGCCTATCAAGTAGTCCCCTTGGATCAAAACAGCCCTCACAAAAGTATTCTGGAATAAAGATGTTATGAAGAACCCTCGAATCACCAGCCTTCAGAGAGGCAAGGCCAACCCTGCAGTAGTGCAGACGGAGAAAAGGGATCAGGTTAACTGCCGGCTTCCTCACACTGTCCATCATTCCAGGCTCCAGTTCCATAATAACTGCTCTAGGAACAAATCTTCCACAAGAAGCTTCGTTGTAGTAGACATTCATGTGCTCCATCTGCAGATCTGATGGGCCGACGTACCTCCCACTAGAATCAATACCATGCTCAACACACAAGACCACCCAGAACTTGGATCCAATCTGGTTTCCGCACTGCCCATCCTTTGCAAGTTTAGCAGGTGATGCAGTTTGGTCAGTTAAACTGTCTTGAGGGACTACAAGACTTTCGGGTCCTTTTGAACTCCCTATTATGTTTTCTTTTTCTGAAACATTTATATTCTCTTCTTTCTTACTGTTGAAGAATTCTTGCTGCAACTCGTGGCATTGTTTCTCATTATTGACTTCTGTGTCTACCTTGTCGCCGTCGTCTCTGATTCTATTTCCTCCTCCTCCCACATGCATTTCATCTAATACAAATGCCTCATGCTTAGGAACTACTCCCACAAGCATTTCATCAAACACAAGAACCTCATTCTTAGGATCTACTCCCTGTTGTTGCATCGGTGGTGGCGAAGGCATCATGTATTGCTGCTGCTGCTGCAGATATGTCGGTATAGGAGGGACGGAGTACAGAGACGGCTGGGGGTTCCATATCGTCGATGGCGATGACATTTGGGCCTCGTACTCTTGATGGTACGAAGGATACATCGTCGGCCAATGCTGTTGCGGAGATGGAGCCAGTTGGTATTGCCATTGCAGGAAGGGAACTGCAACATCGACATCTGTGGATAGCCGTAGTAATTCGGCACGGGTGGTAGTGGATGTGGGGGCAGATAACTAGGATAGTTATTCTGTCTCAATTGAGAGGAAGCTCTGGGAATCTGTGCTTGCAAACTAGGACTGGCCATAAAATTCAAAATATTTGGGACTGATATAGATGCTACACACGAAAATTCCATAGAAGTGGAAGAAATCTCAGGTTCCCTCCTAGATCTGGCCATTTCTTCCAAGACTCGATCCATTTCATCATTCATGCGATCTAATTTATAAATCATGCGATCTAATATATTGTGTTGAAGAATTTTACCCTCAATTGATCGGTACTTCTGCTCAACTGTTGTCTTCATTCACCTCGAGCTCCGGATCTACTGGCAGTTCAGGTGGAGCTCCCTGCCGGAAGCCACGGCTCATTGGGAGCGACTGCTCTGACACCAATTTGTTAGGAGTCCGTCCTAACTGATTCGCCATTGCTGCATCTCGTGAGTGGCTTGCCATTGACGTAGGGGAAAATTAACAGTAGATGAAGAAGAAGAAGACTAGGAATTAGGAAATTGTAACTAGGGTTTGCTTTATTGAAGTAAATTGGAACGGAAATACAAGGAAAAGTAATGCTATAAGAAAACTTGGAAAAACAAGAAAGAAAGCTTCCATTCTCCCCTTCTCTCTATTCCTTGGATCTTCTTATATGTATGAGGATTTACAGTCAATAGCTAACTAATTCCCTTAAGTGTAACTAACTCTTTGATGACTGGACTAATTGGCTAGTGATTGGCTGAGTTGGACTATTCCCAGCTTGATAATTGATGACTCGGCTAACCGACTCTGGCCCAGCTTCTTGATACCAACTGCCGTCTGATACCCAAACAACTAAGGACTGGACTGCAAGGTTAAAGTTGGTTCTGCTAACTGGAGAAGACTGATATTCAGCTACTTGAAGAGTGATACTACTTGCCATTGCTCACAGAAGAATGATACTCCTTTGCCATTGCCCACAGAAGAATGATACTCCTTTGCCATTGCCCACAGAAGAATGATACTCCTTTGCCATTACCCAGTTGCTACTCTGTCCCTAGTCTGATACTAATACTGAGTTGTGAACTGCACTAAGCTATACTACTGACTGTCTTGACCCCCTCACCGTGTTCCTCTTCTTCAGCATAGATTGGCTTGTCACTGAAGTCAGGCAGCATCAGGTTAGAGTCCTAACTCCCTCCTGCTAATTTTAGTATCAAAAAGTGTGCGTGTGCATACTTGAAAGGCTGTTACTAGGAATAACAAAAACTCCAAAAAATGGTGTCTAGTACATGTCTCGGACAGTCCTCATGTCGGGCACGTCTTGAACAGACACAAAAACTCCAAAATGAATTAGGATACACCAAAAATGTGTCGTGTCTTTGTTGTGTCGTGTCATATTTGTGTACTTGCAACATAGGGTCACTGATATAATTAAAGTCTTGGACAGTGCCTTTTCTTCAACTGAGTTCTTGTTATGGGTGCTCATGATCGCTGAATTATGTTTGGAGACTAGGTGCTTTGATTGCTAAAGAATAGAGTTTGGTTATGTAAATTTGCTTTTTGTTTGGTTGTTCTATTATTAACATTTGATTAAGGAGGTCATGTATCATCTTATTTTGTTGGATCGTATCCTTGCCAATTTATAATCCTTTCATTTCTCTTATGGCCCCTAACATTTGTTCCATTAGTTGCCCCCATTATGCTGTCTTCTTTGCTTTTTGTGTTTTAAAATTTTCTAATGAGGACACTCGTCTACAGTTTGTCTTTCTTGTTGCTAATAGCAGTTGTGCTTTTTTAGCTGCTTGCTCGGGTTAAAATGATCTTCTTCTACTACTTGTAACTTGTTACAGCTTCTTCTTGCTTGGTGAAGGCACGCGTAACTGGACGATGGAACGAAGTCGATGAAGAAGCCGTCTGGTCTTGTGACCTGCCGGCCTTGGTATTGCGCCTTATCGCAGGCGGAGACGCTTCTCAGATCAGGAGAAGTACCGCCTATTTCTTTGATTAAACTTTTCTTTGATAATCTTCTCAAGAGAATTCACACCTCTATATATAGATAGAGGATGGCCAATTGCTAACCATTATTTGTTAGAAAGGAAACTAATTAATTACTAATAATATCTTTTCTTGAAAGGGAGATATTTATTAGCAATATCTTCCTTGAAAGGAGACTAATTATTAATTACTAATAATATCCTTCCTTGAAGGAGAAGATATTATTAGCAATATCTTCTTTGAAAGGAAACTAATTATTGCTAATGTTATTAATAATATTGCCAAGTAGTGCCACCGGCTAGGTCTGGGCAACCCTAGCCGGATCTTGTGTGTCTTTCTTCTTGGCCGGTCCATATGAGTAACGGATAAAGGTTCGTCCGAACCGACCCATAACAATACCCTCTCCCTTCAAACCCAGCGCTGGAAGCCGGGATGAAGGCGCTCGAGGGTGTCGCGTTGGACCCATGTAGCATTGTCAGCGGTTTCTTTCGCACAGCGAACCAAGTACTCGCATTTGTCAGCAACCATCCGTGTATCAAATATCTCCGCCGGGATCGGGTGTTCGCTTGGTGTGAGGTTGGCGGGTAAGGCTGGTACTACCGTCGGTGGTGGACCATGGAATGGCTTCAGCAAGGAGACATAGAAGACGTTGTGAAGGCAGGTCTGGAGAGACGGTTTGTCGCTGGTATGGATGGCCGTGACCGTGAGGGGCTGATCATCGTGACGGGAGAGGCCTGAGAGCAGGATGTCGCGGTCCTGGAAGATGAAGCACATGGTGAGGTGCCAGAAGTTTCACCCGATCATGCCCAGTGCCTTGAGCCATTCAACGCCTAAAACAATGTCAAAATGATCGAGAGAGATGACCATGAAGGGGGCTGCGAAGGCATAGTCTTCCACTGTAAAGGTTAGTATGTCGAGCTCCCCAAAGCAATGTAGCTCCTTTCCGTTTGCAATCGGACCGTTATTGCTGCACTTGGTGTCGTGCGCAAGTCTAGTCGTTGCGCAACATAGTAACTAACAAAGTTGTGAGTGCTGTCCGAATCAACTAAGCAAAGAACTATCACCCCGTGGATCTGAATGAGAAGCCGCATCGCCCCCCTTATGGTTGTGGATGGCCAAGGCAAAGGTTAACGGTCGACCGTCCTTGTCGAACCCTTTCCCTATGAAATCGGCCTCTTCGGCTTCCGGTACCTCTAGATAAAAGAGATACTTGCAGCGGTGCCCGGGGGAGAAGGTCTCGTCACAGTTGAAGCAGAGTCCCTTCGCTTTGTGCTCGGCCATTTCAGCTGCGTTGAGTCGACGGGGAACCGGTCTGGGCGTCGACGAGCCTGCGGAAGTGGCTTGGACGACCCTCCATGTCACGGAGAGCCCTGGAGCGTGGGACCCGCCGCTAGAGGCCGGTTTGCTGAAAGAGGGGTTCGGAAAGACCGGTCTCTGCTGGGGTGCCGCATAGCGCGCGGACGAAAATCGCTCACCGCGATTGAGGCTTCTGGAAACGATTGGGGGTGCCGCCTTCCGTCCACCTATGCTCCGCCTCGCGCGCGCACCGCATGGCCTGTGCTAGGGTTAATGGCCGGTCGCGGTGCACATCCTGGCCCATGGTTGTCATCAATTCGGAGATGTAGATGTCGATCTCCTCGTCGTTGGACATGCGTGGAACTTGAGACAGCAGGGATTAAAATTCTCGGTTGAAGTTTGCGACCGTGCCCGTCTGCTTGAGGGATATGAGATCCCTAACGCCCCGAGATGCGTGGGAATGCTGAATCGGATGAGAAGCTCGTCATAGAACTGCCCCCAGTCGATCCAGTCTATCCGTCGTTGCCACCCGTCGAGACTCGCCTTCAAGTTTGAGTCCCATCATCTGGACTCGCTCATACTCAGGAATGCGGTGGATTTTGTAGAATCACTCGCAATGACGCACCCAAAGTAAATGAATAAGGTTGCAAGTCGAGATGTGGAAAGCGCGATAGCCAGCGTTCTTCGCCGATGTCGCCTCGTTCTCCACGACGCTCGCCCTCCTGTAGGAGTGACGAGGGTCGGGCGGACGGTGGTATCTTTCGTTGTCGCGGAAGTGATCGCGGTAGTAGTCGTGGCGGAAAGGAGCCCTGCATAGGGGTTCGTCGTAATGAACTCCTCGCATGGGGGGGGTCGTGGTGGGTGGAGGGAGGAACCGGGAGGGTCTATCGAAATGGGGGAGGGCCCGCGGGAGGCTGTCGGAGAGGTGGAGGGCCCGTGGGGTGCTGCCAGGCCCGGGGGGCATGTCATCGGCATGCGGGTGTCCCCGCCGTGGGCTGCTGCTGCTGTACGGACCCTGCAGGGGGGGTGGGGTACCGCGGCCGGTTGTGGTGGTTGTTGAGTTCGCAAGCAACGCGTTTATTTTTGCGACAAGGTCAGTGATGGAGGTGTTGATGGAGGCATGGGTTGCCGCGGTACTCTCGGCCTGAGCGTCAAGACGACTGCGGATGCCGTCGACAGTGGCCTCAGTCGAAGGAGGCGTTCGTCGTTAGATGATGGTGTAGGCGTCGTGAGGTCGGGAGGATCGACCGCCTCTGATGCCAACTTGTTAAGCGTTTCTTCTTGCTTGGCGAAGACACGCGTAACTGGACGATGGAACGAAGACGATGAAGAAGAAGCCGTCTAGTCTTGTTACCTGCTGGCCTTGGTATTGCGCCTCAGATCGGGAGAAGTACTGCCTATTTTTTGATTATACTTTTCTTTGATAATCTTCTCAAGAGAATTCCCATCTCTATATATAGATAGAGGATGACTACAATTGCTAATCATAATTTGTTGGAAAGGAAACTAATTAATTACTAATAGTATCTTTCCTTAAAAGTGAAAATATTTATTAGCAATATCTTCTTTGAAAGGAAACTAATTATTAAATAATAATAATATTCTTCCTTGGAAGGGAAGATATTATGAGCAATATCTTTTTTGAAAGGAAACTAATTATTACTAATGTTATTAATAATATTGCCAAGTAGTGCCACCGGCTAGGTCTGGGCAACTCTGGCTGGGTCTTGTGTGTCTTTCTTCTTGGCCGGTCCATGTGAGTAACGGGTAAAGGTTCGTCCGAACCGACCCGTAACATAACATGTATAAATTTAAAACTATACTTTCCATGTTCAGTGCTAATGTCTGTAACTAGCAGCTCTAAAATTGTAGGTATTTAAGCTTGGAAAACGAAAACCTAATTGGATTCTATGCGAATCAAATATACCACTAGTAACAGAATGAGATGAAGATGAATATTTATTTTTGTCGTTATTGATTTATCCAATTTCTGTGTTCCAGAGTTACCAAAAAGAGGAGAGAGAAGCAGCAATATTGGCAAAGAAGCAAGCTAGCTACAAACTTCTGGATGCTGATGATGAAGATGATGATTATAACCAAATTCCGAGTAGTAGTGAAGTTTCTCAGAAAGGGAAAGCTAGTGTTCGCCAGAAGCGCTTTAGGAAGAAAGGAGAAAGCCGTGACAGTGAAGATGATGAGGCATACTATTGCACCTCTTTTCACCTTTATTTCTTATGATAGGCTGTCATACCAATGCTTCTCTTAATAGTTTCTTACTCCATTTGACTTGAATATCCTGTTGCAGGCACCCTCAACTAAAGAAAATGAACGACATGTTCGAAGGCGAACTTCTGATGTGGACAATGACGACGACGATATAGAGGTAAAAGAGGAGTTCTATTAGTATTTATCATATTATGTATACATTTCGTTCCTTCAAGTCTTTTCTTAGTCAACTGTATATTGGATATCGTTATGAAGAAAAGACTAGCTTGTATTGCAGATGATTCTATTTGAAGTAATGGACAAGACTCAAGAAAAAGAACCCTTGAAATTTCTATTTTTATGATGTTCTTTTAATGATTCATTCAAAATTTAGTCTTCGACAATAAAAACTTTAAAAGATGACACATTATTTGGGATTTTTTTTGGCGCCTTGTTTCCAATAAATTGCTGCATAAAACTTTAATATCCAGAGAGACTTCACCATCTGATCTCCATTAGCAATGTCAGGAGTTCATGAAGGGCATTGCTTTCATCGTTTCTAGTTTAGCAGTATACCAGATTATACTAGCAGGTGTAGCGGGTTGTTCACCAAACGAGAAGGGTATTTGCTAGTAAAGTAGTACATCATGTGAGATGCAAAAAATGTCAGGGAAGTTGGGAAATGTTGAGCTACACACACACACTATATATACACACACACACACACTATATATATATATATATATATATATATATATATATATATACTAGCATATGTGCACGTGCAATGCACGTATTTTAATATTCTTTTAGTTAATTTTGAAAAACTCTTTAGGAAGATCAAGAGATAGTATTCATAATTATTAAGTTGTCCTTATTAAAATTAATGAACCATTTTTAATTAATATAGACATATAAGGATATTTTTGGAATTCAAAAGTTTTACCATCAAGTTTTCCTATTATATAGTAGAATAGATTTTAATTAATATAGACATATAAGGGTATTTTTGGAATTCAAAAGTTTCACCATCAAGTTTTCCTATTATATAGTAGAATAGATATGCTAAAAGCCACATTGACTGACTGAGGCTATAAATGCTGGATTTTGATGTGATGTATAAAGCCTTAGATATTGTAGTCGATGTTTTAAAAATCGGATTGGAGATCGACCATGTCAGGACACTGGGTTAGGTCAAATCGGTCCAACCAGTGGGTTAATCCGGTTGAATCAGTTATATAGGCTTACAATCTTACATTGAATATATTACATAGTACACAACTATAATACTACATATATACTACTTAGAAGTTATGCATGTTTATCATAGTAGAATTAGTCAATAAGCAAACATATTAACTTTGATTGTATGTAAAGTCCAAAACAAAAGTCAAAAGTCAGGGTCAAATCGGTTATCCTATTGGGTCGGATGGTTCGGTAGTCTGACTGGCCGGGTTGACCGGGTTTTAGGAAAAAGAAACAGTGGATCGGTATTAAACAGCCCAAAAAAGCTATTGGTTCACGGATTGACCGGTTCAACCGTCTGGTCCGGTACGGTAACGTTACTGAGTAACATTATGTACTTGGGGTTGGGCAACATCCTATCATTGCACAATGAGGTCATGTTTATTTTGCATGCTATTATAGTTTGACTACCATATGAGTATGTGCTCTAGTTATAAGTAGACCGGTACTATGAGAATAAGAGAGAACATCAGTTTGTCTTTGCATTTGACCATAAAGGTGATGTAGTTAGCTGTATTGTCATGCTTCTTCATTAAGGAGTCGGATTCGTTCAACATACATGAAGAATGCTATCATGGAATGAGTAATATGCAAGCTTGTTAAAGCAGCATGAGGCGGTGAGGCCACAAGGGGCCTCAAGACTAAAATCAAGGGAGCATATAGGAGAACAACCTCTTTCTCCCTTGTCCACATCAATGTTACATGAATCCACCATATAGGTGGCAAACAACATCCCAGTTCCAACGTACTAAAATGTAGTTTAACGTACGAAATGTGGTACGCCAGCGAGCTGACACGTGGTTTCCACGTTCTGCTGATCTAAACCGGTGACCTAATATATAGAATGTGGATCCATAGGACACTATCTTCAATGATTCTCATGTGAGATTAGAGGAGCTATAATGACAAATCTTTGGAGAATGAGAGCTTTGAGGCCCTTGACAGTCAAGAAGAAGAAGGTTGACTATCTCGAGATATAGTTCTCAGTTAATTTTCAATAAACATTTGGGCCTCATTTGGTTCGCGGAAAGGAAAGGAAATTGATTCTTTGATATTTCCTTTCCTTTGGGAAATTGTAATTCCAATCCATTTTCTTTCCGGTGTTTGGAAAAACCAAGAAAATTGCGAGGGAAAGTGAATCCTTAGAGGGAAAAATGAATCCTTGGGTTGGTGGGAGGAACCATTTTTCTCTTGGGAATCAAATTCCTTTCCTCCTCATTTCCTTTGGCATCCAAGCAAAGGAAAGGAATCACTTTCCTTTCCCAAGGCTCCAATTCCGCGAACCAAACATGGCCTTAAGTGAAAGCGACTTTTTACTTATTTTGAAAAAAATATCATTGCTAAGAAGTTTGCAAATAATGAACTTCTATGATTTAAGTTTTGATTATATAATATGTTATATTGCATATGCGTCTTTACAAAATGTTCCATCTTCTGGTTCACCGTTCAACATACCACGTTCTGGGTATGTGTTCCAAAGCAGCCTACTCTACCAACAAGGTGCCGTGTTTCGGATAAATGTTCCGAAGGAGCCTACCAACTATATACCACATACCCGTTTTTGTTCCGGATACTGAAGCGTTCTATGTTCCAAGTAACCTTAGTCCACATGCTTTTGGGACGTGTCACGTACTTACCCCTTTCTCCCCATACCATAGTTACAAGGAACCAGGATTGATTACATATAAATGAAGAATGAGAGGAGATGAGCGCTTATGCTGCTAATTCTTCTATAGTGATGCCTAACTAGGTTGTTGCTGCTGCTCCGAATATAACTCTGCTATAGGTAGATTGGATACGTAAGGAGAGCTAGACCTTTAGTGTAGGTTAAACTTGTCTGGGTTTGATTCTGTTTTCTGCTTATAAACTTGAAGCTGATGTGGGTATCTAAATATGACCCCATGTATTTAATCTGTCACCTGTGTCCTGACTCCTACCATTAAACCCAGTTTTCGTCTTGGATCTGTACAGAAGCATATCCACATCGTATGTAGCATATCTATTTTTGATGCATGTTGGGTACAGACAGAGGTGTTGCAAAGTTGTCCTTGACTCCTTGCTTTTGAGCACAAAGGTTACATGTGGCAAAAGAAATCCTAAGGTAGTTCTTCCACTCTGTAACGAATAATCTTCATCTAGTTCTAGAGAACTTTCTTTTAGGATAGACACTTACTCCAAACGAAGGGGGGCATAATCTTGTTGACTTCATGATTTAGAATGTGCTTTCAGTTGCAGGTCTTCTTGAGCAGCATATTCTTCTGCTTGTATTAAAGGTTCACTAAGATGGGAGATTGGGTCTTTTGTGAAATTTGGACTTTGCACAATTTTGTCCTTGCAATGTGTATTTCTATCATGAGAAAGCATGAACACTGACATTATATCAAGATAGTTTCTCAAAGGCAACTCCATTTTCTCCCTTTGGGCAATCATTTAAACTGTACATTGCTCACATCTTATGCAAATAGCTGTAGTTGCATTTTGGCCCAATTATCCTTCCCTGGCATATTGTTGTATGGAAAATATTACTGAACATTATAGTGTGTATGTGTGTGTGTGTGTGTGTATAATATTACTGAAAATTATAGTTGTAATCCCAAATGCAATGATTGAATGCCTTGTTATTTCTGTGTAGTCTGAGGATGCCATGTTACGTGATCAAGAAGAGAGAGCGCAACTCGAGAGGAATATAAGAGAAAGAGATGCAGCTGGGACTAGAAAGGTTTGCTCGACTCTCATGCATAGGTCAAAGTAACTCCAGTTCTATCAATAATTCAGCAATATCCTCCCTCTATATTCGATTTTAGAAACTGATCTGTGTTCTTCTAGGTCTTATACAGTCCTATAATTTCTCTGTTTCTTAGTGGCAAAGCCTATGATTCTTATTGATCATCTCTTTTAAAAATGGATCATTTGATTTAGGATATTTGGTCACTCCACTTTCTCTCTTTGTTTTTGCTTAACTTCACCATTCAATGCCTGCTCTATATGTATATCACTTCTTTTATTTGCAGCCAGGCTTTAGATTGTTCTTTTTTGCTGATGCCCATTTACTATTCACTTTAATGTTTAACTTATGTTCTGTATTTTCTTTTGCCTTTGTTTTATTTTTGTTCACAATTTTCATTACTTCGCCCATTCAATGGGTCATGAAACTTAGGAGTGTAAGTTCTTGAATGTCCAATCTACCAACGCTGAACTTGATCCAGATTGTATACCCTGGCTCATTTATGCTTATATGGACATTGACATATACCTCAATCACAAAATAAAAATTGCAATTTGTTTCTGGGAATCAGAATTCGTCATTAACCAGCTATTCAGAAATGAAAATATTTTTCTCCTTGTAATTGGACTTTCTTCATTTGACTTTCTGTATTTATTTGAAGCTCATCTCTTTTGAAATGGAGGACAATCTTAGCCCTTATTATTGTCTCTATCTAGTCATCTTTGATCTTCCTCTCTTCTGACATAAATGTGCTAACTTTTATCTCTCTCTCTCATTTTAAGATTCCTAATGCACTTATCATACAGAAAATGAAAGATCATCTCAAAATGCTACCATTCATGTCGGTCGCATGGTTCTTCTAATGTTACTCGTTCTTCTATTATGAGATATCATCACAAGAAAAGGCTAATTTTAGATGCTTTAATTGATATCCCATGCTTCTCTTTGGTAGACTGGTTTTCATATGATGGGATAGGTTTGATTATTGTTAAAATTTCACAATGAGCCTTGTATTCTCTAAATCAACTTCTGCTCATGTTTGCAATATTTACTAGACATGCTATGATTTGATATTTCCTTTGTTGCAATTGGAATGCTGTTTTAAAATTACTTATGGCCTCATTTGTTTTGTTCTTATAGTTAACTGAGCCAAAGTTATCAAAGAAGGACGAAGGTATTGCCTATTCATTTTATTGATTGCTCGTTTCTGTGGTAATTGCCTTATTTTATTTATTTTTCTATATAGAGGAGATGATTCGGAGATCAAAAGCGCTCGAGGATGATGATACCTCTAGTCTAAGGTTTGTTAATCCATTTCCAATCGATTTTCTTTTATTTGTAGAGTAGAAAACTTTTAGGTTTAATGTAGCCTACTATTGAAATTAGGTTTAATGAAGCATAATATTGAAATAGCTTCAAGTTTGAGGGATCTTAAACAAATGGTATTACTGATATATTGAGATTCTAACTAAGCATCAATCTTATTACAAAAGGAAAAACAAAGGTCTGCTTGAGAACTTTTGGCACAAATATAGAGATAATTGATGATTACGTTTTTTTTTTTGATAAATGACTAATACAACAACAAGACAACAACTAGAAAGCGTTTATCCAAATCTTTTGGGATTGGCTATTTGAACCCTTTTCTTCCATTACGCATTAGTAGTACAAGTGTGCTAATCTTTAGTCAATTTGTTTGTGTTTGATGAGGGCTTGGTTTGGTTAACATGTGGAGCATTTATATCATTTTGATTGTTTTCGTAAACAAAAATAAATTAAATTTATTGCAGATTCATGTTTCATTATTTTTTGTGGCAGAAAAGTTTCGAGGCAAGTGTATCTACAGAAAAGGAGGGACCAAAAACTTCTAGAGATAAGGTATGGAGTACATGGTGCTAATAAACTTATCCCTCTGTTACATTATTGTTTGATTTTATTAGAATTCCTTTCTATTGGTAACTTGTAATATCATTATTTCTATTGTTGATCCTAAACTGTCTCATGTGTAATCAAATACAGGGATGATATAATTGACCATGAGTACATCTTTGAAGGTGTTAAGCTGACAGAGGCAGAGGAGCGCGAATTGAGGTAATACATTTTGTAATTTATAGGCTTCAAGTAAATTATTACTCTCAGACATTCTGCCATGTTGCCGCCTAGTTATACCACTTTTAGATTGTTTCTTTGGGAACTAATATTTTTGTTGAGGTTTTTGGTATTGGAAGAATTCAAAAAAGGTAACTCTTCCAAAAGATACTGATAGATACTGATGTGCATGCATAATGCACAATCATTAGTTAGCAATCATATTATATTATTTCCTATAGAATTTGACTCAGAATTTAAGTATGAACATTACACTAACAGAAGGGCAGTAGCTGTTATACCGCATGACCTTTTCCTACCGTTTTCAATGTAGCAATTTTATGTGGCTATGCGTGGCCAGGAAAATTATATCATGCCAATATTGCACTTATCTGAAACTCATAATAAAAGAACAATCGTTCATGTGATTCCTCAAAAAAAGCACTCTTGATGACGAAGAGGGAGACAGTGAGGGTAAGGGTAGTTGATGGCAGAGAGGGAGACAAGGGTAAGGGAAGGGAGAAGAAGAGGGGAGGAGATGATGGCGGCGACGGAGAGAGAGGAGATGTGGCAGTGGTCGCGTTTGGTTCTCCAAGAGGGAGAGGAGAAGGGAAGGGGCATAGCGGCGTGGGGCTACTGCCTGATAGGGAGATGGGAAGGGGAGGGCAAATTAGAAGAGAGGAGGCTGCCAGCCAAATAGGGAGGGGAAGCAAAAGGAAGAGTTATGCGGAATGAATACGAAGTTTAAAAACAACAACAATTAAATTGCATTAAAGCAAGTTTCACTTAATTCTTTGCTAATTAACCGATAATTCCTAGGTTGCCAAAATTAATGATTATATAAAGCAAAAACCACAAGCTATCATGCTAACATTAGATATTGTAAGAAATTGAATCAAATGTTACCCCCTAAATCAGGCTAGTTCTCCATTTAATGCTTAGAATGATAACAACAAATTCTAATTTTGATTTTATAGAAGCACTCAAGCTTATTTGTAGATCAACAGCCTATTGATAGTATACGAGTTTCAATTACTTGATTCATTTGAAAGGAAATATGAATTAGATTTGTCAAATGATTACCGGATTAGGACCACTGCTATTGTTGTCTGCGGGTGCTGTTGGCTGATTCTGCTGTTGCTGCTGTCGGGGAGACGGACTGTTGTCGTGTCCGGAGAGAGGAATGAGAGGTCGGGAATGAGAGAAGATTAGGAGAGGGGAGGGGCTTAGCTATCTTAGCCACATAGAGAGTGTATAGTTCATAAAGGAAAATTCTTTTCATTTATTCCATCCTTCAGTAAATGATAAGGATATAAATAGAACTACTAACAACCAACCTCAAAAAAAAAAAAAAAACCTGAATAACTAATTAGTTGAGATACTCCTAAAGAAGAATAGGTAGACAACTACTCTTCCTATTGAGTATGACAACTAATACTTATTCCAACAAGGAAATAACAAAAAGAGAGAGGATAGTGGTGGAGAACTTTCTGACAATGGCTCAAGGGTAGGCTCATAAGAATCCACAAGTAAATTATCTGGATTAATTGGAGGACCTTTGTAAGCCATCAAATCTTTAATATTATGTGGAACTGATCCCGAATCCCGGTAGTAAGTCAATGACATACACATTCAATCCAATTCTTTGCAAAATTTTAAATGGTCCTCCACTGCGAGCATATAATTTCTTAACCGATCCTGGAGGAGACTGTTATGGTCTAATCTGGACCGTAATATAATCACCAATTTGGAATTTAAGATTTTTTTGGTGTTTTATCAGCATAAGAATTATATGAGCATTACTTAGTTCATTTTTTAATGATTTTGTTTATGCAAATCATGAACATGTTTAGCAAATGCAGATGCAGAATCAATGTCCCTAGAATGCTGAGACATGAGAATGAAATCTATAGGCCTCATAGGTGAAACTATGCACAACCTGAAATGGACTCATGCATATAGACCTATTAACTGAACAATTATATGCAACTCGGCCCTAGGTAATATGGGAGTCCAATCCTGATATAACCAAACAACGTAGAAGATTTTCTAAACTTTTATTAGCCGTCTCAGTGTGATTCAGTTGATAATGCGACAAATTGGGTAGGATTGCTCCTTGGACAAGATCAATAGCGTGTTGGATGTAACACATCAAAGGTAAACAATTCAGTACACCCTCGGAAAAAATATGCTTACACTCTTCAAGGATGGGTATTATTTCAGTTGGAACTTGCTTTGGAAGTCCTTCTTGACTTCCCTAGCAACCAAGGTAACTAATGTAGTACTTTTTGCAATCATTGTCTTCCATATCTTTAGGGCCTATAAGGGCAAGCCCTTTCTTCTCGTCCGAGGTTCCACTCTTCTTAATATTTGGAATAGGCTTTGGTTGCATAGGATTGAGCCTAATCTTTTGACCCTTATATATGAATGTGCAAGAATTGCAACGTCCATGGAGAGTGACGTCTAAATCGAATAGCCAAGGTCTTCCTAACATGATATGTCCCACATTCATTTTAATCACATCGCACCATACCTTGTCCTTATAACTAGCAAACTTTACAGGAACAATACATCTCTCCGTAATGCTGATGGATAGCTCATCTCCATCTAACCTTATACGGGTTAGGATGAGGTTCAGTCTCAAGACCAGCCTTGACTGCTATGTTAGATGCAATAGTGTTGACACAACTCCTACCGTCTAAAATTACCTTGCAAGATTGATTACCAATTCTAATAAAGGTGTGAAAAATGGAAGTACGACGCCAATTGTCAGTCTCTCTAGCTTATGACAAGACACATCGGACAACACTAAGTCTAAGGTCCTCACGACTCCTATCAACACCCCAAAAGTTGGGGAACCCCTAATAAGGCCTATATACCCATCGTCTTCAGGACGATCATCTTCGTACTCTCCTAGATATGGTTCATGTTGTACTACATTGACATCTTGGTCTTCACCAGGTTGATTATCTACGAGGAGGGCCTGAGTCGGACACTGATGTGCTTGATGATCATAACCGTGTCACCAATAATACTCAATACGAGAATTGACCTTAGTAGCCTCCCAAACAAACCCTTTTTGTTGAACGACGATGGAACACTGGGCTTTGGCTTGGGACGGATTAGACCTAGGCTTCGACTCATTGGATCTGTTAGGGGTGGTCCATGAATCACGCTGCCTATTGAAAGAGGGTCTTTGAAATCGGTCAAGATTTTCAACCAATTGATAAGTATACTCTAACGAAGTTACCTCACACAAAAATAAATCTCGTTGTAAGTCATCTCGAAGTCTAGACCTAAACCTAGAAATTATCATCCCAATCTCTTTTGACACATCACATCAAATTAAATATTCGTTGAATTTGGAGATGTATTCCATGACATGACGATTGTCTTGGGTCAGTTTCTGCCATTGATCCAAGAGCCCTTGTCGGTAGGAAGTTGGCAATTTTTTTTTTTCCAATTTCTCTTTCATCTCATCCCATATAAGAATGAGTTTTTGTCTCCCTTGTACCAACAATCGCTCAACATTATGCCAATGCAACTTAGCTTATTCAACAAGCTTTATTGTGGCAAAACGGACATTTTTAGCCTCATACATATCATACCACCGAAAGTAGTGGTCCATGTATGTCATCAAGTCAACAAAAACTTTTGGGTCCAGTTGACCATCAAAAGTAGGCACTTTTATTTTCACGCTTCTCATTATTTTTTCGTCTCGGTCTAGGGGGTGGCCTATAGTCATGATATCTGACGGGATCATTCCGACGGTGATCAAAGCCTCTAAATCTATCCCTATCTAGATTATCTTGGGGTTGTCTACAGTCTTGATACCCAACTGGGTCATTCCTATGATGGTCCAAACCCCCATGTCTGTCCATCTCTCGAGGGCCACTATGATGGGAACTTTCATCTAGCAGGTCAGGATTTCTACGACGTTTATGTTCGAGTCTGTCAATTCTGTCCCTAGTATCTTCATTAGATGTTCTTAGTGCATTGTTATCTTTTTCCATGTTAGGCGGTTAAGATATCTTGTAACATTTGTTCTTGTTCAGGGGCCATATCAGGAGTGAGTTTGTATTGTCTACTGCTGCATGTGCTCATGCAATGTGATATGGATACTAAAAGATACTCTATATGTTTTTAATGCATAAATTGAAGGAACATAATGCAAACCTAAACCTAAACCATGCTCTGATACCAAAATTGATGCGGAGAAAACAACAATTAAATTGAATTAAAGCAACTTTCACTTAATTATTTGCTAATTAACATATAATATCTATGTTGCCAAAATTAATGATTATATAAAGTAAGATACCACAAGCTATCATGCAAACCTTAGATTTTGTAGGAAATTGAATCAAATGTTACCACCTAAATTAGGCTAGTTCTCCATTTAATGTTTAGAATGATAACAAGTTCCAGTTTTGATTTGTAGAAACACTCAAGTTTATTTGTGGATCAACAGCCTACTGATAGTATATTGGATGTAGATGTGCAGTTGTTTCAACTACTTGATTAATTGGAAAATAAATCTGATTTTGATTTGTCAAATGATTACCGGATTAGGTTTGTTGTTTGCTTCTGCTGCTGTTGTTGCTGTCAGGGAGACGGATTGTTATCGTGTCCGGAGGGAGGAATGAGAAGTCGGGAATGAGAGAGGATTAGGAGAGGAAGAGAGGCATGGCTATCTCAGCCACATAGAGAGAGTAGAGTTCATAAAGGAAAATTCTTTTCATTCATTCCATCCTTCAGTAAAATAGAAGGATATAAATAGGACTACAAACAAACAACCTCAAACAAAAAAATTGAATAACAAATTAGTTGAGATACTCCGAAAGAATAGGTAGACAACTACTCTTCCTATTGACTTGTCGCGGTTGGCTTATTTTTAGTGTATTTTCTCAAGCATGCTTAGTTATTTTATATATACTTGTGAATTCAATAATGCTTGGTTCATTTAATATTTAATATATTCTTAAATGTCTAATTTCTATCTATAAAATTTGGGATCTCCAAAGCGACTGACTTAGTTCTTGTTTCCAAATTGAAGTTATAATTGTCTTGTTTTACTTGTGAATTCTTATTTTTCAACTATAAAAGGAACTATGAAATTTTATAAGCTAAATAGATAATTATATAACTTACGATAGCCATATAATACGGCCGATACCGATGCGGTTTGGCATGTGTTGATCCATCTACCGATACAGATGGATACTGACGTTGGGGCCTCTTTTCTAGTCAGTTCGATAGAGAAAATTGAATGAAAAAAAGATCAATAAACAAAGTGCGTAAAACATAGTAAGATAGTAAAAGCATGTAAATGAAGAAAACTTATTTATCACAGGTAAACCAATATGTAAGGGTGACTATTATTTTTTATTCAATTCCAAACTACTAAAAAAATAACACAAATAATACTTAAAATTATATCTAAATGTATACAATTTTTTTCTAAATTTTAGTAATTTGTTAATAATTATTTCTTTCCGATGCCCCAAAAAAAAAAAAAAAACCCAAATTGCGATCCCAAACTGCCGATCCCTATACTCATAGGAAGGTCCGATACCAATATTGCGAACCTTGCTTATAAGTAAACTTAATAAATCTTCTTTAAAGTTTTTTCTCATTTACGAATTAACTTGGAACATCTAAGCTTACTAGTAACCTGTCTGAAGAATGTCAAGCTCTGACCTATTTTCCTTCTTCTCTCATTATATGGAGGAAAAGGTCTGAAGTTAACTTGCATAGGAGCATCACAAACAAGCTTGAAAAATAGAAGGCATTGTACTACATGATATTGACTTTCCAAGTTATACTTGGTTTTATTATTTTAACTCATTTTGATTATTCTTATGATACCTTTTAATATCTAATGCTTGGTTTTTTTGTTAATATTTTATATCGAGTTTTCCTTCTTTCAGTTTGAGTGCACCCACCTTACCTATGAAGCACGGGTATTCCATGTAGGAAGGTGAACCTTTACTGGGTATTGGTATTCCTTGGGTACTCCTGGGTACATACTGCAAATATAGCAAGTTTTTTATTTACGTCTACTTTTATATTAATTTTGGGTACTTAGTGCATACTTCTTATGTGCTTCGTGGGAACTTTGACCCGGTAACCCAACTAACAACCCAAACATAAGTGAACTAATCCTAAATTTTTTCTAGACAACAATGTGGGACGTTGGTGGATGAATTTGATCCATTGATTGTGCTTGAGTTCTTGAAATTGCCAACTTGTCTTTTGGTGAACCTGATTTGGAAGCTGTATTGTCCATTGATGACGGTGATGACAATGAAGTAGTGGGGGTGTTGTTTTTGCTACCTAGTTACGAAGATTAAAGACATGTTTATACTTTTGACTTTTGAGTCCAATGGCATGGTATGATTTTTTTGGTACTTATTTTTGAGACACATATGTAGCACTTGTACTCGAACCCGTACCTATGCTTCATACCACCACAGATTACGTCCAACACAAAAAAGAAAGGTGGTGTATGTGATCCGTTCTATTTGTACGAGTCACGAATGTTGATGTTTTGACTTTTGAGTCTAATTATGAATTGTGATGACATGGAATTTTGGTACTTATTTTTGAGAATTATATATATATATATATATATATATATATATATATATATATATATTTTTTTTTTTTTTAATATATATATATATATATATATATATATATATATATATATATATATATATATATATATATATATACAAGGAAGGGATCAAGTGACACATACACTTTGACACATAAAAAAATACAGTCTTAGACATACATCAATAGAAATTAATGGCTCAGATTGTATGATATGATGTGGCTACTAACTATAATGGAAATTTTGTTAAGTAATTTATGTTTCACCTATTAATTACCTCAATTAATACACAAAGTTCGACTAATTTTTGAACCTGGTCCGGATTTCCTTTTTAAGCAAATACAATATTAATTACTACAATCCATAATTACTACAACCCACTATTTAATAGTCCTCATTCTATCATGAACCGGAAAATTGAGTCTCTCAAAAGCATATAAATTTACAAAGTTTGACTAATTTGTGAACCTGGCCTAGATTACCATTGAACATAGAAAGTTGTAGGATTCTAACTGACAAACCTAAATGTGATTACAAATAGAGAATAACAAATTTGGTTGGGCATCCACAACTATAATAGTATCCAAGCTAAAATCTCCGATACTCTTATCTTTCTTCCAGAAATATTAGAGGAAGTACACTCATAAATCTCTTATGCCAATTGTCATTGTTGTCATGACAAGTTGAATAAAATCCTTCCACGTTGTCATTTTTCATTCAAATTTTAGCTTGGATACTATTATAGTTGTGGATGCCGACCAATTTTGTTATTCTCTCTTTGTAATCACATTTAGGTTTGTCAGTTAGGATCCTATAACTTTCAATGTTCAATGGTAATCCAGAACTTTGTAAATTTGTATACTTTTGAGAGACTCAATTTTCCGGTTCATGATAGAATGAGGGACTATTAAATAGTGGGTTGTAGTAATTAATGGGTTGTATTTGTTTAAAAGGGAAATCTGGACCAGGTTCAAAAATTAGTCAAACTTTGTGTATTAATTAAGGTAATTAATAGGTAAAACATTAATTACATAACAAGTTTCCATTATAGTTAGTAGCCACAACATACCATACAATCTGAGCCATTAATTTCTATTGATGTGTGGCTAAGATTGTGTGTTTTTTTATGTGTCAAAGTGTATGTGTCGCTTGATCCCTTCCCATATATATATATATATATTACACACACAAGTACTCGTATCCTTGCCTATGCTTCATAGCACCACAGATTACGCCCAGCCCAAAAAGATAGGTTGAGTATGTGATTCATTCCATTTGTATGGATCACGAATGTTACAAAAATTCACTTCAAGACCAGTTGTTGGAGTCTGCCCTTGGAAATGGGAAAGGCAACGGTAGTTTCGGCTTGAACATTCAAGGCATCACTGCCGTTTTTTATCGTAGTGTGCTAGATAAAAGAATCTCTTATGAGTCATAATTTGATCCGAGTTGACTTCCGTGATAGTCTAGAATATCTTCATCTTAGCAATTTTTGGTCAACGTAAGATTTTTTTATAGAGTTTTTACATTGTTCATCATCTTGTAGAAGAGTGGTGTTTTTCGTATGGGATCAGCCATTTGGTAACAATCTTATCCCTAATTTTGTTCTTGATATTTTAACCATGTTTTGGCAATCATGAAGCAAATTGGCTACGTAGAGTATCTGGTTGCTACATTTGTCTCCTGAAGTTCTGTTATTTTGGGCTTCTTGAGAATCCTATGTCATCATTCTGGACATGTCAAATTGATATGCAATTTTCTGTTTGTCATGTATTAAGGACACTTGCCTTGCCATTACTATTTTTCTCAGGAATGCAGTTTATTTCTACATGTATAGGCATATGTCTATCACCTTATGACAGGCTCGCGTCGTTTTCTTCTACAGGTACAAAAAGAAAATTTACGAGCTCGCAAAGGAGCACTTGGATGTAGATGATATCAGCGAGGTAATTAATGATTTAGTGAGAAGCATTGCCTATCCCAAATGTTAATCCCATTTATTAAATTAATGATCAGTATGGAGCTATTTCTATATCCTGTCCTTTATAACTTTCTTTTGCATAGTTTCGAGTGGATTTGAAGGGGTCAAGGTACTGTGAAGTACAAACAGACAGAAAGTGATATTGTAATGAGATGAATTTGTGAGGATGTGAAGAGGTTTAGCTAATGTGAAGCACAATCGAGAAGTGGTATTGTTATAAGATGCACCTCTTACTCCTGGGTGCAGAAGGAGCTGTTCTCATAAGAATTTGTTAGATATGTATGAAGTACTCATTTAGCAAACCTCAATGAGTTGGGATAAAGCCATTATCGTTCTTGTAGCAGATACTACAGGTTATGTCCCAGCAATTGATGATAAACAGTATGAGCGATTATTTCCACTATTTGTGTTGTGGTCCATTGCAGACTTGTAATCTTACATTTGAGTTTCGAGATACAAATACATACACTCAGTTCCATAATTCTTTGACGATAATCACTCGTTCGATTTTAGCTATAAAAGACAAATTATTGTGCGATATGGCGTACAGTCAGAAATAAACATCATCTGGTCAAGTCTCCGGATCCACATGCTGCAATAAATGACATGTATTAGCACTAAAATTTGGATCACTTTGTTCCTACTCTGCATGTTGCCTATATACATGGCTGTTGAGGTACCTAAAGGGATCCCTTTGATCTGCATGTTGCCTACATACATGCAATAAATGACATGTCAGCTCATGCATTTCATTTGTACTCTTTTGTCTTAAGTTAGTGAAAAGTGTTACCAAGCAGCTCGAGCCCCTCTATCACTTATTGCCACATCGGTAACGGTTGGGAGCCTGAGGACCAAGGTTCACAATATCGGTATCGGAATCGGTATCGGACTATTCCTATGAGTATTGGTATCGGCGATATCGTATCGGAGTATCGGACTTTGGTATCGGAAAACAAATAATTATTAATAAATTATTTACATTTAAAAACATATATTTTATACATTTAGGCATAATTTTAAGTATTTCAGCGTTATTTCTTAGTAGTTTTGAAATTATATGAAATAGTAGTCACCCTTACCGATTGGTTTTGCCGAATTGACCGGAACAAAGACCCCCAATGTCAGTATCGGTCAATATTTGGTATCGGTCGGTATCGGATCGGAACATGCCAAACCGTATCGGTATCGGCCGTATCGGATCGGTATCGGCCGATACTTTAAACCATGCTGAGGACTACAATCTTTTGGCACAACTTAGCTGTCACACGAAATATGCATGGAATAAAAAATGATCACACTAAAAAAACTAAATTATGTCACATATTAACAAAAAATCTAAATTAAGTAGATAATATTTGGTCTTTGATGATAAATTTTCTTTTCTATATAGCTGATAGCCAATTGGTGTGATATTTCTACTTTTTCTGTTTTACAAGTTTATGCTGAAGAATAGAAAGAGGTATATCGGCTTATGACCATAGACCGTTTTTAGCAACTTTCTGTCCCTAACTATGTACAGTTTTGAGCTTTCTTATTTCCTTTATTCATGCAAGTAATTTTTGTTTAGCTTACAGTCATAAATTACTTTAAACTACAGTATAAGATGCCTGAGGCATATGATCAAGATGGAGTTGTAAATCAAGAAAAAAGATTCGCTGCAGCAATCCAGCGATACAGGTTAGTTCAATTATAGTTACCCTTTTGCTGCAGTCATTAATCTTTTTGGACCAGCATCAAATTTTCTGCATGCTTACAGTAAATATGCTCTTATCCGAGAGGAAAGATGTCTGTAATTATGTTTGTTTTCTGAGTATTGTTCGCTTCTATCTAGAGATCCTGGTGCAGGAGACAAGATGAACCCATTTGCAGAACAGGAAGCATGGGAAGAACATCAAATTGGTACAGATGTTGCTCATCTTTAATTAGTGATTATGTCAATGTTCACGTTTTGAGCACAATATGTAGTATTTGTGGCGTTGGTCAACTTTAAATTCGTTCTTATTTCAGGGAAAGCAACGCTAAAGTTTGGCTCTAAAGATAAAAAACAAGAAGCAGATGATTACCAGTAAGTTTTTGTGATTTTCTTCTTTATGTATGGTGGTACATCAAGTTGTATTTCCTGTATATTCTTAATATCTAGCTTCTATAAGCTTCAACATTGAATGCATTACCCTAAGGAGCTATAGTCACTCGAGTTTATAACCAGATATCCTTATCCTATAACAGAATTTATACCCATCTTTTCGTCCAATTGTATTTTTTGATTATATAGGTATGTTTTTGAAGATGGAATAGATTCATCAAGGAATCCGTGATGGATGGAATTCAGGTATTTTATTAAAAAAAAACCCTTCAACTTCACGGATTTAATCTTTTACTTTTGGTACACCAAGCAAGACGTTTCATGTTGGATACATTTTCTTTGAATAGGATGAGGATGCGATGCCTCCTGAGAGCCCCGGTGCTTCAAGTGCAAAATCAATGTTACAGGTGCAGTATTTTTTTTAATATTTAACAACAAATTAATGGATGATTATCAGTAGCACTAATTAATTTGGATCTTGCTGTTGTATTTGTATCAAATTTAGTTCTTCCACTTCTATACAATTGCAGAACCATAATCTTTTAGTATGTTTATTTTCCCTTGTATTTTACAGGATGAGAGAAAAACTCTTCCCATCTACCCTTACCGAGAGGAGTTACTTCAAGCCATTAACGATCACCAGGTCTGTAGAGCTATAGCAATCAATTGTATGTCTAATGTATGCAGCAGGAAGGTACCTAGATATATGATCTACAACATGTTAGATGCATCTAAGATTCTATTTAGAAGAAATCACTGACACCTCTATTGTGTAAAATCTTACTTTTAATTTTATGCATGTTTACTGAAAATTTTAAATAGTGGACGAAACTAAAAGATTGTACTGTGCTACTACTGGAAAGGGTGTCCCTTTGAGTCAGTTTCTGTATGGCCCATTCTTGACTAGAACCATTCAAGCTGTAGTTTTCCTACTTGGTGCATTTGAGTTTTCTGGTCCTTATGTATTACCTTTGTTGGCATGATTCTTTAACAGAGATGATAGCAGCTATTCAGGATGATCAGGATGAGCAAAGACCCAAAGATGTATATTTAGGTTGATGATAAAGATACTATCACCCAGTTTGGAGCTTCAGGATTACATGTAATGTTTGAAATTTGAATAAGAAAAGCATTGTCGTTCAAATTGTTAGGACAACAGAAATAAATGACGGTAGAGGTATCATAATCTTAGAGTAACAGAGGGAGGTATATTTATATATTTCCTCCTGTAACTGTAAGTACGCAAAGAAGGAACGATTAATCCGTCGGTTTGTGCTGTATGAGAGATCAAAGAATGGAGACATTTATAAGCTAGCCAACATGCAATTTGTTGGGTTGACAACCTTTTTGAACATGCAAATCTTAATTCTCTATACGACCCAAATCAGAAAGCTCTATGTTCAACATAGTTTGAATCATTTGAGCATTATCGAGCCAAAACTTTTAGTGGTCTTATAATGTCCAGTTATTTTCCCCATTTGTGTAGTTTTCTCTCTGTTACATCTAATTATTAGTATGTTTCCTATTTATGTATTATCCTAAGCACAATGGTTAAAATCTCTCCTTTTTTTTAAACAGGTTATTGTGATTGTTGGAGAGACTGGTTCCGGGAAAACTACACAGATACCCCAGTATCTCCATGAAGCTGGGTATACAAAGCGTGGAAAGGTACTTTCACAAACCAAATTATATGTCAGAAAATACTTTTATCTCTCGTCACGTTAAGATCATTGGTAAGATAGCATTCCACCTGTCAAACTCAAAAGAGATATGTTGTCTGTCATTCTTGGTTCAGACAGTGCATCATCCTAAATTCAATTTGTTTTTTAGTTGTCCACATCATGGTTGTCAGAAAGTTGCTGATCGTGGCTAGGGTGAGCATTATTCGGTTTTGGACTGAAAACCGAACCGAACCGAATAAGAGATTCGGTTCGGTTTGAAAAAAGGGGTTCGGTTTCGGTTTTGAAAATACTAAGGGCGCCTTTGGTTATCATTTTAAATTTAGCATTCTGTGTTTAAACTTCAAAAAGTACAAAAAATAGTGTTTGGTTGCCTCCCTTGCAATTGTGCTTTCAAATTTTTTCTTCGAAAAGCTATGTTATAACTTAGCTTTCAAAGTGGGAGCTAAAAGTAGTTTCCTCAAATGTGTTTTTCCAAAATCTGTGGGCCCCACTCCTCCACCAACCACCCAACTCTCTTGCTCCCTCTCTCTCCTCACTTGCTCAACTCTAGAGGGAAAGAAGCGGCCAACTCCCTCTCCCCACCTCGACCTCCAATGCCTTCGAGGACGTGCTCGGCTGCCACGAGCTACCTCGTCGAGCACGTGCTCGGCGAGGACCAGCTGCCTCCGCCGCTCCTCCCACCTTGCTGAGCGGTGACGTTCCTCGATGAGCCCCCCCCCCCCCGACTTCCTCTCCTTCAAGATCCTGAGCACGGCTTCGACATTGGGCGACGCGGAGGAGGTTGGCGTTGGAGAGGTCGATGTCGAGGAGGGTGGTGGTGAGGGAGGGGGGAAAGGGGGAGGAGGAGATGGAAGGGGTGGTGGATAGTGGTGGTGTTGCCAGTGGGGGAGCAGCGTCCCGCGGGAGGAGCAGAGTCCCGCGAAGAAGGGACGGGAGGTGGTGTTGCGAGAGGGTTTTCTTGGGAAGGAGAGGGGCTGGGGAAGCTGGTGTTCTGCGGTAGCGCGGGGAGATGTACACGAACCAAATCTCGCCTGTTGTCACCGTGGGTTTCGGCTTCGTCTTCGTTGGACACAGGGATACATAATGAACACATGGATAGAATTGAGCTGACATGAGACAATTTTTGTTAGACACAGGGATACGGAATGGACACAGGAACACAGTTAAAAAAAATTAGTTTCTAAATTTTTTTACCAAACAAATCTTCAAAATTTATTTTAAAAATCATGTTCCAGATGAAAGTAACCAAACGCAAAATCAGAATTTCTATACTCAGAAAACAACTTTATAACTTATTATCAGAAAACTGCTTTTAGAATAAATTTCAGAAAGACTATCCAAACGGACCCTAATTTTTTTTATTCGTTTTGGTTTCGCTTTTGGGTTTTGGTTTTGGTCCAAAACCAAAACCGAATAAGACTTATAAAACTATATAAATATCGTCAATTCTTTGCATATTTTATAAAATGTGTATACTTTGAAAACAACAATTCTATGTATGTGTTTTGAAGTCCAAACTTTGGTAATTTAATAATTAGTCCAACTTCGGACACAATTATGAAATATAACAAATGTGTATAAAATTTATAATTTATAATATAATTTACCACAACCTTAACTTTGACCGAAGCCATTAAACAATAGAAATAGCCCAACTGAACAAATGAATCGATTATTCGGTTCGGTTTTGATTTTGAATTTTTAGAATTTCGGTTTGTTCAGTTTTGACTTTTTCGGTTCGATTTAAACCGAACAAACCGAATGCTCACCCCTAATCATGGCAATAGAAAGTTTTTGTTGCCTTTGAACTTTTTATTTTCCACTCATGTCTTTAGGAAAATGGGCTTTGCCATTTCTTGGTTCAAAATTGAATTAATTGTGACCCTAAAAGTATGAGGTTGCTGCTCTGCACTTCATTGCTGCTGATGGGGCCATCATTATCATCCATTGCAGCCATGAACCCATATAGGTGATGCAGAAAATATATTTATGTTTCATTATCCATCACAATAATTGTTGTATTTTTTGTTGCTATTTTACTGTGATATTGAAGTAAGTGTAGTGTAGAGTTGGAATAATAGGATAATCTTATTAATGAAGGAGAGCTACATTATATATGAGAGGCTAACCCCTCTCACTATTGTTCTAGGCAATGTGGGACTAAAGCCCACTAATACTATTTAATATGACTAATATACTTACACCCTCCCTCAAGCTGGAGCATAGATGTCAATCATGTCCAACTTGTTACATAGAAATTAAACCGAGGACACAAAAGAGATTTCGTGAAGATATCGGCTATCTGATCACCGGTCCTCACATGGTGAAATTTTATGATCCCCTCTGTATACTCATTACGGACGAAGTGGATGTCGATTTCAATATGCTTCGTCCTTTCATGGAATACATATTGGTAGCAATATGGATAGCAGACTGATTATCATACCACATATCTGTGTACTCGATCCTGCTTCTTCCAATTCTTGTAGAAGATGCTTCATATATAACATCTCTACTGTGCTATGAGCAATGGCTCGATACTCTGCTTGTGAACTTGATCGTGCTATTACATTCTGCTTCTTGCTCTTCCAAGATACCAAGTTTCGCCAATAAACATGAGTAGTCAGATGTAGATCGTCTATCTGTCAGGCTTGTACCCCAGTCAGCATTAGTAAAACACTCAATACGAGTGTGTCCATGATTCTCCATCCGAATTTCTTTTTCTGGATTCTTGACTAGATAGTCCAGGATTCTGAGAATTACCTGCAGTGTGGAAATCTTGGAGAACCCATAAATCTGCTTGCAACTCTAACTGCGAAAGAGATGTCCGGACGAGCATACTGTCAAGTAGTTGAGTTTTCCAACTACTCGTCGATATGATCTGGACTAGTCATCAATACCCCCTCGTGTGGAAGTAACTTAGCCCCTGGATCCATAGGTGAGGTTGTCTCTTGGCTTGCATCTTCCTGCATCATTCAGTATATCCAGCACATACTTCCTTTGAGACATTACAATGTCCCCCTTACCCTGTGATCTTAACACCCAAGAAATGATTCATTGATCTCATATCTTGGTTTGAAATTGTTCTCCTAGAAACTTCTTGAGACTACAATACCCTTGCTGTTGTCTCTCGTGATTACAATATCATCAACATAGACACCAAGTAGTATCCTTCCGGCTGATGTCTGTCGGTAGAATACTGAATGATCCTTCTTTAATTGATACATGCCAAACTGAGTAACAACATGTGTAAATCGACCAAATCACACACGAGGTATTGTTTTAGACCATATAAGACCTTGCAATACACACTTTACTCTCCCTTGCAACGAACCCGGGAGGTTGTATCACATATACTTCTTCATCAAGATCTCCGTGAAGAAAAACATTCTGATATCTAGCTAAAGCAATGTCCAGTCGTAGCGAACAACCAAGGCCAGAAGTACACGAATAGATGTCATTCTGCCAACCGGAAAGTCTTAAAATAATCCGCACCAAAGGTCTGAGAATATCCTTTAGCCACCAGACGAGCGCCTTTAGGCGATCAAGAGTGCCATCCAGTTTCACTTTGATAGTGAACACCCTTTGCAACCTACTGCCTGTTTACCGAAAGTAAATCGACTAAGTCCCAAGTGTGGTTCTCCGGAGAGTTTTTATCTCCTCGTTCATAGCAGCACGCCAACTAGGATGTTTGAGACCCTTCTCAGCGTTTTTGGGAATCTGAATCCCATCAATAGTAGCCATCAGAGGCTGAGTGTGACTGGTAAGTCCTTTGTAGTTGTCAACATACAAGGGATTTTGCGGCTAGGTTTTTTTTTTTCTTTCAGGGAGAGAGAAGGGGGTTGGATGGTGGCTAGGATTTTGGCTCTGATACCATGTAGAGTTGGAATAATGGAATAATCTTATTGATGAAGGAGGGCTACATATATAGGAGTTGCTAACCCCTCTCGCTATTGTTCTAGGAAATGTGGGACTAAAGCCCACTAATTTTTTTTTTAATATGACTAATATACTAACATGTAGATTGTTATGATGCCTTTGACGAGAGATTATCTTCGCTTTGCCCGAAAGTTTAGATGTTGATAGAAAGAATTACAGCATCAAGGTCATGGATGTTGCATACATCACAATGCTGGCCGATTATTATTCCAGTAATGCTACTTCAAATGCATTCTTCGTTGGTGTATATCAAGCTTTACTTGCATTAACAAATTGAGCTTCATCTGATGTCCCAATCTTGTGTTCCTTGTACGTTTGGGGGATTTTAGATTTTACTTGGGATAACGATAACATGCAGTGACTAGTCTATAGAAGCAAGATAAAAATGGCATACAGGTATATAAGTTAGTAATAATGCATTGTGGATGTGGGAGATGGGTTGTGAATAATAAATTTAGCAATGCTTTATGCGTGTCAGTTGCACGGATGCCTTAACAACATATGGTCCGATCACTTAAATTTTTTTTGTATAACGAGATTTAAAGTGCGCTAAGATAGAAGTATAGTAAATATAGAAGTCGAGTATATTGTTAATATGAAGTTGTTTACGCAAGGATGTATTAGATTTTCCTCATTAGTTGATTCTGCTATCTTCAGAGTTCAAATGCAGCAGTAACTTTATTTAGTTGAAAGAGATACTATACATGTCCCAAGCGGAGTAGGCATAGTCAAACAAATTGTGAGTTGGAGAGAAGCGAACATTTGGACATTCATACAGTTACCGTTCTCATATCTGCCTTGGCAAGTGCTAAAAAGCTGTGTGTGTATCCATATGAAACCTGGGTGTCCCTTCAACGATCCAACTTTGATTAGTTATTTAATTTATGCATGTCATATCCTCTTGGAGCATATGCTGGGCCAAGAAATCTTGCTGGGCCTCATGCATCCAGTAAAAATATCTCTTACTAGTTGCTGTTGAATAAATATACAATATTCTGTAATAAACCCTTGTGAAAATGACCTTTATGATCGAGGACCTGTTTAGTGAACACATTGCTTGATACATTAGCTGACCTTTCAGATCCACTTATGAAAGTACATACTTATACTGTTCTGCATCTTTGTATGATCAACACCAACCATACTCTGTTTATTAAGTTATTTAGATGTCTGGCTGGCTCGGTAAGCACAAGCATCATATTAGATCTTACGGCAGGCATTATCTTATCTGAACTTGTTTTCTTTGAACTTGAATCTTCTGTGCATCACAAGTACCACCATTAGTGCTCTCTTCACTCATTCAGGCCACCATTTTCGAGCAGTGATTCTTATTGGCTAGTGACTAAATCTTTTTTCAAGAGTGGCGGTGTCTTTGTCAGAGTTTTCGGATTACGTAGAAGAATTTAGGTATCTTGCATTCTGACCCCTATTCATTGCTCCACATGTCATTACTTTTCCTATTGCAAGTACCATTGCTAGTGATCTTGCTCTTCCCTTCTTCAGAGCCACCACATTGAATTGGCTACACATTGAACCACTACTGCCTGTCTTCTTCAGAATCTTCCTGTCTAGAACTATGCAGAAGAATTGAGTGTTGAAGTGCCATGCCATTCACAACACATTGTTAGCTTTGGTGGCTTTGACACCTCACTTAGAAAAGGGTATGAAGCTTTCTGTGACGTAAATGACCCTTAAAGAGTCTTGGTGGAAACATTTTCATGCTGCCAACGCCAGAAATTGGCGTAAAGGCTTTGTTGTACTCGTATTTTGAGGTATGTTATACTTTCTGTGTTTTGTGTTATTGTTATATTAGCTGATGTGGCTTATATTTGGAAGCAGTTATTTTCAGTGATGTGATTATTAGCAGCTACATACCTGCGCATCCATCGTCAGAGTTATTCTACTTAAACAAATGAAGTACATACATATTTAACCTGCTAGTATAATAGTTGGACTCATCCTTATTCTGCTTTATCTATTCAAACATTTGTGTTACCTGATTACTCTCATAATCATGGTTTTATGGGTTTTACGTTCTGTTCTTAAATTTTGTAGATGTGTGCTTTGTGCCTGTTGCTTTGCATTCTATTCTTAAATTAAAAATGGGGGTGCCTGTAGGATGGTCTGGATAAGTTTAGCTCTTATTGAGACATTTACTAAAACTCTCTCTAGGTTGGATGCACACAACCACGCCGAGTTGCAGCAATGAGTGTTTCCGCTCGAGTTGCCCAGGAGATGGGTGTTAAACTTGGCCATGAGGTTTGCCGTTTTACATGCTTTCTTTAAACTGTAATCCAGAGACCTTACCGTAATTTGCATGTAACTGAAAGTGAGCAACATTTTGTAACATCTCCTTTTTGTTGTTTTATGGCCTTGATGCACAGGTCGGCTACTCTATTCGTTTTGAAGATTGCACCTCTGAGAAAACAGTTCTAAAATACATGACAGATGGGATGTTGTTACGGGAATTCCTAGGTGAACCTGACTTAGCCAGCTATAGGTAAAATATAAAAATCATTATTCATCAATAATGACACGTGAATTTTAATATCTTCTTTTTCATGTTTTTAAATCAGTGTTGTGATGGTGGATGAGGCACACGAGAGAACACTTTCAACCGATATCTTGTTTGGTTTGGTAAAGGTAACTTAAACAAGTTGAAATTGACATTTAATATATCTTCTTTTAGTCTTCTTTTAAACATCTCGCTGAGTGGTGCAATATGATAATTTAAACTCATTATGCATGTCCTTCATAGGATATTGCTCGCTTCCGCAAAGATCTGAAGTTGCTTATTTCTAGTGCAACACTTGACGCCGAGAAGTTCAGTGATTATTTTGATTCTGCACCTATTTTCAAGATCCCGGGGAGGCGATATCCTGTTGACATACATTTCACTACAGCTCCTGAAGCAGATTATATAGATGCTGCTATTGTCACTGTTCTCCAAATACACGTGATCCAACCACCAGGTGATATTCTTGTATTTCTCACAGGTCAAGAGGAGATTGAGACTGTAGATGATATTGAAGCACAGAACAAGAGGTTTAGGAACAAAAATAGCAGAACTTATAATATGCCCTATTTATGCTAACCTTCCGACCGAGCTTCAGGCCAAGATTTTTGAACCTACTCCGGAGGGGGCAAGGAAGGTTGTTTTGGCAACAAACATCGCAGAAACATCATTGACAATAGATGGGATTAAATATGTCGTTGATCCTGGGTTTTGTAAGATTAAATCATATAATCCTCGAACGGGTATGGAGTCGTTGCTAGTCAATCCAATTTCTAAAGCATCTGCAATGCAAAGGGCTGGAAGATCTGGACGTACAGGACCTGGAAAATGCTTCCGTTTATATACAGCATATAATTATCATCATGATCTAGAGGATAACACTGTACCTGAGATCCAAAGAACAAACCTTGCAAATGTCGTGCTCACACTTAAAAGCTTGGGCATCCATGACTTAGTAAATTTTGATTTTATGGATCCACCACCATCAGAAGCCTTGCTGAAAGCCCTTGAACAACTTTTCGCACTCAGTGCATTGAATAGTCGGGGAGAATTGACCAAGGTTGGAAGGAGGATGGCAGAATTCCCACTTGATCCTATGCTCTCCAAGATGATAGTTGCTTCAGAGAAATACAAGTGTTCAGAGGAGGTTATCTCCATTGCTGCAATGCTGTCTGTTGGGAATTCCATCTTTTATCGTCCAAAGGATAAACAAGTCCATGCGGACAACGCAAGGAAGAATTTTCACTCTGGATTTGTTGGAGATCATATCGCTTTGCTCAATGTAATTTATCATTGTTTCTTCTTGCATTTTTCTACTGCAACTGTTATAGTCCAAAATATAGCTATTAGTATGAATCTCAGTATTTTTTATGTTAAACAGTGACAGTTTTATTGTTGTATCAGGTCTACAATTGCTGGAAAGAAACAGACTTCTCAACTCAGTGGTGCTATGAAAATTATATCCAGGTAACATCAAAGAAACTGGAGTGCTTTGATTTTTATAGTATTTTTTAACATTATTTCACTTTGAAAGGTTCAGAAGGTTGCCTTTTGCATGTACTTAACATGTATCTTATCCTATGCTATTATTCTGAAAGGAATATATATATGACTGGTGTAGTTTCCTCTGAAAATAAGGTCTCTCAGCAGTTGACGCCCAAAGTTTAGAACATGGGGTTTCCCTTTCCTAAGGGAGATTCTCAACTGCCTTGGTATGGCCCCCCAAAATCTGAGTGTTTTTGTTTAGTTTAAGAAGCTTACAACTAGTATCTGAAGAGCTTATAAGAATCCTTGAGATGCTTGACCATTTTTTTGAGTAGTGCCAGATCCGTCAAAATTCTACCATCTAGACATTTTAATTATGATGAGAATGTTTGTAAGGAGCCATCTACTTCTCCAGAAGTTGGTATGATCGAGCATTAAAAGTTAGAAGGAAAATGACAACATGCAGAGCCATGTTTAATTCAGAACCTTGTTAGCAATCACCCGAATAAAACTCGTATTATACGCGAATTTTTCCGTATCTTTCATAAATAATACCTGCATACTTTTGACAGATCCAAATCAGTACGTAAATTTTAAGCATGCAAGTTTTAAACGTGTTCTGTATAAATTATTGACAAATTTGGCACAATAAATATGCTGGGAACCTGTTTAATTAACCAAATTTGACAACACATATAAGAATGTGAAGTTTATAACCTCAATATTGTCATTTTTTGAATATTTGATCGAATTTTTTAACGTATTTTATTTGTACTGAGCCGATTTATACTCGTAATTTTGCCGTTCCGAATTTTTCCCGTTTGCCGAATTGCTAACAAGGATTCAGAACAAGCTTTCACTATTTCCGCATTATTTGGTTCACTGGTTACAATCAGGTCAGAGTTATGATGGCTGAATCATAGAGCAATCTGGCAAACTTTCCTGTCACGGCTCATTTCTAGTTTGGTTGATCTATTAAGGGTGCAATCGCTCCATGTGAATCCTTTATTAGCCAGCTCATTTCAATCAGCCTATAGATTCAATCTCAACCTTGTGTGCATTGTAAACCAGGATGACGGATTGTAATAAGCATCGAGTTTTGGATCAGCTCAAGGGGGTATTAACTGAAGTGAAGATTGAATGTGCTTTGATCTTTTATATCATCTATGTTACATGGACACGGATTCAACACGACACGTTTCAGACACGGCGACACAGATTCGACACCTGTTTTGGCGTGTCTTAGCGTATTTCGGAGTGTCGTGGCATGTCTGATATGTGTCCGACCTGACAGGACACGACCCTATGAATTTTGGAGTGTCCATGCTTCTTAGTATATCAACCATTAGGGGTGTAGCATTGTTAGAATCTGCTTAAGATAGTGTGGTTGTGTTTGCTATCTTTTTTTCTTAAGGTTGGTAGAGGCGGTCTTTGAGCCAGTAAAAGCTGTGCACAATATCCATGTTTTTTTGTTGGAAATCACTATGATATTATCTTACATGCTTAATGATCAACTTTTTGTAAATGGTGTTTCATTAGAATTTTCTTTTAGCTTGTAATACATAGAAAATTGTTAGTAGTAGTTCTATATCGTTATGTTAGCTCAGCCGTTCTCATATATCAATCGAATTGTGTAGTGACATTTGCTATTACCAGGTTCGGAGTATGAAACGTGCTAGAGATATTAGAGACCAATTGGAGGGCCTTCTGGAAAGAGTTGAAATTGAACCTACTTCGAACCCTGGTGATTTGGATGCAATAAAAAAGGCAATAACATCAGGTACGATCCGATACTTTATCAACATAATATGATTGTCTTTTCACCTGAAATGCTTGGCCCTAATATGTATGGCCTTTTAGGTTTTTTCCACCATTCGGCAAAGCTGCAGAAGTCTGGTGCTTATCGAACTGTAAAGAATCCTCAAACAGTGCATATTCATCCTAGTTCTGGCCTAGCAGAGGTAGGTTATATACAGTTTATGCATCGTATGCATTGCTAATGAAATCTGGGGCAAAAATATATATTAATTATAATCGTCCACTGGCAGAAAATAACCAAGCCTTGCACAAACCTCTTATTCGTGTCAGATCTCATTTATAGAGAATTCTCGTCTATCTTAAAATGTTCCAATTACATTTTGTTAACCATATATGAAGGCAATGTTTGCTTTATTTGTCTTGTTAATACAATCACAACATAGAGGGGAGACATTTATTGACCATGAATCAGAAGCATGTAGACGGGAAATTGTAATTCACATATTCATAATTCTGATAGTCTTTCACCTCCCTTGCAGTATCATCCGCGTGGGTTATCTACCATGAACTTGTGCTTACCACAAAGAATATGCGACAGGTAACCCATGTCTGCTCATATTTTTCCCATTTTTTTTCTCATTCATTATTTTTTATTCCAATCCAACTAAGTGATCACTGACTTCGTACATTGTAAATCTTTGTAGGTTATTGAATTGAAACCCGATTGGTTAGTAGAAATCGCACCCCACTACTACCAATTGAAGGATGTTGAAGATTGTAAGTAAAGGCTTTTCCAGCGTTATGTTAGACATTATTTCTCATTAGCACTAGCTAACCAATCTTCATTATCCAGCCGGAACAAAGAAGTTGCCGCGCGGTGAGGGTCGAGCTGAAATGACGCAATAACATGATGTTCACTAATTTGAAAGCATTCTTGCACCAATTCTTGAGTTATACTGCAGGATGAAATTGGCAGGCAACAATATTGTGCACCTAGATAACAGTCCGACATCATCCTGACCTGGTGGAGAAGCATTCACCAAAATGCATGTGTATACACTGTTGTAAACAAATTAATAGAAAGGGGGGAGGATCCCCTAGTCAAATTTTGCCAATCAAGTATGTAATACTAGTTAACAGTTGCATGTCTTTGATAGTGCCATTATGATGTACAATTTTTAGAGAGTTGTATAGGTTTTGATGAGTCCCAAATCTCTTGATAGCTAGATTATGTTGTACAGTTACGACACAATTTAATGAAGGAAACAAAGGCACATTGATCAAACGATTTAATTTCATCATTGCTATGATTTTATCTGTTATCATGCCCAAGTTTGACGGCAAGATGTTCTTCCTCAAAGCATCTCCAACCCTATTGTCACTCTGGAAAAAGGAAAGTTGTTGCCACATGGGAATGATAAAGCACTTAACAATGTCATCAATTGTGAATAAAAAATATTTATAAAGAAGAAAGAAGAGGAGAAGTTGTCTTGTCTAGTTCTAGATAATGTACATAACAATGTAATCAATATTCTTGCTTTGGAAAGTACTTTTCTACTTTCTTTTGTGAATATAGTCTTGCAATCTAGGAAAGAGATTGTTTTGTGTCATGCATCACACCACACTAAACACAATAGGGCTAGGAAAGACATTGTCTTGTGCCTCATGCAATCACAACACATTACAAGAAAGTAGGGTCTACATTACAAGAAGTAGGGTCGGAGATAGCTCTACCATGAGAAACATACATCTCTGGAATATGTGCGATACTTAGATGAAAAGGTTCAGTACCAAAATACATTCCTATGATTTTTTTGAGAGAGGTACTGAAACAAGTAATAACTGACAAGTCTGGTCTGTTGTTAACATAGACTGGTTCTCTTATTAATAATACTCTTTTTTGCTGAGGTATATTGCACTGTTAGGTTCACATAATCATGGTATTGTATAAGGAAATTTATTATTTCCTATTTTTGGATGCCAATGGAAAAGATAGAAAAAGAAAAATGATTTCCAAGAAAGAGAGATTCCTTTCATCCAACTAAGGATTTGCTTTCCTACTCTAAGGGCTCATTTGGATGGAGTTTTTGTATTTCTAGGAATCCATTTTCTATGAGAAAAAAATTCCATACTCATGTTTGGTTAGGTTGGGAATATGCAGTTCATAATTTGTTTTTTCTTTTCATTCCTATGTTTGGTTCACATATGTTGAGAATCTTAATTTGTTTAGTTTTCCATAAATATACTTTGATTAATTTCATGATGCTATTATTATAATTCACATGTTTGAAATAGAAGTTGGAAATTTGAAAGTAAATGGAGGGTATAACGTTCAAAAAAAATGTCCAAACAATATTTCTAGAAAAACAAAACTATTCCCAATGGGAGCCTTGAGAATAGTTTTTCCACGTCAATGGAGATATGAAGCTCCTCCTATTCCTTCATAATTTCCAATCCTAGAAATACCAAACATGGGTAAAGAATTCAAAATATATTCCCAAGTCTTCAAAACTTGAACCAAATTCCTCCAAGGATTCAGTTTTCCTTTATTTTTTTGACTTTTTCAAATACTGAAACAAAATAGGTGGGAATTATAATTTTTCAAGGAAAGGAAAGGAAAGAAAAGGAAAGGAAAGGAAAGAAGAAGGAATTGATTTCCTTCCCTTTCCGCGAACCAAACGAGGCCTTCTTATTAACCATTCAGTACTAAGAGAATTTTGAACATCCAAAATGTGATACAGATGGCCTTCTTATTAACCATTCAGTACTAAGAGAATTTTGAACATCCAAAATGTGTTTTGAACATCCAAAATGTGATACAGATGGCCTTCTTATTAACCATTCAGTACTAAGAGAATTTTGAACATCCAAAATGTGATACAGATCTGGAGAAAAGAACAGAATATTGAATGCAGTGGAGAGATATATAATACACTCTAGTTGGCTATAAGCAATACTGGAAATTGCTGAAAAACCCAATTTCGGGGTTGGTTTTTATGAAAAATCCACCAGCAGGATGAGTTTTATGAAATGTCCAGAATTATATATTTCCACATTAAATATTCCAAGATTACCTTTAGATGCTCTGTATTTACAAAATTGCCATTTTGATAATACCATAACTACCCCTTCACACAAACTCAGATTTGGATTGTGATTCTCGTCTTTTTCTTCTTCTTCACGAGAGATTTGAATTCCATTGCTCTCATCTTCAACAGAGATCGCAAAGATCATTCATAGTTCATTGTGCTTTTCTTCAGTCGAACTTCGATCAACGCTCATCATCATCATCATCATCATCATCTTCCTGAAGAGATTTGAAGTTTTTCGTCGATTAGGTCAATTGTGGAGAGAAGATCTTCTTCTTTTCCATAAGAGTTAGCATCGTTTTGAAAGAAGAACGAAACTCTTTATTTCTGATAAATTTTTTTCTAGAAAAAATTAAAAAAATTAGGTTTCTGTCAACTGTTCTCCATCATTCTCCGTTATTTTAACATGGAGAATTAATTCTCCATGATTTTAACACGGAGAATGACAATTCTCCGTGATTTTAACACGGGAAATGACCATTCTCCGTCATTTTAACACGGAGAATGGACATTCTCCGTGGTTTTAACACGGAGAATGATCATTCTCTGTGCTAAAATGACGGAGAATGGACATTCTCCGTCATTTTTAACACGAAAAATGGTCATTCTCCTGCATTTTAATAAGGAGAATGGCCATTCTCCGTGATATTAACATGGAGAATGACTATTCGCTGAGAATGGTCATTCTCCATAATTTTAAGAACGGATTTCTAATACAGAGAATGACCATTCTCCGTGTTTAAACCACGGAGAATGACCATTCTCCGTGTTAAAACCACGAAGAATGACCATTCTTCGTGTTAAAATGACGGAGAATGGACATTCAACGTCATTTTGGCACGAAGAATGGTCATTCTCCTGCATTTTAACACGGAGAATTGCCATTCTCTGTGATATTAACACGGAGAATTGTCATTCTCCATGATATTACCACGGAGAATGACCATTCTCCGTCATTTTAACATGAAAAATGACCATTCTCCGTGATTTTAACACAGGGAATGGTCATTCTCCATGATTTTAAGAATGGAGAATGACCATTCTCCGTGATTTCTAATACGGAGAATGATCATTCTCCGTGTTAAAACTACGGAGAATGGCCATTCTCCGTGTTAAAACCACAGAGAATGGCCATTCTCCGTCATTTTAAACGGTCCATTCTCCGTCATTTTAAACGGAGAATGGCCATTCTCCATGATATTAACACGGAAAATTGCCATTCTTCGTGATATTACCACGGAGAATGTCTATTCTCCTGCATTTTATGGTCAGTTGAAACTTTGGAAGACTATAACATTTGACTGGGAGGTCGAAACGAGACCCGATTTGTCGTAAAATGAGGAACATTCTCTGTCATTTTAGCACGAAGAATGGTCATTCTCCATCATTTCAACACGGAGAATGATTATTCTTCTGCATTTTAACAAGAAGAATGACCATTCTCCGTAATATTAACACGACGAATTGCCATTCTCCGTAATATTACCACAGAGAAGGGCCATTCTCCTGCATTTTATGGCCGGTTGAAACTTTGGAGGGCTATAACTTTTGATTGGGAGGTCGAAACATCCCCCTAATTTTTTTGTGAATCTTTATTAATTCTAAAATTTTAAAAAAATATTTTCTTTCCAAATTGTTAATTAGCAAATGATTTTTTATATTTAATTTTATTATGCTGTCTAAAAGAGTAATTTCAGATCAAGGAATTATAAGATATATATATATATATATATATATATATATATATATATATATATATATATATATATATATATATATATATATATATATCTGTGTGTGTGTGTGTGTGTGTGTGTGTGTGTGTGTGTGTTTCTTGTTTCTTTTAGAAGCAAGGATACACTAGGGTTGCAAACTTTTTCAGCTGGTGGAAAGCTATTGCAGATAAATAGAAAAATGGAGTTTGTATTTGCAAGTCACAGTTTTAATATATGGGAAAGTTGGATGCTAGAAGGTTCTATGCTGCAACAATGTAGACTCGTGAACTGTCGGAATCCAGTGGCTGTGTTGAATGTGCGCATTGAGATTCTTGCAGTTGTAGAAGATGATGGTGTTGCTCGGTGTCTCAATTAAATTGCTGTGAAATTCAGGACTTCCTTATGTGGGGCATGGAAGTTTGTCATCATATCTATTGACTTTGTAAAGAATTGGTCGATTCCGAATATTCTGCGTAAAGAATATTTGCTCACATCAGTTTGTATTTCAACTTCCTTCGAGTTTTCTGATGGTATTTCTTGCGTGGGTTCCGTCAATATATATATATATATATATATATATATATATATATATATATATATATATATATATATAGGTGTACATTGCTTGCATTATTTTTATATATGTAAATATATAAGTATACATGGCTTGTGTTATTTTTATAGTATATATGTATTCATAAATATATACTATATGATGTATAAGTGTGTATATACATATCTAGTAATATCTAGGTATAGATTCTCATGTATTTATATAGATATATAGATATCATTATAGATGTAAATGTATATATAAATATATATACTATAGAAAAAAAAGAAAAAGAAAACACCAATACCGAACCCCTGGCCCAAAAGGCCCGACAGCACCCTTCCCATCTTTCCTGCGTACAACAGAAGAAGGAAAAGATTTGGTCGAACCAAATCGTGAAACAAAAACTCCCCAAAATCCTTCAAAATCCCATCTTATTCAATTCTCCTCAAAACCCTAGGATTCCCAAAGTGGATCGGGTTAAAATTTGACCAAAATAAGTTTTAATCTCCGATAAATATATGCGAGCAGAAGGAGTTTCCTTTAGAAAATTCTTCTTCGAAACTCAACCCCAACCTTGCACGACGATCCCCGAGCATCCCAGCCACCCTCGAGCATCCTCCAGACCGCATGCCAACGATCATGGATCGCCGGAGCGCCGCCGTGCGAGTCAAACGACCGGAGACAGGGGAAGCTCTGTTTTGAGCCGACTGCAGGTACCTCTCTTTTCGATCGAAGTTTTTCCTAGTTTTTCGATCAATTTTTGATTTATAAATTATTGTAGAAAGCCTAGCCGACCTCTATCAGACCCAGTAATTAGAATTTAGTTGGATGGCCTGAGCATCGCAGGAGGAACCCCAAAAAATTGGGAAAACCTGTCTCAAACGACAGATTTTTGGGCATAAAACACCCATGTTTGGCGTCACCTCGCGATCAACATAATACAGGATTTAAGAACCTACCTGAACCCACTGGTAGACAACATGTAGCACTCTAACACCTTTCTTTTAGTTCCTAAATTCATTAAGTATGTTGAGAGTAAATTGATTCTAAAAATCCAGAAAAATCGAAAAACAGAAACCTTGGAAAACTTTCCAATACGGCATGCGCCCCGACAAACCGGATGACGTGGTTGCAAACTATACGCATCAAAAGGCGTGTATGGATGTTGCCGACGTGTGGAAACTAACGGAACTCGATTTTGTTGCGTGTGCACGACGAAATCAGTACATATCCGTCAAGATGTCTCCCGTATCGACCTTTTGTAAACTTGGCCATAAATTCGTGTACAGTCATCGATTCGAGATGAAACTTACGACAATAGGACCGTATCAAAATTTTGGTCTTGTGTGCCAAGTTTGGTCCGATTCTGAGAAGGTCGACCGAAACACCTATTTGGCAGGCCTGCGACCCGATCCAACAGGCAAAATTGTGCACGGTCCGCCGGAATCCAAATTTGGACATACGGTTGGATTCGTCTCTTTAAACCGGATTTGTAGAAATATAGTTTGACGACTTTAGAGACCATAGATATTGGCATGCATTTTGGTACAAAACGAGTCCAACGGCTGACATTATTTTGACCCAAAATTACGACTTTGCCCCTATTCCAGAATTGGACTTTTGGACAGATGTTTCTGTGATGACTATAGTTCGTAATTATGTATTTTGGAATACGTGTACGTATCTGACTCGTATTGCATGTCTCCTGGCTTGGTTCGGCTTGTTTGGGTTGGCTTGGCGGCTTGGGTTGCTTATTGGTTCATCATGGACCAAGGGGAGAACCCTTACCTACCACCACCATCTCTATTTATTAACCCAACACTCTTTTTCTCTCCTCAATCACTCTTTCTCTTCCTCACCATTACTCTCCACCTACACCCAAGAGCCCTAGGCAAGTGCAACTTGCTTCATGATGGATCTCAAGTTTTATTGTTCCATTCTCTTCTTTACATGATTATAAGCCTCTTTAGAACTTGGAGTTTTTTGATTTTATGAATACATTCTTCTAGATCTACATTATAACTTTAGGATTTCATAAGTACATGGAGTTTTTTCTTGGTTTTGATCTACTAAAACTTCTTATTTTCGAAAACTAATAGTTCCATGAGCAAGAGCACGAAAGTTCGTATGGATTTGGTTTTTGATTCACCTCATTTCGAGTTAAAATGAAGTTTTTATGGCCAATACAAGTTTTCTGGAATTTTCATGTTAGCTGAGTAAGATTTTACGTTAGGGACCCTGGAATTGCGTATTTTACGTTGGATATCATCCAGAATGTAAGATTTTACGCTAGGGACCCTGGAATTGCGTATTTTACGCTGGATATCATCCAGAATGTAAGATTTTATGCTAGGGACCCTGGAATTGCGTATTTTACGCTGGATATCATCCAGAATGTAAGATTTTATGCCAGGGACCCGAAAATTGCGTATTTTACGCTGGATATCATCCAGAATGTAAGATTTTACGCTAGGGACCCTGGAATTGTGTATTTTATGCTGGATATCATCCAGAATGTAAGATTTTACGCTAGGGATCCTGGAATTGCGTATTTTACGCTGGATGGTACCCAGAATGTGAAATTTTACGCTGGAACCCTCCCCTTTTGCGTATTTTACGCAGAGTTGAATTTTTGGCGTAAAAGTGCACAGAATAACTGTTTTTTTGCCAAGTTTAGCTATTTTCTAGCCAGAATTTTAAAAAACTTAAAACATGAAAGTTTTAGATCTTTGTCTTGCCTTTCCGAATATCTCTGGAGCATCTCATTTTGAGTTCGTATGTGGAAGTTATGCCCCGTCTCCCTGAGCCGCATGATTCCTCCATAACTCTTATACCCTATTTATATTTAGTTATTGCATATACGTTTATACCAGGTTAAATGTTAATTTTAAATACGTTCCATGACATAATGGTGACTCGTCGTGGCGCACTCTTGACAGTAAATTTGACATGATATATATCTCGAATGCGGTTGCGATGGCTAGCATGTCGTGACAGAATTGAATGGCCTGGACACCGTGGGTGATTGTGTTTGTACAAAATAAACCAGTACTGTCTTGCATCATGTCTAGGATAGGGATCCCTGAGTACCACGGTCAGGGATACCTACAGTAATTGACTAAGGCTAATAAGCTAGAATAATTCAGTAGACATGAAGAGAATCACAGCTACAGGCAATCCCGTTATCTGGGCGCATTAAGTGGACTTGTAGCCTACCGATGAGTAGGGCACATATCCAGCACACAGTCACGTGTTGCATTCTTCGAACGGACATTCGACGCGAATAACCGGATGGTCTGCAGGGCTTGTGGCTGTTGGGATAATCTCATTGCATCTTGCTAATAACTAGGCCTGTGATAACCCTAGATAGTTTAAAAGTATAAAGCCGTACTCTTGATTGGCCATGATTGATTGGATGGAGTTTATTCCTGCTTAGTCTTATCCTGATCATGTGCAAGATTGTGACATGACCTGATTATTGATGCTTGTCTTAACAATAACGATCGGGGGTCCATTCTGTTCAGACGAAGGGTTACAATCCCAGTCCTTGTTTGGTTTAAGGGTTGTAACCTGGCTTTCGAAGCAGTTATGTGTTCTTTCTTTGTTTATTGTCTTATTGCAATCCCATGCCATGCTCGTCATGTTTTACCTTACCTTAATACCATAATTATTTATACTGGCCTTAACAATAAAGATCGGGAGTCCAGTTCTGTTCAGGCGAAGGGTTGCAACCCCGTTCCTTGTTTAGTTTAAGGGTTGTAACCTGGCTTTCGGAGCAGTTCTATGTTCTCTCTTTGTTTATTGTCTTCACTGTACCAATAGTATTTGAGACAGGTTTCTATTCAGGTGAAGGGTTGCAACCCCGGTCCTTGTTTGGTTTAAGGGTTATGACCTTGCTACTTGAATGGTTTTCTCGTACTCAGTTTACTGTTGTTATCTCTTTTATTATCAATACATTATAATCTTTAATATTCTATTGTGATATGCTGGTTTTAGTCCCTAAGTGAAGCCTCCTTTGTGGCACTTGCTCTTTCTGGGGTCTGACCCAGCTGGTTTTGTGTGGCCAGATATCAGAGCAGTACCAGAGGATCCACCTGTCTTCCAGCCAGATGGTGACCACCAGGCGTAACCCTGGCAACGAATGGGTTTCTTTTGTCCTTCCACTTTATTATAAAAATTATTCTTTTGAGGCGTTTAGCCGACGAGCACGTGTTAGCTCGTATTGCATCTTTATTTACTGTCTGCCTACGGGCTGTAACATGATTGATAGATCCTAGGGTGGTTGATCATGTACGACTGAAATCTTGCTAGTCTTGACATTTTGTACGACTAGCTTCATGATCATCCAATATGTAATGTATGGGACGCCTTGCTATTATATATTTGGTGCTCTGACATCTTGTAACTATTATTGCTTGCTTGAGATTGAGATAATAGGCTTGTCCGTGACCATAGGAGACTGTTGGCTTGTAGTTAAACCCTCATGTATCTAGACAGCCGTGACCGTATAGCGAGGTAGGTTGTACTTCAATATACGTAGCTGACTATGTACGCCTTCGCTCTCCAGTATTCTGGTTCTGGGGCGTTACATTTTTCTAGACATATCTTTTACACCGGAAATGTTCTTGGTGTTTGTTTCAGCATCCGGAGCCGTTCGTGAATTTTTGAGTTTTTATTGCTGACGTGATTGACTGTTGGAGTTGTCATTCCCGCACCACCAGACAAGATACCTTGCCACCTTACTCTGTGATTTACCTTATGTTATTTTCAGTTATTTATATTCAGCATTATTTATCTATTATTAGTATTATATCACTGTGCGTCCAAGTCACACTTGGGTGCAAACGACTATATTGGTCGTTTTACTTGTTTTATTTTATTCTCTAACATTGACTTAGCCTAGTGACCTTCCATTGATGATGAGGTATTGGTATATCTCATACAGCCTTGACACATGCTTATCACGTGTTATGAGTCACATGTAGGATACGTACTTGCCTGGTCGGCTGGCCATCGATACGTCTGAGGCGTACGACGGATATGAGTAACTGCCAATAGAATTACATGCTAGTAGACTTGGCGGTTACTAGAGATTCATATTAGTCATGGAGATGACGATACTAGACATTGGGTGGGGAGAACAATACCTGATGTATGGGCTTCTATTACACTTTCCCTTGTAACCCGGAAGCTCCGCTGGAGGTACGAGTATGCTTAACCCCTTAGGTTGGCCACTGACGTTCTTAAATGTTATGCGCTTGGTCACTGGTGCCCAAGTGGGGACTATACCGGATCCTATTATCAGCCAGGGCTCATACGTCAAAGGATTGTATCTCAACTACATGTTCACAGTAGAATGGTTAGGAACCCTTTTGCATGCATCACTTTTATTTTCTATTATATATCACAATTTATATGGCATGTTATTTTCTTGTATCTTGTTACGTCTCTCTGAGGACCTGGTTATCTCTCTAGGATTAGACGATTTCCCGCAGGAGTACGAAGCGGCATTAGATCATTCCTACATCGATGACGATGCATCTCCTGTTGATTTTTAGTTTATTTATACATTGAGACATTAGTGGACATCTTATATATCTTTTCTTTCTATTTTGTGGAGGTTGGACTCCGATCATTTGAGACTATTTTTTATAGCTGTTTGGAGTGGGTATGTCCACCCGGCTATCTCTTTGTCTCACTTATTATTTTGGACTCTTATATATTCTGTGATGAGCTGTGATGAGATGTAGTTATTATATTCTGGCCTACGATTTTTATTATTATTTACAGCTTATGTACGTATGCGAGGATTCCATATATTAGAGTATTTTTCGTATATGTGCAACTGGCATGTCTACGTACTTGGTCTAAAGTATTTTGGGACTGTGACATTATATATTTTTGTGGTGGCCCATGCAGGTCGAGTTTATCACTTGGTTACGTTACTGTACCGATGTGAGCCTGCATATAGGATTATAATATAGAAATCTCATCCACAAACTTGACCTCCTCTCTTGACTCCAAGTTTTGAACTCTCCTTGCTTTCCTTGATTTGCATCATGTTCGAACTCTTTCTACCAAAATCTTATCTTTCTTTCATGCTTGATATATGTTAGGTAGACTTGCACTAAGTATATATGTCTCAGTATTCAACCACACCATTAGTTGAATCTTTTTAAAAGTTGGGTAGTATGCCCCACAACCTAGTACCTCGTTGCCCTTATAACCTATTAGTGAGGTATAATTGAATGGCATTAATAGGATTGCCTAGACTACAGAGCTTAATGGTCCATACCCTATTAGATCAACCAAGGCCTTAGACATGAGACAGTAGGACGACTGTGTAAGCATGAACACCAGATAAAACTTAGATCCTTATGGAACTTAAACTATTTATATCTGCTTTCATTATTATCTCGCGTACTTATATTTTTACACTACCTTGATTGATGCCGCTATTACAGCCTAGTTTTTGTAAGCTTATTTTTGATCGAGCTTGTTCAGGATGTGTGTTTATTGGGGATGCCCACTAACATATTGTCTAATTAGAATCAATATATTATGGCCTGATCAACCTTAGTACACTTGGTTCGCTCTTGATATGATTATTCCACGTGGATTGAGATATAAGTCTCTATGAACTCATCTACAACTACCTTGTCAACTCTGTTTGAATTATTCAATCGCCCTTGGAACCCCGTATTCGCATCGAATCCCTCTCCATTGAGCTTTTTATTATTTTCTTTTCGCCTTACTTAATACGGGGAAATAAATGCTCGTATTTGAGGAAAGGAAGACAAATAGTGACCCCTTAATTCACCATACCACCTGTGGCCATGCAGGCTATATATGCACAATCGTTTTTATCTGCCCGAAATCGAGGAATGATCTTCACACTTGATTCATATCTACCATATCACATTTTCTATTACATCGTATAGTATTCATCCATAATCAACAATTTGAGGTATGATATCCCAACTTGAATCATTCTATCTTCATCAAACCATAGAACTGTGTCTTAGTTAACTTCTAGAAAGGAATTTTTGAATAATATAGATTATAAGGCCCCTCTAAATTTTAGGATTTACTAGTATTGCCGATTGATAGGATAAGTTGGCTTCCATTAGGATGGTTATTAGTGCCCCCATGAACTTCCACTTTCCATTTAGATCATTTGCTGTCCACGACCGTGACATTAATATTCAGAGTACGAGACCAGCTGTTACCTTCAAACAAACTTCACATACAAGACATAGACGACTCCACCTTCATGTAGACAACATGTCCCACTAAAATACATCTTCTTGTACTCTATTTTTATGATGCAACTTTCGAGTTAAAAAGGACTAGCGATAACCCTTACCATAACATCGATGTACTTTTCGACTGTAATTAGAGATCCAACCTTGACTCAATTCTTTTGACCCAATATATGATTGTGATCTACTCGAATCCCACTACGCACATGCCACTAGTGTGCCACTCAATTGAGTCTTCTTGTGCTACTTAAACATAAAAGTCACAGAGGGCGTATTCTCGGGCTTTAGGAACCTGGTGAATCAACCCAGCTGAAAAATTTGTCTGACCACTTGACTGGGAACCTATATAAGATTACCCTAATCTACTAGGAATGACATAGATTAATTTCATAGCATATAATCCAGTCAATATAGATTAAAATCTATGATTCATTCAATCAAAGATTGATGTCAAATTTGGGAACCCATTAAGACCCAGTTAAACCCATCCTTGCATATCGCCATATTTGGGCTATAAAAACCAAACTTGATGAAATAGATCCTTATACCCATTATGTAATCCCCATCTCTTGGTCTACTAATTCTCCTTCCATAAATTTTGTAACCATATCTCTTGTAGCCTATGTTATGAGATGAATGGAATCATGCTGTACCAACTTATTTTTGGTTATGCTTGACTAAGACCTTGCTCGTACGTTTAGATAACCACAATGAAAGAAATAAACCTTGATTTTTTTTTCCAAATTTTGTTCTATTATAAAATCGTGTCTTAGTTTCAATTTCGAGAAAGAAATTTCCTTAGGGTATAGACAAGCCTCTCTAGAACACAGGGTTCTTGAAATAGCAGATGATTGAGGTAGATCGTTTCCACTTAGGCTACAAATTTGGTGGTTCATAGCACCCACTCCTATCTGTATCACCTGATGACCTCTACCATGACTTTGATATTTGAAGCACAACAATGAACTTTTCCTTCCAACCAAGTTCACCCTCACCAACTAGACCGGGCAAACTACACACACGTCATAAATGTTCCACACAACCTACCTGTGCTCCATTTCAACTACCCCACAGGTGTGAGATATTTTTCCTATAGAACAAACTATAGATGTCTATTTTTTTTTTTCCAAATGGTTTTAACCATGCAATATCAAACCATCCCCTTAGCTAAACTAAATGCCTATTATCTATACAAGACACATCACATCTATGGCATATGCAGTCCACTCAAACAAGCGCATGCCTCTTACATGATACCAAACACCAACCTGCATACCTTTGTCATTATGACTTAATGGTTCCAAACTCTTACCTGTGAACATCTATAGCAAGGTTCAGTACTATTTTGAACTTTCACCCACCTATGTTAGTCGAAGACTGAAATTTCGTGGAATCAAATTTTGCTAGTTATATTAAAATAAGAGATTTCTACCATCTTGTTGAAGGCATGGAATGACGTTAGATTATAATAATCCTCCTATAGAAGTTATTAACCAAGAACTCCATAACAATATCCAGGCTCCCTTAGGAACCATGACTACGGCTAGAAGTACCCAATATTCTCAGGTCTTTTAAAAAAAATTGTCCTCCTTAAAGGACTGGTAACTGCATTTTTTACGGTTAGCGAACTTCTATAAGTTGGGTAGAGCCCTGAACTAAAAATACCCTATCTTAAGATATGACACCAATTTAGATTTTCGTGATAACTACCTCTTTCACCCTTACGGAAACTGGGTTACGATTGACGTACTTGCTCTCCTTTCACATATAATCTCGTTATTCATTATTATTATTATTTTTGATATTAAGACTTATTTAATTTCGATGACGAAATTTTTATAAGTTGGGTAGGATGTAATTCCCCTAAATTTTTTGTGAATTTTTTATTAATTCTAAATTTTTAAAAAGTATTTTCATTCCAAATTTTAATTAGCAAATGTTTTTATATATTTAATTTTGTTATTATGTCTAGAAGAGTAATTTCAGATCAAGGATTTAATATATATATATATATATATATATATATATTAATATATTAATATTCCGAATTTGGCGGAGCCCTGTCCCTGGTGATTCTGGGCGATCTCTGTGCGAACGGCGGATGGATGCAACGGCGGGGGGCTCCGTCCCCCTTGGCCCCCGAGCGCTGCTGAGGGTGGATCAGGCGCCCGTCCGAGGGGGAGGTAGGGTTGCGGGGGTGGGGGGGGGGGCTCCGCCCCTCTTTGTGGGCCCTCCTCCGGTATTGTCGAGGAGGTGAGGCCGCAGATGGCTTCTTCGGTTGCGTCGGCTCAGACGACGGGGGCAGGCGGTGGGAAGAATGGCCTGGTGAGTTATTCTGCAGCGGTGGTGGGGCGTTCAGCGACGGGTTTGGCGGGTGGTTCGTCGAGGGTATCCTTTCGATCGGCCATTGCTGTTGACGGTCGGAAGGTGGTTGTCTTCTCCCCGTCGGACACGGAGGCCCTCATCGCGCCTTGTGGCTGGACCTTATCGAAAAGTTTGCTCGGCGGAGACTTCCGACTGAGGTCATTAAGAAGGATTTTGCTTCGAGAGGATTCAGGAGTTTGTTTGAAGTTAAGGCCATTGACGATCGTCACGTCCTCATTCGAACTCATGAGGAGAGCGATTTTCTTTGCCTTAGATCCAAGGACTGTTGGTTCGTTGGACGGGTTCCGATGGTGTTATTCAGGTCTTCGGTGGATTTTTTGCCGATAAGAGATGATCCGCGAGTTCCAATCTGGGTTGTCTTCCCCGGGCTTCCACATTGCATGTTTGATACTATTGCGGTTCTCTCCATCGCCTCTGGTCTCGGCACTCCGCTCTATACGGACCGAGCAACGGCTTCATTTTCGAGGCCGGGTGTTGCTAGGGTTTTGGTTAAAGTGGACGTTAGTAAATCATTACAACATGAGGTATTCTTCCAACTTTCTGATGGCGTCCGTTCGCAGCCGGTCGGGACTCCACAATAATGTGTTGCATGCGGCTTACATGGCCAAGTAGAGAGTGATTGTGGTCGACCTCAGGTGGTGACGTCGACAGTGGGCGTGGAAGAAAGGCCACCCGTCATTGACGCTACTTCTTCTGGCGTTACGCTAGAGGAAAATGGCACGGTGGGAGGACGTGGCGCCAGCAGGGGCCGTCGACAACGTCGATCCAGGCATGAGAAGGGGAAGGGAATACATCAGGTTTGGAGGCGCGTCCAGGGGCGTGATGCTAGCAGTGGGTCCTCGTATCTCGGTTTTCGGAGGAGTGAAGGCATTCGCGCGTGTTCCGTTCTGCCATCCTGGCACGTGGGGGAGTCATCTTCAGGCCAGCTGGATTTATGGACGGATGTCGGATGCCCCATGCAGGGAGGATGTAGCATTCCAGGTTCATGTCTGGATGGGCAGACGGGGCCATAATGGGGTATTTGCCCTATCACTTTACCGGACCTTTCTATCATTATCCATAGTCAGCTGGGACAAGGTGTCATAGCGGATGGTTCTGACACGAAAGAACGCAACTTAGTGGTATGGGAGGAGCCCGTCCTTGGCCCCATCTGCGTCTGGGGTGATGATCCCTCTCTGAGGGATGATATGGTTTCGTTGCCTGAAGATAGAACTTCTATTATCCTCTCGGAGGGTCGTGAAGAGGGCTGGCAGATGGTACCTTTCAAAAAGGCGGCAGGTAAGCAAAGGAAGTCGATGGCACCTCAGTTGGATCGTCTTCTTCGATCACATGCATCCCGGGATAGGCGGGACCCCCAAAGGGTCCATGGTTAATTTCCTTATTTGGAATGTTCGGGGGACGACAAACAAATCTACTTTATGCCATCTCAGGTCCTTGTGTCAGACCAACTCTATCCAGGTTCTTGCTATTATTGAGCCCAAGGTGATATCCTCTAAGCTCCTTTCTTATCAATTGAGGTTGGGTTTTGATAATAGTTGTTGCAATAAAAAAGGCAATATATGGTGTTTTAGCAAGTCGAGTACTGGGCTCAACTGTATTGATTCCTGTGATCAGGCTATCACGATACAGCTTTGTCTGAGCTGTTTTTCGGATCCGGTATGGTTGTCTGTTGTTCATGGCACAGGAACACGTCAGGAGAGGAGGTGTCTATAGTGGCACTTCCTGGACGTCCAAGCCAGGGACTTTGTCTTGCCTTGGGCTGTGGGCGGGGACTTCAATATCATTGCTTCTCCGGACGAGAAATTTGGAGGCCGACCACCTGACACGCTGGCCATTGCAGACTTCCTAGACTTCCAGTTGGCGGCCGGGCTCTCTGATGTTGGCTTCAGAGGGAGCACTTTTACTTGGGTGAATGGTCAGTCTGGGGTTGACCGGCAGGGATCCCGTCTTGATCGTTTGTTGGCAACGGGTTCCTGGCTGGATGGAGTCCAGGTCTTCTGCGAGCATCTCAATCGGGCAGAATCTAATCACGCTCCTCTCTTGATATCCTACCAGCCAGTTACTTCCTTACAGCATCGAGGTTTCCGTTTTCTCAATTTTTGGACATCTTACCCTGATTTCCTTACGGTGGTTGCTCGGGCTTGGGAATCCTGTTGGCATTATGATGCGTTAGAGCGTCTAGGCATGCGCTTGCGGACGATGGAACAGGTCCTGGCCGGCTGGAGCAGATCTACTTTTGGAGATATTTTTCAGAAGGTCCGTCAGGCAGAGGACGTTGCCTTGGCGGCGAAAGAGGAACACGAACTTCATCCTTCGGAGAGGGGTAGGGCTTCCTGGATGGAGGCTGTAGCCAGACTGAAGCAAAAGGTCCAGGTTGAGGAGTCTTTCTGGAAACAGAAGGCCAGACTGAAATGGGACCTGGAAGGAGATAAGAATACTCAATTTTTCCATGCGTGCACCCAGAGTAGGCAGAGAAAGGCTGCTATCCAGAAGATTATTCGTGCTGATGGTACAAAAATAGGCTCTGATGCGGAGGTGGCGACGGAGGCCTACTTATTCTACTCTAAGTTGTTCCGAGCTGAGTCTATTTCCGATGATGATGACTTCCTCGATGTCATTCCCAGCATTATCTCTGGGGAGGACAATTCTGATCTTGTCCGGTGTCCGGATAGATCGGAATTGCTGGAGATTGTTCGTGGGATGGACCCGTCTAGCGGCGCCGGGCCTGATGGTTTTTCTGGGAGATTTTTCTCTTCTTGTTGGGATATTATCGCTGCTGATGTGGAGGAAGCCATTGGCTCTTTTTTCTTGGGTGGTCGCCTTCCGGCTTCTATTTTCGATACTTTCCTATTCCTCATCCCCAAAGTCGAGCATCCCAAGAATCTTTCAAATTTTTGCCTATTAATCTTTGCAATTTCTGTAACAAGATTATTTCCAAGATTCTTGCTTGCAGTTTACGGGAATTTCTTCCAAAAATTATTTCTCCGGAGCAAAGTGCTTTTGTTAAAGGGCGTGAGAATGTTGACAATATAATTATTGCCTAGGACATGGTGGCATCTATGAGGGAACCCAATCATGGTAGCAACGTGGCAATCAAGCTTGACATACAGAAGGCTTTTGACAGGGTTAATTGGCATTTCCTCTTGCGGGTTCTTCGGGCTTTAATGAAGCCTTCTGTGATATCATTTATCGTCTCCTAACAGACATCAGGTATGGGGTTCTTCTCAATGGATCCCCTACAGATTTCTTTCCGGTGACTAGAGGGATCCGTCAGTGTCACGACCCGCACCCTAGAGTAAGGGCACGAGACGTGGGTACGTCCAGCCTACGCCATAGTGTCGGTGGTAGAACGCTGTCCTAGGTCACAACATCTAGCAATAATATACTAAATAATTTATACTCCTCGAATGGGGTTGACATAGCTGTAAATAAACTTAATCACAACTAAAGAAGAAGAAAGCACGATATGATATAGTACTCAAGGAAAACAGATGATAAAGTAGTCTAAAATAACATCCCAGCAATATCCAGAGTACAAACTCAGCTACAAGATATTAAAGAATATATACAACTCAAAATCTCTGAACCGGAATAAAGTCTAGCTAAACAGTCTCAAGACAACATAAAATAAGATAAGCCTAACTAAACTAGTCTAAGCAATGGGGGTGATGTCCTCAGCTAGAGCTGGGTCCTCCTGAGAGTCCAGCTCGCAAGTGTCGTCTAGGGCTGTCCCGTAGAAGGTATCCACACAGGCCTCCTCCTCGTCCTCTGTAATATTTTCAACAGGTCCAGTCAGGACAGGAGCGAGCACAATACATCTCAACAGATCATAACAGGTTAGAAAATATAAACATGCAGTAGAGTAAGATACAAGTACTGAAGGATACAGTATGTAAACAGAGAGAGAGAACTGTAATAGAAATATCTACTATAAGTAAAGAACTAACAGTGGCTAGTGAGTCAGAGTACAGGATAACACATGTGAACAGAACAGATTTGTACATGATCTACACTAAAGAGTTTCATATGATCTACACTACTATGGAATTGTTCACATGACTACTAGCACTCTCCCGTTTCCCCAATCAATACACAAGGATCTAAGCAGGTTATGTTATTATACATGATATCACATGGGGGCCCATGAGAGGGTGCACATGATATTATATATGAGGGCTCCGTGAACATGAGAGTACATGATTCACAGGAGTATACATGTATGGTGAAAGCACATGAGTACATGATGAAAGTGAAATGCACATGACACAATGTACCCGATGCTCCCGAGGGGGATAACATCTCATGAAGAGATCCATATAGTACCAATCCGTGATAATATCGTGACAACATCAAGTAAAGTAATCTAAAGTAGGAAAATAATTCTAAGCAGGATATGAAATGATCAGAGAATGTACTCGCCTGGTATCTGAGTGTCCAATATGAAAGTACTGTCCGAGGAGTGGTGTCTGACTCCTAATCAGAACAACACAAGTCACAATAAGTCTAAAATGGTAAAATGAAGTTCTACTATGCACTCTACATGAGTCTAGGTCAATCTAGGCCAAAGTCAACTCTTGGTCAACTCTGGTCAACCCTAGAAGTCAAACTTGGTCAACTATGGTCAAACTAGGTCTAACAAGTCTAAACTAGGTCAAACTAGCCTATACTTGTCTACATTAGCCTATACTAGGCCTAACTAGTCCATACCAGTCTAAACTAGGCTAAACTAGCCTATGCTAGCATACCAAGTCCTTACAACTTATACTAGCTAGTACACACCACAACTCAAACCTAGTCACTACAAGTCTATACACATAGTCTATATTATTACACTCACACATACTAGGTTATAGTACAATACATTAGGAACTTCACACACACACACACACACACACACACATATATATATATATATATTTTATATATATATATATATATATATATATATATATATATATATATATATATATATATATATATCCTCTATATATATATATATATATATATATATATATATATATAAATATATATATATATATATATATATATATATATATATATAGGCTCAAATCAAAATACACATGTCTAGGCTACCCATAATGCATATACATTCATATGCATAATTTATATACAAAATACATATTATATATATAAATATACATTCATGATATAGTAGAGAGATAGAGTATATGTGTGTGTGTGTGTATAGAGTGAGTGAGGAATGTGTGTGTATGTAAATGCTTGTGTGTGTATGTGAAACTGTAAAAGTGTGTGTGTGTATACAGGATCATGAGTGAGCTGTGAGAGAGTGAAATAGTGTATGTGTGTGTGTTGATGAAGAGTGAGAGAGTGAAATAGCGTGTGTGTAAATGCTTGTGTGTGTGTATGTGAATGCCTGTGTGTGTGTGTGTGAAAACAATGTGTGTAGAGAGTGAGTGATGTGTATGAATCCTGGAAATAGGACAACAAGGGAGGAAAGGAAATCAATCACAAAAATTCAGAAAACTGAATCCATCTCAACAGTCCACCCATTCAACCCCCATCTTGATTCCAATTATTCACCAAACAACACCAAATTCGACACACAACTAGATCACCTATAGGAGAACCCTAATTGGGACTTAAACCCAATATTTAACAGTATTAAATAGGTTAAAATAGATGGCAAAGTTCACTTTTAAAATCTGGAATTGCAGGAATTTAATACCATGTTTCAGAATTTTGGGTAAATGGTAAATACCTATTGAAAACACATTAAAATACAAATTAACAGGTTGGTAATTAAAATATACAGTGTATATGTGTCATACAAGGTGTTTGTATCCAAACAAAAGGACACAAACGTGTCTAAATAATTCCAGACACAAAACAGTGCGCACAGGCACTGTTCAGTGCACTGCATCGTGCACGTGTGCATGCGTGTCGTGCACACGACACAACACCGATTAAGACACGTGCTCGTGTGCACGCGTGTCGTGCACATGACACAGCACGAATTAAGACACGTGCTCGTGCACACGTGTACACCCACACTTGGGCTACACACTCGTGTCAACACGAGGTGTCCACGCTGTGTCTAGACACGGCACGAAGGCCGTATCAGTGCCCAAAATCTACGTAAACTGTGTCAGTGTGAACCCAGTACGGGCCCAATAACGTGTCCGACACAAAACGTGGTGCTATGAAATTTTGGGGGAGTGTGCGCAGATACTGCCCCCGTGTCCATGCCAAATTTGGCGTGTCCAAGTGCTGTGTGCAAGAAGCAAAGGCCCTCGAGTGGCAGGACAACGTGCACAGCCTGCACGCGCACGTGCACCCGTGTGTGCACGTGTCGAATCCAACTCGACACGACACAGGGACACCCCCAGTCAATAAGAAATGCATAAGCAACACTAAAAACTAATTTCCTATTCAATTAGTTTCTGAAAATTAGGTCAAAATGCCCATTGGGGCATTTCATCAAACAGTTGGTCAAGGACACTGATACGTGTCCAAATAGGATACGAATTAGACTCAAATTCTAGGGTTTCCTATTCCTACAGTTAGGTTAGGCCTAGGGCTCCCTAGATATGCAATAAAACTAGAATTTCATGGTGTAAATTGAAAGTTACCTATATGTATCAAAATCCCCAAAAAGCTCTAAAGAGAGGTGTTCCTCTTGATGGTCAAACTTCTCCAAATTGATTTGATATGAGAATAACATGTAACAATAGCAAGAACACTTTATTTAAAACCCATTGCAATTTGTTTGAGGGAAAATGGAGCTAAAATGGAATTTCTAGGGATTTTAGAAGTTGAGAAATTACCTCTTTCTAAAGCTTGTTCTTCCTTAGAGGCTAGCCCTAATTTCTAAGAGAATATTTATAAGGGAGGAATCCCTAGGAGGGGTTAAGTGGCTGGACAATTAATGTTAGGGTTAGGGTTGGGCACTTGGCTAATGGGCTTTGGGCTTAGTCATAAAACAATGTCTCAAAAATCACAAGTTATGACTTGTGATCAAAATCTTTCTATTCTAATCTCTATATTCCTAATTGTTTTCACTAACTAGAGTATGGTTAACTTAACTTAACCTAGGGTCTCATATCTAGCCAAGTCCAACTCAACTAGGGTTAGGTCACAAAGTCAAAGCTAGTCAAAGTTAACCTAGTCAACCCTCATTCAAACAATTCCAAAATAATTTCTAAAAATTTCCATAAATTCAAATAAATTCTAATAAATTCAAATAACCCAAAAATGTCAAAAATACCCTCAAACTAGAAATGTGGTAGTGACAGTCAGGGGGATCCTCTTTTTTCTGCTCTATTCATTATTGTCGCGGAGGTGCTTTCTCGGAACCTCAAGCTGCTTCAAGACACAAATCGGAGATATTCTTTTCATACTCCGATAGAGGGGCCGTGTATCTCGTACCTGGCCTACGCGGATGATGTTCTTATATTCATTTGGGGGACATTTCAGGCTTGAGAGATCTTCAGCAGGTGTTGCATCGTTATGAGGCTGTATATGGTCAAAAGATTAATCATTCCAAGTCTGCCTTCTATACTGCGACTCCATTGGCCGAGGCTCGTGCATAGACTATCTCATCTTTATTTGGTTTTTGCACCGGTACTTTGCCTCTTACTTATTTGGGCTGTCCTTTAACGTACGGAAGAAGGAATACGGGGCTGTTCAGGGATCTGCTTGATAAAATAAGATCGAAGCTTACGGTATGGCAAAATAAAATTCTATCTCCTGGGGGTAAGCTGGTTCTTATTAAGAATGTTCTCATTTCTATCCTTATGTATACTTTGGCAGCATGCTGCCCTTCCAAAGCCGTTATCAGGGCCATTGAGAGGATGTTTGCGGCATTCTTTTGGGGTAGTAAGGATGGTGTCGCTAAGAGGAGTTGGTTAGCGTGGCGGTTTGATACTCGGATGAAATCTGAGGGGGGTCTTGGGATCAAGTGTCTGAAGGATATTATGATGCCTTCTCTATGAAATTATGGTAGAAGTTGCGGCATGGGAGGGGACTTTGGGTGGAGTTCCTTAAATCGAAATATTTTCGTAAGCGTCATCCTTGCGAAGCTTTCATGAAGTCCAAGAGTTCTCCCATTTGGCGACGTATTTTGCGGGGGAGGAAATTGGCAGAACCTCATATATTTTTTAGACTTGGCCACGGTGAGGGATCAGCAAGGTACATAGCATGGATTCTGGGAGGCCCTCGGCTGGGTCGTGATGCTGATCCGAGGGTCGATGGTGTGGCTATAGGGGCCAGGCATGGAGCAGGGAGACGGCCATGGGGGTGGGTGAGGGCCCAGGATTTGACGCCTGGGATTCCTGGGCTGGCGGGCCATTCCCCGACTTCCGGGGGACGGACGCTGATGTGGTGGCTACTTCCCAGCGTCGGACGCATCCCCGGGGCGGGTAGAGGCGGGTGGTGGCACTGGAGAGCTTCGACGGTCGGCCAGACTGGCCAGAAGGGTGGTGTTCCATCCTCATCGACCGGTGATTGTGAGGGCACTTTAGGCCAGGGGTAGGAAGATCCGAGATTCTAGGGCGAGGAACTCGGACAATGGAGGTCCTGCCATCCGATCGTTCTGGTCCGCAGAGGGTTGGAATTTACCTTTAATTTCGTAGCATTTTGGGGAAGAGGTTATACGGCGTCTCATTGCTGCAAACCTGACTTGCACTCCGGTGCCTGATTCCTTTGTCTGGGGCGGTCGACATAGATTGTTCTCTCTGGCAGTGTCATGGAGGTTGTGTCGGATTCATCATCCAACCTCTTCCTTATTTTCTTATATCTGGGGCCAATGTATTCCAGCGAAGTGGAGCATTCTGATGTGGCGGGCCTGCCACAACCGACTTTCTACTGATGACAACATTCAAAAGATCGGTTTCCTATGGCATCCAGGTGTCATTGCTGTCAGGACGGGCATGTGGAGACACTTCAGCATACTTTCTTCCACGGGGGTCTTGCCTTTGAGGTTTGGTCTGTCTTCAGGAGTTTCTTCAAGGCTCGGATGTACCGTGATTTTTTGGTCTTTCTCCAAAGATGGTGGCGTGGCCTGGACAGTCACCATCGGAGATCCTTGGCCGGTGCGATTATTTGGGTGCTTTGGAAAAATCGAAACAAGCATCGCTATGAGGGGCGTAGTGCTGGTGCTGCTTTCTTGGTACAGGAGGTGAAACGGTAGTTTCGAAAGTCGCTTTCGGGTTGTCGTCATCTTCCGTCTATCCCGCAATGGGCATTGGAGTAGTGTTTTGTTTGCTTTATTTTCTTTGTTACCATTTGAGGTCGGATGTACTCATTACCCTCTTTTCTAATAAAGGTAACGATTTCCAAAAAAATAAAATAAAATAAAAAATAAAAAAAAAAATATTTTATAAAACCCCTCTCTTTATTAATCAAGGCTGAAGAAGCCGAAGCCTGACGCGTATACAAGTCTGAAAAAAGAGAGAAAAACACAGAAACGTCAAGGATTAAGGCTGGGGAAGCCAAAATGAGGACGGGTTGTGGGAGCACAGAGTGCTCCTTTTACGATTTTGGCGGAAGATCTCTCGGATGAGCTGGTCAGCTGAGTATTGGTGATCTTCGTATCTAGCCTTGTTGCGATTCTTCCAGATCGCCTATGTGGCGGCTGTTGCGACGATCTGGTGGCCATAGGAAGCTCTTTCCCAGGAGACCGCTAGATCGTGGAAGCATCCGCCACCTCGCTCCATCCTGTATGTTTGGCTGAGGATCCTCCATACCCTGCTTGGCAGGCTACTTTGGCAAAAGATGTGGTCGATAGTCTCGATCTGGCGATCTGAGCAGCAATTGCATGCGGAAGCCAAGCTAATCCCTATGGTGTTGAGGATATCGTCAGTATTCAGCTTCTTCCTAATGACTCTCCACATGAGAAAGGACCATTTCTTGGGGATGCAGGAGTGCCAGTATTGATTGATGGGTTGCTGCGGCTGCCCCGGACCGTGGACCACAAGTCTCGTCGACCTCACCGAGAATGCCCCGGAAGCCTCGTGCGTCCATCTCAGGGCGTCTGTCTCGCTACCGATCTTCAATCCGCTCGCTAGAATGATCTCCACCGTGTCGTTGCCGGTCCATTCACGAATCTTGTCCCAGTTTCAGTCTTCGCTAAAATTATTCCACAAGTCTCTGATTCTGCTGTCCGTAGGGATCTCCGCATGTCGTGTGATCAGGCTATCCCCCATCCATCGTTCCCGAAAAGGGTCCGATTCATCGTCCCCTAATTGAAGTCTCATCTCTGGCTCGACAAGGTCACGTCCGCTAAGGATGCGACGCCAAGCCGCTGATGATCTGCAGTTGGATATGGCCTCGGATGGATGGATATGCTTGAAGTACCCGTTCTTCATAAATCTTGTCCATAAATTCACTTGCGTGCGAAGTTTCCACCACAGTACATTGAGAAAGCTTTCACAATGTGAATGAGTTTGGTAAATCCAATCCCCCTTCCTCAGTGGGATGAGCCATGGAATCCCAGCTAGCCCAGTGATGTTTGTTAATGCTATTACAATGTCCCCAGAAGAAATTACAAAAGATCTGCTCGATTGACGAAAGAACCTTCAAAGGCGGGGAGTACGCTGCTAAGGTGTAGATGGGAATAGAGGTGAGCACGTGATTGATAAGGATAATCTTGCCAGCGGGGGATAAAGTAGCGTTATGCCACCCGACAAGTTTGTTCCTGATGCGAATGATCAGAGTCTCAAATATACCCGCATTTGATTTACCATATAGGAGGGGGCAACCCAGATAGTTAAACGGGGGATGATCAACGGAGAAGCCCGTTAAGTAGGCGAGTCTTATTGCATGCTCTATTTTGATATTATGGTGGGCATAGATGACGCTCTTGGCTGGATTGATCTTCTGACCAGAGCATGTGGAGTACCTCTGCAGGGTGTGTCGGACCACTCCCACCGCTCCTTCGTCTCCGGACGAGAAAATATATAAATCGTCAGCAAAGGCCAAGTGGGTGATTATCGGGCATCCGCTGGCTGTGTGATAGTGCTGGAAGTTCGAAATGTTGGCCATGTTATTGAGGTTCCTGCTCAGAGCGTCGGCCGCTATGATAAAGACTGTAGATGATAGAGGGTCGCCTTGTCTAACCCCCATGCTGGATTTGAAAAAACCTCCGGCTTGGACATTGATGACCATAGAGAACCATGAGTTGCTGATAGATCTCCACACTAAGTTGGTCCAATTTTCGGAGAAGCCGAAATCCTTAAACACCCAGATCATAAATTACCAATCGAGTCTATCATAAGCTTTCTCCATATCGATTTTGACTGCGATGTTACCCCCTCTAGCTGGCAACATCATGCAGGTTATTAACTCTTGGGCTAGCATAATATTGTCCTGGATGTTCCTCCCACGAACAAAGCCGCTCAGCTCTTCGAAAATGATCTTGGGGAGGATCCCTGCCATTTTGGAGGCAATAATTTTGGATATGATCTTGTTGGTGAAAGTACAAAAACTGATGGGTCGAAAGTTGCGAAAGGTCTCCAGATTTTCTTTTTTTGGGATGAGGATAAGCTTGGCGCTGGAGATGGCTTTGGGGTAAGTAGCTCCTTGGAATAAAGCGATAGTCGCTTCGGTGATATCCTGCTTGATGACATCCCAGCACTTGCAAAAGAAAACATCCGAGAATCCGTTCGGTCCCGGAGCACTATGCTCGTTGAGGGCCCAAATCGCCTCTTTCACTTCCTGACCGGTGGGGTGCGCTCGAGCTGGGCATTGTCGGCTTCAGTAATGAGAGAGGGAATTTGGTCCAAGAAGGCGTTGTATTTGTGGACCGTTTCTTTGGAGAATAATTTGGAATAGAAGTCCGTGGCCGCTGCTTGGATGCCTTTCTGGTCAGTAATGATGTTCCCTCTCTCGTCTGTGGTTTGTTGGATCGCTAGCTTTTGTCTTCGGCCGTTGACGCAGGCATGGAAGTATTTCGAGTTTTTGTCCCCGTCGCTATCCCATTTCGATCTAGCTTTTTGCTTCCAGAAGTCGCTCTCCACTTTTATCCTAAATTTGAGCATGGCTTTGGTGAGGTTGAGGGCAGTCCTGGCCGTCGGGGAGTTATCAGATGCAAACCTGGCTTCGGTACGGCTGACGTCGTCCTCTGCGACCCGGACGGCTTGAAAGATGTCCCCAAAAGCTTGTTTGCTCCAATTGGACAGGGCTTTCCTGGTAGCCTTAAGCCTATTGCTCAAACATGACAGGGGTTGGTAGAGTCCTCACTATTCCACGCTTCCGCGACGATGTCCAAGAATAGGGGATGCTCGATCCAGAGGTCGAGAAATTGGAAATTCTTTTTGGATGGGTTAGTACTGTTTTTGACTTCCACTAGCAGCGGGGCATGGTCGGATTCGGTGGAGTTGAGGTGGAACATGTTGGTAGAGATCCCCATGCCGTGCCAGAGGATGTTTGTGAGGGCTCTGTCGAGGCGAGAATACTGACGGCGGTCGCCTTCTTGCATGTTGTACCAGGTGAAAGCGTTGCCGGTGAACTGGATCGGGGAAAGATTGGCATTGAAAATAAAGTTGTTGAAGTCTTGCATGGCCGGGATAGGAGGGGGCTGTCCCCCGATTTTCTCCTCTCTACAGGTGAGCGCATTGAAGTCTCCAATGCAAAGCCAAGAAGAATTGCTGTAATTTTGGTGGATGTCGAGGAGATCGTTCCAGAGGTGTTTCCGCTCTAAGAAATCACAACTGTCGTAGACCGTCGAGATGATGGCATGCTCAGGGAACATGGGGTGGTCAAGCCAGCAGGAGAGGGCTTGCCGGGTATCTTGGATACGCCCGATAGTGACATCTTTCGTACCAAGGATCCAAATGTCGTGTCTGCCAGAAATGGCCGTGGGGAGGCCTAGCTGCAGCTGGATGGATTTTAGTCTTTTGGGGGGAATTTTGGGTTCAAGAATAATGAGGATGTCAATCTTATGGATTTTCTTAAGGCTGATGATTCTCCTTAGAGTTGGTTTGTTCCCCAGCCTGCGAACATTCCATGATAGGATATTAATCATTAAGGGAGTCGTGGGGGGTTTGTTTAATCCGCTTGACGGCGGATCTGGTTAGAATGGTGATGGTATCTGCAAGTCCTTTCTTTATTAAGACCCCGTTAACATTCTTAGCTGTGGTAGGATGATCACAAATTGATTCACCTTGCTGGTCCGGGGGGGGGACCGATCGATTCCCCGTCGGAGTCCAATATTGGGTCTTCTTGGGGGATAACTAAGGAGTCACTGGTGCTCTCTATCAGAAGCATGGATTGCTGAAGAGGAAATCCTGTCGCTAGAACTTGTTGGCCCCTCTGAGCTAGGTCCGGACCTAGAATAGAAAGGACTTCTTCGATGGGGTCTTCGATGATGGGTTGGTGGTCCTCGTCGATAGGGACTATGGTCGCCTCTTCGACCTCTGACCAGGGGACCATTGCGCCGTTGTTCTCGACATGGAGGGGGCTTAAAAGACGATGGGGAATCCGCCTCCTCCAAATCAAGAGCGTCGAATTGGTTGGATAGTGTGATGGCATGAGGGTTGAGTGGGATCAATATGTTGCTAGGTAGCTCGCTCTGGTCCGACATGCCTTCTCTGGAGTTGAATCGGATGTGGGAGTTGGGAAGGGAAAGAATGGGCCCCTTGGGTGTCCTCTCCTCTGTTTGCGCATTGTCATTCCAGGCTGGTTTCTTCTTGAGTTCTGGATAGAGACGGTGGCAATGTTTTGGGGTGTGTCCTCTTAAATGGCAGTGGTTGCAGAATAGAATGTGGTTGTCGTAGATGATTTGTTGGGTGTGAGTCCGGTTGCCTAGCTCAATCGAAATAAAGTTCGGTGGTTCTGAAGAAAGGTTGAGTTCCACAAAATTTTTAGCATATTGAGCCTTGGTGAGGTTGCTCGTCTCTGGCGCTGTTGCCACCTACGTGCCGAAGGAGTTAGCAATACGCCAAAGCGCTGTTGGAATAATGCAAATGAGGGAAAGATTGGGCAGGGTAACCCAAGTGGCGACTTTTGGGGAGTCTTCTCTGGTGTTGAAGCTAGTCGACCACTTAATGATCTTCATCTGGTGGGAGTCAATCCTGCAAGTGCCTTTGGACCACACGGTCCTGTGGTCGAGGTCTGAGGATAAGTGGAGAAGAGTATGCCTCGGATCGATGGGTGCTACTCGATATAGAGCCGTCAGTTTCCAGCTGGCAATCACCTCCTGCACTCTAGTGAGCTTGGGGCAACCGAATGAAAATTTGAGGATGAAGGAATGGAGGAAGGATGTTGACAGTGAGGTTACTTCCGATTCAGAGAACAGAACTAAAGGCACTGGGGATTCCCGGGAGTACTCGATGTCCGAAAAGCGAACATCTGGGAAAATACGATTCTGATCGGAAGCAAGTTCCGGGCGCAGAATGGTGACGTAGGACACCAGGGATGATCTAGAAAGGGTAGGGGCGCTCTGGGGAGGGAAAGAAACGGGAAGAAAGGAAGCGGAGGCGGGGGCCGCAGGGACGACCGACCCAGGGGGAGGGGAGGAGGGAGACGGCTGACCGACAGAGGGCAGAGATAAGACCAGCGCGAAGGCCTCGCTGATGGCCAGGGAAGGTGCAGGCGGCCCACCGGAGTTCGGAAGGCTAGCACCCGAAGCCGACGGGCCAGGGACGCCCGCGGAGGAGGCGACGAGATAACGCAGGTCCGCCAGGGGAGGAGAGGAAACTGGGAGAGCCGGGCCTGAATACGCGAGGGGGGGGTAGAGGAGAAGTGGGGGAGGGAGGGAGGGAGGGATAGTCGGAAGAGCGGGATGTTGGGGCGGCACAGAACCCCACGGCGAGGAGGTGATCGGGGGATCACCGGAGAAGGGGGTGGAGAGAGCCGAGGGCTCAACGGGAGAGGGAGATAGGGGGTTGGAGGAAAAAATGCAGGGAATGCAGAGGTCCTAGTGAGTGCAAAAGGGAATGGAGAGGCCCTATCCGACGGATACACGACCTGTGGCGCGGGCACGTAATACTGGGAGTAGGGCGCGGAAGCATAGACCTGGGAGGCATGCACATACGCGTAGAGGCACGGATGCGTAAACAGGCGCTGGCGCGTAGGGAAGAGAGCCAGACACTCAAGAGATGGAAGCGTAAAGCTCCGGTAAAAGGGGGCCCACTAGATGATAGGGAGGAATGGCCAGCAGCGTAAAGACCATCCTGAGCGTAAAGGGCAGGGAATGAGGGGGTCCCGCCAGATGAGGGGGTGGAAAGTCCTGGAGCGTAAAGTCCATAGGGGAGGTGGGCCCCACCGGGATTAACCGTAGGGGAGAGAGTACGCTGAGTAGAAAAGGATGTAGGGTTGCCCACCACGTGGTCTCGGTCAACAGAGCCGGCCACTTGATGCCAGAAGGAAAGTGCCCCCGAGCCTGCACCGCAGGTGGGCGCTACCCCCGAGGAGCAGAGAGCTCCGGTTGAAATTCGAACTGGACCCCCCGAGCCTGCACCGCAGGTGGAGGATCCACCCGAGGAGGAGACAGCTCCGGACACTGGAGCGGGAAAGAAGGGAAAGGCGGTGGGGAGCTTGGGACTAGGGTGGGGGATGCTGGCTAACACTGTGGGTGGACTATCCGTCGAGAAAGACGCCTGAGTCGCGAGAGGGTGGCTAGACACCGGACTAGAGGAGGGAGGGGATGGGAAGGGGTCTTGGGGCAGATGGCTAGTGTGGGGGGCTGGAATGACGGACGCCGGAGGGGTAGGATCAGGACATGGGGGCTGGCGAGCGGATGGGTAGAAGAGGGGGTAGATGGGATGAGCGAACAAGAGGGAGGAGTAGAGTTGCTGGATCAACTCCACACATTCTGTCGGCCAAGGCTGAGCCATCAACAACAACCAACCGCCGAAGAAGAGCCGAAAATGGGAAGCCCTAGGGGCTTCCCAGGCTGGGAGGGAACGGGAGCTCTGGAAGAGGAGACAACATCTTTTCTTTCTCTGTGTTAATATGTATATATATATATATATATATATATATATATATATATATATATATATATATATATATATATATATATATTGACCAAACCCCCTCCTTTTATTAAAGGCGGTGCAACGACCGCGAAAAAGACCGAATACAAGGCGCAAAATGAAGCCTATACAAGTATACCACAAAAGGAAGGAGGGAGAGAGAAAAGCTAAAAATCGGGGCTACATGGATAGCACCGACCAAAATGCTGAAGAACTGTGGGAGCACAGGGCACTCCGCTTCCGACATTGTCGGGCAATTTCCCGAAGGAGTTGGATTGTCGAGTAAGGATTTCCTTCGTATCTCGCTTTGTTGCGATTCTTCCAGATGACCCAAGTGGCCGCCGCTGCGACGATCTGGTGGCCGTGGGAAGCGGAGCCCCATGAGGCCAGAAGATCGTGGAAGCGACTGCCACCCTGCTCCAAGTTGAAAAGCTGGTGAAGGGTGGTCCAAATCCTGTCCGGCTGCACCCCCTGACGGAAAATGTGATCGATGGACTCCGTCTGGCGGTCGGAGCAGCAGGAGCAGGCTGATGCTAAGCTAAACCCGATGTTGTTGAGGATGTCGTCTGTGGGTAGCTTCCTTCTGAGGACTCGCCACAATAGGAAGGACCACTTCTTGGGAATACAGAAGTGCCAGAAGTTGGCCATAGGGAGGTGGGGCTGATCGGCGCCAATGATGGCAATTCTCACAGACCTCACTGAGAAAGCCCCCGAGCCTTCGAGGGTCCATCTTAACACGTCGGCCTCATCGCTGATCCGAATCCCTCTCTCTCGGATACTATTAGTCGCTTCGTCACCGGACCACATACGAATCTGCTTCCAGTTCCAGTCGTCGGTGTGGAGGTTCCATAGGTCTCTGATCCTGCCATCTCTCGGTGCCTCAGTAAGACACGGGATCAAGTTGTCTCCAGCCCATCGCTCAAGGAATGGGTTCGAGTTGCCAGCTCCCAGCTGAAGTCTGATCGCGGGCTCGGCCAGGTCGCGACCGCACAGGATGCGCCGCCATGCCGCCGATGATCTGCAGTTGGAGATAGCCCTCGACGGGTGGATGTGCTTGAAGTATCTGGCTTTCAGAAACCTGCTCCATAAGTTGTTGGTCGTACGGAGGTTCCACCAAAGTTTTATCGAGAACGCTTTGACTATTTGGTTAAGTCTGGTGAAACCCAGTCCCCCTACGTCTGTCGGATGAGCCATGGATTCCCAGCTGGCCCAGTGGTGCTTATCATGGCCATTGCTATGCCCCCAAATTTTTTTACAAAAGATCTGTTCGATCGAAGAGAGAACCTTGATGGGCGGAGAGCACGCTACCAGGGTGTGGATGGGGATGGAGGAAAGAACGTGGTTGATGAGGATCATCTTGCCTCCTGGGGTAGGGTGGCGTTATGCCACCCTTCCAATTTCTTCCTGATTCTAGTAGTCAGGTCCTCGAAGATGCTGGCTTTGTACCTGCCGTACACCAGGGGGCAGCTGAGGTAGGAGAACGGGGGCTTGGCAACCTTAAAGGAGGTTAAGGTTGAGAGTTTGTTGGCGTGGTCTCTGTTGGTGTTGTGGTGGACGTAGATAACGCTCTTGGTGTGATTGATCTTCTGGCCGGAGCATCTGGAGTACCTCGATAGGGTGTTATGAACAACCTCCACCGCTCCTTCGTCCCTAGAAGAGAAGATGAGTAAGTCGTCAGCGAAGGCCAAGTGGGTGATGATAGGGCAGCTACTGGCTGTATGATAGTGCTGGAAGTTAGGGATGTTGACCATATTGTTAAGGTTCCTACTCAGTGCATCGGTGACAATAATGAAGACAGTGGAGGATAGGGGATCGCCCTGTCTCACCCCACGTTGGGATTTGAAAAATCCCTCTGCATGGCCGTTGATAATCGTGGAGAACCACGAGTTGCTAATGGATCTCCAGACGATATTGGTCCAGGTTTCCGAGAATCCGAAAGCTCTGAAGACCCAGATCATGAATTGCCAGTCCAGTCTGTCATACGCTTTCTCCATGTCGATTTTAATGGCGATGTTGCCGTCTCTCACAGGGAACTTCATGTAGATGATTAATTCCTGGGCCAGCATAATATTATCCTGGATATTCCTACCGCGGACAAACCCGCTTTGCTCCTCCGAAATGATCTTGGGGAGAAGACCAGCCATTCTGGTAGCTATGACCTTGGATATGATCTTGTTGGTGAAGTTACAAAGACTTATGGGCCGAAAGTCATGGAATGTCTCCGGGTTGTCATTTTTAGGGATGAGGATCAGGTTGGCGCTCGAGATGGCCTTTGGGTAAGTAGCTCCTTCGAAGAAGGCGATAACCGCTTTGGTGATGTCTTGCTTGATGATATCCCAGCTAGTCCGGAAAAATACACCCGAGAATCCGTCCGGTCCTGGCGCACTATGTTCGTTCAGGGCCCACACTGCATCTTTAACTTCCTGAACTGAGGGGGGATGGATCAACTGGGCGTTGTCTGTGTCGCTGATGAGAAGGGGGATTTGGTCAAGGAATAAACTGTCTTTGTGGACAGTATCTTTGGAGAAGAGTTTGGAATAGAATTCCGTTGCAGCTTCTTGGATGCTCTTTTGGTCGGTAATGATGTTCCAGTTATCATCGGTGGTCCTGTGAATCGAGAGCTTCTGTTTGCGCCCCTTGACGCAGGCATGAAAGTACTGCAAGTTTTTGTCCCCCTCACTGTCCCATTTTAATCTCGCTTTCTGCTTCCAGAAGTCGGACTCCACTTTGATCCTGAATTTGAGCATAGCCTTGGTAAGGTTGAGAGCTCTTCTAGCCGCGGGCGATCGGTCCGTGACGACGATGGCTTCGTCACACACACATATATATATATATATTTTTTATATATATATATATATATCAAATATACTTGTATATATCTCTATATATATACACTTATATATATAAGTGTATATATATAGAGATATATACAAGTATATTTGATATATATATATATATATATATATATATATATATATATATGATATGTGTGTGTGTGTGTGTGTGTGTGTGTGTGTGTGTGTGTGATTATTTTTATATATCTAAATGTATAAGTACACATGGATTGTGTTATTTTTATAGTATATATGTATTCATAAATATATACTATATGATGTATAAGTGTGTATACATATCTAGTAATATCCAGGTATAGATTCTCATGTATTTCTATAGATATATAGATATCATTATAGATGTAAATGTATATGTAAATATATATATTATAGAAAAAAAGAAAAAGAAAAAGAAAAAGAAAAAGAAAACACCAATACCAAACCCCTAGCCCAAAAGGCCCGACAGCCCCTTTCCCATCTTCCCTGCGTATAACAGCAGAAGGAAGAGATTTGGTCGAACCAAATCATGAAACAAAAACTCCCCAAAATCCTGAAAATCCCATCCTATTCAATTCTCCTAAAAATCCTAGGATTCCCAAAGTGGGCCGGGTTTAATTTGACCAAAATAAGTTTTAATTTTCGATAAATATATGCGAGCGGAAGGAGTTTCCTTTAGAAAATTCTTCTTCGAAACTCAACCCCAACCTTGCGCAACTATCCCCGGGTATCGCATCCACCCTCGAGCATCCTCCAGACCACCTGCACACGACCATGGATAGCCGGAGCACCGTCGTTCGGGTCAAATCCGACCGAACAAGGGAAGCTCTGTTTTGTGCCGACTGCAGGTACCTCTCTTCCCGATAAAAGTTTTTCTAGTTTCTTGATCAATTTTCGATTTATAAATTGTTGTAGAAAGCCTAGTCGAACCTCTATCAGACCCAATAATTAGAATTTAGTTGGATGGCCTGAGCATCGCAGGAGGAACCCCAAAAAGTTGGAAAAAACCTGTCTCAAACGACAAATTTTTGGGCATAAAACACCCATATTTGGCGTTACCGTGCGATCAGCATAATACAGGATTTAAGATCCTGCCTAAACCCCCTGGTAGACAACATGTAGCACTCTAATACTGTAAACCCCTAAATTTTTACTATTTTTTTATAAATTTGGTACCGATTAATTTTCTTGTATTTGTACGCCTCAATAACGTATCGTACGTCACGCGCAAGATTTTATTTTTCATTATTGCTCGACGAGTGCGAATATGTGTGAGCGTGCATATTTTTAGAAAAAATTTTCTATTTTCCAAGTGATATATATAATATTTATTTTGCCATCATACCAAATTTCTAAGTTTGTATTTTAAGCCTTTTCTTTCTAACAGTTATTAATAATAAATAATATTTTTATTGTATACTAGAAAAGCAAAAAATATTCGTAAAAATTATTTGTGCATGCATATTTCATAATTACTTATTAGCTTATTTTTAAATAAATAGTGTAATTTTCAAAATTAATATTATATCATATTTTTTTTTGAATATTTAAAAGGTTAATTTTTTAAAAACTAATTATTTTAAATCGGATGAGAGATTCATTAAATAAATTTATTAAATTTTTTGAATAAAGATTTAGATATTTTGAATATTGCCTACAATTTAAATTTAATGTAGATTGAACCCAAATTTGATTTAAATAATAAATTTGGGTCCAATCCTTATCCAACTGGAAATTTCCACATCCTATAAATAGGCAGGTAATCCTCCATAAATTCCACACATCCATAAATTTCTCTATCCAAATGCCTGTGCATCGTGTCTGTGTCCATCCAAATTCTTATTCTATATTTTACAGACACATTAGTTTTGTCGGACAGACCCCGACAAATCATCATAACCCTAAACCTATTGCTGCCCCGACAACCACCTGTGTCCGACACCAATTCCATCGACCAGACTCCGCCAATACCAACAGCCACAGTTGCCATTAGCCCAACCTACCGGATCGCCCCACCGACTCCGGCCAAACGAACCCCGTCCGTCATTACGGTTGTCCCCAAAACCGCCAATAGCCTGGCTGAAACCCGACCACTGTCCCAAACCACCCTCTCCGACCACCATGGTCATCTCACCATAGACCCAAGACCTAGCAGGCGAGTCCCTGTGACCAAACTCCAGACCCCCAGCACCTCCGTCCACCACCATCGCGACAAACGCCGCGGCAGCCCGGCCACCACCTACCTATCCACCATCACCATCGGACGAAGTCGGAAAACCCACTTCCCCATCTGGCGACTCGCCAAACCCCATCACCACGCAACAACAACAACAGCAAAAAAACCACCAACCACCAACCACCGTCCTTACCTTGGCCTGCCGACGAATGTCGCCGCCGTGCCTGAGCTCCATCTTCTCCCTCCACGTCTCCCAGCCGAGACCAGTGCCCTTCCGTAGTCCCGCGCCGCCTCCTCTCTGGCGTGCCGTGCCCCCCACAGTAGCTCCTCCATAGAAACCCTCACCTATGCCGCACCCCTTCCTTTACCCGTACTCCGTAGCCGCCGCGTCCCAGCGATGAAGTCCGCCTAGCCGCCCTCGCCCGAATGTGCTTCTGTCGAGATTTTGCCCTCGATTCTTTGCACCATCCAACCCACCACCGGTTCGGTGTCAACCACCAGACGTCAACCGAGCTCGTGCCGCCGTCCCCCACCATCTTGCCGTCGGAGCGGGGAGCTCCACCGAGCCATAGATCCCCTCTCCCCAAATCCCTCTCTTCCCTCCGCCTAGGCGCGGCAGCCCTGGCTTGGGTCCGCGTGCATCCACCGCATCCAGCCTGACGAACCACAGCGCGTCCATCTTCCTCTTCCTCCATCACCGCCCCCTTCTTTCCTCTTTTCCTCCGCCATGGTCGAGTCCTCCGCTCGCGCCACCATACCGTCCGCCGACCTCGACCCCACTTCCTCCGTGCTGAAATCTGGTGCTCGCCACCACACCGGAGGTGCGTGCACCCCCTTCACCGCATTCCGCCGTGTCCTGGCCGCCCGAGCCTCACCACCCTCCTCCGCATGCGGGCATCGTCCATATCTCCGTCGAGCCTTGACCGCCGCCGGCGGAGACTCTCTCCTGACCTCCCAGACCAGCGCCACACCCCTTGCCGAGCCTCATATTTCCCCGTCTTCCACTCGTCTCTCTCTCTGTTCTTGCTCGCTCCCCCAATTCTCTCAGTTTGATTTTTTTTACTTTTCTTCTTAGTTATTCTTTCTTTTCACTAAGGAACATATCACCATCCCGAGAAAAGCAGCAGTCAGCTGTCAGCATCTGCTTTGGTGAAATTTATGAAATTTTCGTTTGCTTTCATTTGTCCTTTTTATCTTTATTATTGTTATTAATACTATTAGTATTTTTTGATTTCATTAGGTAAAACTTAAAGTAATTTGTAACTACTATAAACTAGCCTAACTTTATTAGTATTAGTTACATGTATCTTATTATTATGTACATATGTAGTCATTAATACGAGTATTATTGTTAGTACACCATTAGTATTATTTTATTTTATTTTTCTTTTCTTCTAAAAGCCTATTTTGTAACTAAAATAAATTAATGGGCTTGACCTATATATATAATTTCAAACTAAATTTCAAAGCCTAATATATATTTATTGGTGTTATATTTTAAATAAAGCTTTTTATTCAAAATATTATAGTATTATTTTTCTAATTAAATTATTTTATTTTTTTTGGCACTTTTGAGTATGAATTACCTAAAAGTATATATATATATATATATATATATATATATATATATATATATATATATATATATATATATATATATATATATATATATATATATTGATTAATAAAAAAATATATTGATTAATAAACTTTAGATTTCAAACTTAAAAGTTTTGACATAAAAAGATTTTATGGATTTTTAAATATTTAATTAAAATTATTTTTAACTAAATAAAACTCTATTTTTTAAGAATATAAATAATAATAGTTTTGTAAAATTTATATACATTGTTTGTTTATCCAATTCCTTCGACTATACTCGTGTCCGTGACTTAATCCTATTATTCCTGTTCTCTCGCCAATTCGAAATTACTTTACGTCGACCCTAACTAATCTGACTGTCTTGGACACGATGGAACAACCCATGCCCTCGTCAGAGGACCTTTGAGTCGTTGTAACACCGAAGTCGATCTTGTGCCACCTTTATTGTACCTCACCAGGCAGCTCACCAGGCGTCACAACAGGCAAGTATACCTTGCTAATTAACTGTCAAATTATTTATTTTTTGTATTATTTATTTTATTTCATATTGTTAGTTTTCTTTGTTATAAACTGCGCGTCCAAGCCATACTTGGGTGCAAGCGACTTTATTAGTCGTTTTACTTTACTATATGCATGTTAACTTAGTGTTAGCAGACTACCTTCTTGTTGTGGGATATCCTTATATCTCCTTGGGCCATGACACTCACACTACACGGTTTGAGACATTTTGCTACGGGCATGACTTATGGACTGGCCATCTTTATTGTCGTGTGACGGATAGATCGTAACTGCTACGATTAAGTTATAGAGACTCGAGCAGTTATAAAATTGGATGGGTCATGGAAGTGACTTGGTCAGTGGAGGAAATATTGGGGAAGGACAGTCGCTAGTGCGTATAGGAATCCAAACAGGTAAACTACAGTCTCCGGATGGAACTGTGGCAATTTATTTACAGATACCCTCTGACATTTTGGACGTTACGGACGGATACAGATGACTAGATGCCATTTACGTACACATAGCCTAAAATTCTACCAATGCGCATGAAAGTTGTCCTCTAAATTGCACAATAGATGGTTAGCATTCCCTTTTGCATGTTGGTGTCTAAGAGAGTCTTGCATATTATTATTGTTTTGACAGTTCATATTAGCTTGTTCTTCCTGTATCTTGTTACATCTCTCTGAGGACCTAGTTATTCCCCAGGTGTGTGTTCATGTCTTTCACATGTATTCTAGCTGAGGTCGTGGTCTTCTCCATTTATTCGAAGATGACGTGACTTGGTTCCTCCTTGCTACTTCCACTTAGCCTTTTATATATCATGTACTTCTTCCTTTTTATTTTGGTTGGTAGTGGATGTATCTCCACTCAACATATTATACCAAGACAATTCATTATAAGATATCTTTTATTTCCTTATTTTGTGGATGAGATTAGATAGTTGTGGTTTACTACATTTTATAGCTTATGTATACATACAAGACCCCTGTACTTCGTATGTATACAGCTGGCATGTCTACATACTTGGTCCTACGTATTTTGGGACTGGGGCGTTACAAACACCTTTCTTTTAGTTCCTAAATTTATTAAGTATGTTGAGAGTAAATTGATTCTAAAAATCCAGAAAAATCGAAAAACAAAAACCTTGGAAAACTTTCCGATACGGCATGAGCCCCAACAAATCGAGCGACATGGTCACAAAATATACACATCAAAAGGCATGTATGGATGTTGTCGACATGTGGGAACTGACGAAACTCGATTTCGTTGCGTGTGCGCGACAAAATCAGTGCGTATCCGTCAAGATGCCCCCGTATCGACCTTTTGTAAACTTGGCCATAACTTCGTGTACAGTCGTCGGTTCTAGACGAAACTTGTGCCAACAGGACCGTATCAAAATTCTGGTCCGATGTGCCAAGTTTGGTCCGATCCTGAGAAGGTCGACCGGAACGCCTATTTGGCAGGCCCATGACCCGATCCAACGGGCAAACTTGTGCACGGTCCACCGGAATCCAACTTTGGACATATGGTTGGGTACATCTCCTCAAACCGGACCTGTAGACATATAGTTTGATGAATTTAGAGACCATAGATATTGGCACTTATTTTGGTACAAAACGGGTCCAACAGAAGACATCATTTTGATCCAAAATTATGACTTTATCCCTGTTCCAGAATTAGACTTTTGGACAGGCATTTCCTAGACATATCTTTTACATCGGGAATGTTCTTGATATTTGTTTCAGCATCCGGAGCCGTTTATGGATTTTGAGTTTTCATTGCTGACGTGATTGACTGTTGGAGTTGCTATTCCCGTACCACTAGGCAAGATACCTTACCACCTTACTCTATGATTTACCTTATCTTATTTTCAGTTATTTATATTCAGCATTACTTATCTATTGTTAGTATTATATCACTGTGCGTCCAAGTCACACTTGGGTGCAAACGACTATATCGGTCGTTTTACTTGTTTTGTTTTATTCTCTAGCATTGACTTTGCCTAGTGACTACCCATTGATGATGAGGTATTGGTATATCTCATACGTCCTTGACACATGCTTTATCACGTATCGTGAGTCACATGTAGTACACGTACTCGCGTAGTCGGCTGGCCATCGATACGTCCGAGGCGTACGATGGATAGGAGTCACTGCCAATAGAATTGCATGCTAGTAGACTTGGCGGTTACTAGAGGTTCATATTAGTCATGGAGATGACAATACTAGGCATTGGGTGGGGAGAACAATACCCGACATATGGGCTTCTATTATACTTTTCCTTGTAACCCGGAAGCTCCGCCGGAGATACGGGTATGCTTAACCCCTCAGGTTGGCCACTGACGTTCTTGAACGTTATGCGCTTGGTCACTGGTGCCTAAGAGGGGACTATACCAGATCCTATTATCAGCCAGGGCTCATGCGTCGAAGGATTATATCTCAACTACATGTTTACAGTAGAATGGTTAGGAACCTTATTGCATACATCACTTTATTTTTAGTTATATATATTACAGTTTATACGACATGGTGTTTTTTGTATCTTGTTACGTCTCTCTGAGGACCTGGTTATCTCTCCAGGATTAGACGATTTTTCGCAGGAGTACGGAACGGATTGGATCCTTCCTACATCGATGACGAGGCATCCCCTGCTGATTTTTAGTTTATTTATACATTGAGACATTATTGGACGTCTTATATCTCTTTTCTTTCTATTTTGTGGAGGTTGGACTCCGATCATTTGAGACTATTTTTTATAGCTATTTGGAGTAGGTATGTCCATCCGACTATCTCTTTGATTCACTTATTATTTTGGACTCTTATATCTTCTGTGATTAGCTGTGATGAGATGTAGTTATTATATTCTGGCCTATGATTTTTATTATTATTTACAACTTATGTACGTATACGAGGATTCATATATTGGAGTATTCTTCGTATATGTGCAGTTGGTATGTCTACGTACTTGGTCCTAAGTATTTTGGGACTGGGGCGTTACAGTTGCCTCCAGCGAAGAATGAGGTGGATGTCTCCTCTGTTGTGCTCCTCCTGTCTCCATCATTGGACGCTCTCTGCTTCATCCTGAGCACCTCCAACATGTCCACCAGTGCCTGATGCTCCTCGGTAAAGGTGCCGTCAGCTCCTCCATATCCTTCTGTTACTAGCAGGTTTGCCCGATAACCTCCTTGACCGCTGTAGAAGCATGGAAAATGATCGATGCGGCTAGAAAATCTCATACGGCTCAGAAAGCTCATGCGGCTCAGAGAGTCATGCGGCATAAGGGACTATGCGGCCTAAGACATCCCATGCGGCTCAGAAGACACGTGGCGTAACAGTGTTCCCCTCCGCCCTATGCTGCATTAATTATTTTGACGGCTGACAACTCTAAAAAAGTGACAGCCCTGACACAAGAGAGGCAATCATGACTCTGTCATAATGACAGACCCCTAGGGAAGAGAAAGAGATCTCTGACACAATCCCCCGAGATCCATAAAAATGCTACGTGGCATTGCCACGTGGGCGTTCATATGCGGCTCGAGCGAAGACTTCCCATACGGTTCAGAATGAAGCCGTCCTATGCGGCTCAGGCTGAAACAGTCTCATGCGGCTCAAACGGAGGCCTTCCCTTGTGGCTCGAGCGGACCATTTCCATGCGGCTCAGGCGGATGAATCCTTATGCGGCTCGCAATGATCACCTCCCTGCGGTTTAAAAGTTCGAGGGAGGGCCACTACCCGAGCAGCCCTGACACGAGGCCCAAACCTTATGCGGCCCAAATCTTATGCGGCTCAATCTTCATGCGGTTCAGATCCCCCCAGTGGCTCCTAGGACACGTGTCCTAAGCCAAATCAATTTCTCAGATTTATTGCAATCAGAGATTGGGTCAAATCCCAATAATCTGGGACACGTGGCAGGAGAATAAATTAAATTTATTCGCAGACATCAGAAGATCATTATGAGGAAGATTTATTCCAATCAGCATTAACTGCTGATGAGATTTGGTGTAATCTACACTTAATGGTCCAAATTCATCACAATCAAAATGAATGGCCTAGATTGACCAATCCACAGGCTGCCGCCATCTCCAGGAAGCAATCATTGGCAACCCTAATGATCACACCCCATTCTTATAAATATCAAGGTGCCATTCCCTTACAAATATATATATTCCCTGGCAATATACACAACGGAGAGAGTGTGACCAGAGAGACCCCTTTTAGAGATCAGAAGACTTGGAGGAAAAAGCAGAGAGGGAGCAAAGAGAGCATTTCTTCAACGCCGAGCAAATCTTCTAGAGCCAAGACTGCATACCGATCGTCCAAGGAGTAAGGCAGGGCTGCCGTCGCCTTCCCGAGCCTCTATCGTCACCCCATAGAATCTAAAATAAACAATTGTACTTAGTCTGCTGTACCTAGGCTTTCGTCCCTAGGCTTTCTTTGTACAAGCGAGTTTGTATTGTGAGTCTAAGTTCAGTCCTTCCATAAAACTGTTCTGTACTTTTACAATCAATGGCAAACACGATGGCGACTCTGCTGGAGACAAACTTCTCCACGGCTGAGGAGTTGGTGATGCAGTCGGATGCAGCCAAGCTTGGCTCCACGCAACAGAAGATGGTCGTCCGTTTTGACCAACAAGCGTTTGAAGAGATGTTCTCTGAAGGAAGTGCTGGCCCGATCCAGAAGCGAACCCGCACAAAGAAAGCTCGCTGCGAGTGGAGGCCAAAATTGTTTGCTCCTCCACAAGATCTGGACGGGGTACTCGCTGCTACCCAAGGCAGCGAGGGTGATTCTCATATGGCTCCACTTCGAGCCGTAGAGAACTCTGCTGTCCCCGAGTCCGGCAGAGGAAAGTATTACGATGTCGAACTTGCAGGGACAAAGAGCGACTCTATGCGCCCCAAGAAGAAGACGAGCACTACTGTGGCCAAGTCTGTCAACCACATGCAGGAGGCTCATGCGGGTGGATCCACCGGCCGCATGAAGAAAATCCATGCGGCCAGATCATCCAGCCGCATGAAGAAGACTCATGCGGCTGAGACTTCTAGTCGCATGAAGAAAGCTTATGCGGCTACGTCTGCCAGCCGCATACGGACCAACGATGACAGCCGCATGACGCCTACTCCCCACGACTCTGTCTTCGACCGCCTCTCGTACGGTCCTGATCTCATGTGCTCCCAAGAAGATATGTCTGACTCTCTCCAGTATCACTTAGACTCTTCCTACTATGTGCCCGTGCGCACTAGAGCGAAGAAGTCTAAAGCAGCACGAGCCTGGAGAGTTCGGTCTGCGGATTTGACCTCTGACCATCCGAGCGTTCTGCATACTGCTACGCGGGCCTCGGATGGAAAGTTGTACAGAACCACTCGAGTCCAGCCCCCGGCGACAGACGGACAGAGAGGTTCGCAAAAGTCTTCCAAAATCCTGGGATCAAACATGGTCGGTCCAGACCCATCTGACTTGTGTGAGGCCATCCTCCACAAACGCAAGGAAAGAGAAGATGTATCAGGGTGCAAAGAGTCCTCCTACGGACGTTACTGCACCCAAGTTATCGTCAACTGCTGCTGTAACAGCACGACGATACGAGAAGACCGACAGTCTGTCTTTCAAAGACTGCAACAGCCATCTGTAGAAGACGAGGTACTGCCCGTCGCCTCTTGCAACTCCGCTCGCAAAGTCCTCGCTGATGGAAGGAGAAAGAAGACAAATGTTCCCAGCCCGAAGATTTCAACCACTGCGACTAAAAGACTGTCGTCCAAATGGGTGCCCACCATAGGAGTTTTCCAAGGTACTCGTTCGAAGACAAAATCTGCTACAGTGGGAGATTCATCGTCAACAACGCAGGGGGTTGATGGGGCTGGGGGTAGCACCCCTCCGAGCCTCCATAGTAATCCGATGTTCCAAGAAGACGAGCCAGGGGAGACAACTCTCCCATCGGATACAACAAACCTCGATGTCCCCGAAGACGTCCACAACTTCCAAGATGAGGCAAACTCGGAGACTGGGGGTACTGTTCCTTCCGAGTCTGAATCAGAAGGAAACATACCCACATACGCCGATGACTTCTCACTAGTGGGGTACGATTCGGAGGGCGCTTCCTCCGCCGCTCCGTCTATCTCTCCTCATGTGAAAACGGTATTCATGATAGACAGCAACCAAGGTGGTTCCAGTGATCGCCAGCGCATCGACAGTCTCGAAGTCATATTGCTTGCTTTGGTCAAATCTGTAGACGAGATTAAAGCGGCCCTTCCAACTCTGCAAGGAGGGACGCCTGGCCAAACAAGCACGGGTCCCGCGGTCAATGCGGACTCGAATTCGGCGGCACCAAACCCGGGGAACGATCCTCCGGAAATAACGGCCCCCACCGCCGTGGATGAGGCCCATGAAGCGAGAAGAGAGGTCCAAGAGCTCCGAGCCATGTTCCACGTTCGAGAAAATTCTCAAGACTTCAGAATACGGCAATCTTACCCTGCTGCATGGAGGGACGTTCCATTCCCACCAAGATATAAGCCGTTCAACATCAATCCTTATGATGGCAAGACCTCAGCAAGTCGATACATCACTTACTTCGAGGTCACCACTGACCATCTGCCCCATGACGATGCTATTCTCACATGATTATTCATTAGGGCACTGAAAGGAGTCGCCTTCGACTGGTATCGCAATCTACCGGACAACTGCATCCACTCCTTCGCCGGCTTCAAGCGCATGTTCTTGGAGAGGTTCTACGAAGTAGGGCAGGACATCACCATGTCTACCCTCATGGACGTCGTCCAAGGAGAGAAAGAGCTGACAAGAAACTACATCGAGAGGTTCTGCCAAACCGCCATGAAGTTGCCCTCTGGAAACCCGGATTCCTCCTTAATTGAAATTTGCCAAAAGAGACTGCTTCCAACAATCAGTCTCTGGATGGGCGAAAGTCAATTCAAGGATTGGAAGACGTTCATCATCAGTGCCACAAGCGCCGAAGAACGATTGAAGAAGGCTCGCCAACTGGGATTGCACATCTCGGACAGAAAGAACAAGGGCAAGCGTCCCAACAACGATAATGGGGGTAGCCCCTCCAACAATCGGGACAGCAGGGGAAAGCAGGCTATGGTGGCCGATACAGCACAAAAACCTGAGCCAAAGACAGCAAAAAAATAATGGCCACAAATCACTTACTCCTTCGAAGACGGCCACGTCAAGCCCATCTTGGACATGCTCATACAAGAAGACAGAATTCAGCTTCCCCCACCAAGACGGGAACCGCGGTCGGCAGAAATGGAGAACCCAAAGTACTGCCATTATTACCGCTACGTCCACCATGCTACACACGACTACTACCAGCTAAAACGGTACATCCAAAACCTCATCGATTCGAATGCCCTGGCTATCGATTTCGAAGAGGTAACCGTGGCAGCCAACATGGTGTCAGTACAATTCGGCAGTTTTCCTCCGACGGAAACTCAAGACGGAGTAGTCCCCATCCCTCTGACAACAATGGAGATCGCTAATCTTCCACCTCTCGGAGATCAAGCTGCTGGTCTAGTGCCCCTCACCACATCACGAGGGGAGGTCATGTGGATCCATCCAGACTTGGTATCGGAAGTCACTCGGTCCACATCATCTTTCATCTGCAAAAAAGAGAGTAGAAAAGTCAGGTCCTGCCGCACAATCTCGGCAGACATCGAAGAAGCTACAGCCGTAGTAACGCGGTCCGGAGCATAATCCCAACCTATGGCTGACAACCCGGCTGAAGATCATCAGCCCGCTACAACCGACGCTCCGGGACCGGCTCAGCCTCCGACGACCGACAAGCCTAGGCCGAGGGAGGCTCGCTTTGACAAATCCCTCCGGAAAGAGACATCACAAGGACTGGAGAAGTCCTACAACTTCGACATCTTAGCGCAATTGGCCAACACACCGGCCAAATTGTCATTATACGAGCTTCTGAGACTCTCCAAGGATGTGCGAGCAGCTTTAAGCGATGCACTCCAAAATGCCGACGCGTACCTGGCTCAGGTCAACCTCACGGGAGAGAATCCGCCTGCAGATCTCCAAGACAGCGCTTGCACGGGAGCAATGCCCAACATCGTCTTCATTCCACAGGACATGCTCATCAAAATCAACCTGCACGATCGCCCGCTATACTACACTGGATACATCGACGACGTAAAGGTGGATCGGATGCACATTGATCCTGGCTCTTCCATAAGCATTATCCCGAAGGGTCTGCTATATCATCTCCTTATCCCAATGCACCGCCTGACGCCTACAAGCACCGCCATCAGCGATTTCAATTCGGACAGGAGCTACCCAATTGGGAAGATTCGTCTGAAGTGTCAAATTGGCGACCTCCAATCCGAAGTCACCTGCTACGTCATAGATGCAGACACTTCTTACAACATCCTCTTGGGGCGTCCATGGATACATGATTATATGATCGTGCCTTCCACGCTGCACCAATGCTTCAAATATGTCGACAAACACGGCTTCGTGAGGACAAAATTTGCTAATATCGATCCCTTCAAAGGGGTCGAATCCTACTACTCAGACTCCTGCCTATACGAAAAGTCGAAGAAGCATCTTGGTGAATGAGATATACAAGCTAGTACCGAGACAACCACAGGATCAGAAGAGCCTCTGACGATCCACCTCCAAGCTCACAAACTTGGCAAGTCAGCACACATGACCGCCACTCTGTGTAAGGACGCAATCAGCCTCTCGGCACAAAAAGAGCAGATGATAATCCGGCTGCCAAGGCCTGGCCAAGTGCCGAGACCCACAACGAAGCCGCTGACAATTAAGCTGCCGAGAGCCGGCCAGCCTCAAACGGAGAAGCTCAATCCTTCCGACAAGACAATGACGATACGCCTTTCCAAGAAGGGTCGTCATCCCGATGCAAGGCCTGGAACTTCTAGCGAACCAACCACTCCCCGCCCAGCATCGAGTGCCAAGCTGGGGGTCGCTAGTTTGCCAACAACTGCATGCTCTGAACCACTCATGATCAAGCTGCCCAGGTCGTCCTCTCATTCTTCGTTTATACAGGGGGTAGCCGAAGAGGAACCGGAGCTAGCCAAGTATGTGGCTGCCCGAACTGATGTTCCCTCCGCAGATGATGTAATCCCCCTAGAAAAGATACCTTACTTCATCAATAAAGGGCTATCTTTGAACTACCTCGAGCTTAATAAGCTCTGTACGATGTATGCTATGGAACACGGTATAGGCACTCACCTCCACACACAGGTAACAAATGTGCACACCGCAATCCAGCTTACTCCAACAGAAGACGCTTACCGCATAATCGAGAGAGAGGACCACCCAATCATCTTCGGCCGGAAAGACGATCCTCATCCCTTCACCATAGAAGAAGTCGACCTTGGATCAGATGCCGGAAGACTGCCTCTATATCTTTATAGCCCCTAATCCAAATATATCATGCAAAAATAAGGATATGATCTGGAGACTATGCCAGGCTTGAACTACGGCACCGGACAACGAGTACCTTTGAAGCCACCGGTCTCGGCAGGCAAACCACGGGACTACTATAGCAAGACTCGATGTGGACTAGGGTATGTAACACCCACGACGACCCCTGAAAGTTCAGATAAAGAATGTGAATGACATTCACATTCGACCGGGTCACCAACTTCTGACTCTGATACCAGCATCAGAGATGTATTCAGACATGTCTTGTCAGTCAACATGGCATTCGCCAACGCTTATGAAGAAGACGAAGACATCCCCGAAATCTTTGAGCTAGAGCCGTGGGCCCAGCAGTTGGATGCGCAATGGGAAAAGCGGTTCGAACTGAGGGACCCTCCTACTGAAGATGAGGTTATCCAGGTCGACCTCGGCAGCGAATCTTCTCCAAAACCAATCTTCGTCAGTAAAAGCTTAATAGACGAGGAGCGAGAATCAATGCTGGAACTTGTCAAAGTGTACATTGATGTGTTCGCATGGAGCTATGAAGACATGTCGGGGTTAAATCCCGATATTGCTCTTCACAAACTCAACATTCGGCCAGATGCAAAGCCAGTCAAACAACAACAGCGATGCTTCCGCCCAGGCATCATGGATGCGATCGAAGCTGAAGTCAACAAACTGATAGCCAGCGGCTTCATACGTGAAGAGCAACATCCCGACTGGGTCGCCAACATAGTACCGGTCCTCAAGAAAATGGAAAGATTCGAATCTGTATTGACTTCCGCAATCTGAACGAGGCGTGTCCCAAAGATGAATTTCCCCTCCCTATCACAGACATCATGATTGACAACACATGCGATTTTGAACGCATGTCATTTATGGATGGATTCTCGGGGTACAACCAAATCAAGATGTCTTCTGACGACGAAAAGCATACATCATTCTGAACACCAATTGGCACATACTGTTACACAGTCATGCCTTTCGGTTTAAAGAATACTGGCACCACATATCAACGAGCCATGAGTATCATCTTCAGAGACCACTTACGCAAGACGATGGAATACTATGTTGATGACATTGCCGTCAAGAGTCACCGCAAGGAAGACCATCTACAGGATCTGAGGACGATATTCGATCTGATGCAAGCGCACAATTTGAAAATGAACCCTACAAAATCTTTCTTGGGCGTATCCAGCGGAAAGTTCTTAGGTTTCATTATCACCGCCCAGGGTATTCATGTAGACCCTGAGAAGACGAAAGGCAACTATGGAGATGGGTCCCCCGAAAAATCTCCGCAAACTCAGAGGCCTTCAAGGAAGGCTAGCTTACATCAGAAGATTCATCTCTAACCTCTCCGGGCGATGTCGACCATTCACCCACCTCATGAAGAAAGGTGTCTCGTTCGTGTGGGACGAAGAATGCCAGCGTGCCTTCGACAGCATCAAAGAATATTTGTCAAATCCTCCTGTCCTGGTGGCTCCGGTCACTGGAAAACTATTCTTGCTCTACGTATGTGTAATATAGCATTTCCTCGGAGCTCTGCTGGCACAAAATAATGATGCAGGCCATGAGCAAGCCATATATTACCTCAGTCGAATGATGATTGGGGCAGAGCACCGATACACCACTGTGGAGAAGGAATGCCTCGCCCTGGTGTTCGCCATTCAGAAGACGCGGCACTATGTTACTGGACAAACCATACATGTGATCTCACGAGTCAACCCTCTCAGGGTCCTCATGACTAAACCAGGGGCACTCAGCTCTCGCCTTGCTACATGGGCAATATTGCTGTCCCCTTATCATATGATCTTCATCCCGTAAAAGGCTGTCAAAGGTCAAGCCCTGGCAGACTTTTTGGCAGCCCACCCGGGCTCAGAGTCGTCCAGGATATATGAAGAAATCCCAGATGAGGTCGCCGACTCGAATGCAGCCTCTCACGATAACATATGGCGGATGTTCTTCGACGGTGCTTCAAGAACATGACCCAAGGGCAACATCATTGTCGGAGTCGGTGTGGTGCTCGTTTCTCCTTCCGGATTGGTGATTAACCGTGCTTACTCCCTCACGGAACCCTGCTCTAACAATGTGGCCGAGTACAATGCTCTGGTCATTGGCCTCCAACTTGCAAGGGAGCTGGGGTAGAATATCTCGAAGCATACGACAATTCTCAGTTAATCATCAATCAAATCCGGGGCTCATACGAAGTTCTCCACGAAGACATGATCCCCTATCACCAAATAGCGATCGACATCATCTCGTCGTTCGAGGGGTTCTTCATCGAATACGTCCCCAGACTCCGAAATATTGAAGCCGATGCCTTAGCAGGCCTGACCGCTTCCCTAGCAGTGCCGAATCATACCCATCAATCGGTAGACGTGATAGGCCACGAGCTGGTCTGCCCCAAGAATAATGTTTAATTTGTGGCAAGTTATTCCGCTCAGGCGATTGATGATGCCCCAGATTGGAGACAACCATTCATCGACTTCGTCGCCTACGACATCCTCCCCGAGAACCCAAAGGAGGCCACCTCCATTAGACGATGTTCTCTCAGATTCTTCTACGATACAGAGACGAAAATGCTGTATCGGCGATCCTATGATGGATTATTGCTTCGGTGTCTGTCAAACGCAGAAGCCAAAGAAGCCGTACGAGAAGCGCATGACGGTGTCTGCGGGGCCCATCAGCCTGGTCCTAAATTGCAAGACCGTCTTCTCCGAATGGGCTACTACTGGCCCACGATGGTAGCGGATGCGATAGATTATACAAGAAGGTGCAAAGCCTGCCAAGTCCATGTGGACTTCATTCACCAGCCATCCGAATTTCTACATCCGACAGTGGCATCCTGGCCCTTCGAAGCATGGGGAATGGATATTATTAGTCCAATTACTCTACCTTCCTCCCATGGACATCGCTTTATACTTGCGATCACGGATTGCTTCTCCAAATGGACAGAAGCCGTTCCACTTGCAGAAGTCAAAACTTCGAACGTGATCAGCTCCCTCAAGCATCACGTCATCTATCGCTTTGGACTGCCCCGAAGGATCATCCACGACAATGGTCCACAGTTTGCAAGCTACACCTTCTACCGGTTCTGTGATAAGCACCGCATCCAAAATTTTGCTTCGACACCATGCAACCCAGCAGCAAACGGGTTGGCAGAGGCATTCAATTAAACAATCATCAAACTCCTCAAGAAATTTGTCTCTTCCAACAAACGCGACTGGAATGAGAAGCTCAGAGAATGTTTATGGACGTACCGTACTACAGTCCGAACAGCTACCGGGAATACACCATTCTTCCTGGTGTACGAGAGTGAGGCAGTTCTCCCATTAGAGACCCAAATACCCTCACTCCGCGTCGCCCTCACTTATCAATTGACGACGGATGATAACTACCGACGTCGACTACAATAGTTGGAGGCCTTAGATGAAAAGTGTCTCCTAGCTCAACAAAGGATCGAACTATACCAAGCACGCATCTCCGGAGCCTTCAACAAAAAGGTCAAGATCAGAACATTCCAGATGGGCGATTTCATTCTGGCAGTACGGAGACCGATGGTCATGACTCACAAGACCGTCGGCAAGTTCCAGCCAAAATGGGAAGGCCCATTTGTCATTGAGGCCGTATTCTCCAACGGAGCCTACCGCCTCGCAAAACAGAATGGGGATTTGCTCATGTTGCCCGTCAACGGTAAGTTCCTGAAGAAATACTATGTCTAAACTATATTTTTCAGATTTTCGAGTCATGTGCCCGCTGGTACCGCTGAACTCACCCTCACAATTTTCCTGATTTTCGAGTCACGTGCCCGCTGGTACCGCTGAACTCACACTCACCATTCTCCAGATTTTCGAGTCATATACCCTCTCGTGCCGCTGAACTCACATCCACAACATCCCAGATTATTGAGTCATGTGCCCTCTGGTGCCACTGAACTCACACTTTCACAAATATCGAGTCATGTACTCGCTGGTGCCTCTGAACTCACATCCCGGTCACTCTTTCAGATAGTAAGTCATGTATGATCATACCTCTGAGCTTTTTTCCTGGAAGAGATCCTCCCTCATGATCCAATATTCGCACGTCCAGTGCACAAAAAGGGTAAGTGATCCACAAATTTCTAAAACGGCCATGTCCTCATTATCTCTGAGTCGTTTCACTTCCGCCAAAAACAAATCACCCCCTACATAGAACTTCCATGTCCTCATTACCTCTGAGTCGTTCTATGTACCCCCTCTTCATTGAGCCCACTCCTGCTATGTCCTCATTACCTCTGAGTGGGAAGGCTCCGTAGAAGAAACCTTCATACTTGCCATGTCCTCATTACCTCTGAATAAGTATGTCGATTCCCTTTCAACCTATTATCTGTACCCACAACCGGGATAATAGGTCCACAAACGTCCTCTATTGACCATAAATATCCTCCGTGAATTCACTCCTGCCATGTCCTCATTACCTCTGAGTAGGAAGATTTCACGATAAAACCCTCATGCTTGCCATGTCCTCATAACCTCTGAGCAAGTATGTCGGTTTCCTTTTATCATATTATTTGTATCCTAAACCAAGGTACGCCAAGGATAATAGGCCCACAAATACACTCTGCTAAGTTTCTTAGCACAAGCCCAGCATCTCATCATGCCCCGGGAGCCCAGCTGCTCTATGTCATTCTTTTTCCCGATACTGAGAGCACCCATGACCACTTTGCCATGGCTGTTCCAGGTATCCTAACTAAACTTGTCATCCGTACCTAAAACTAAGGTATGCTATGGATGACGAGCCCACAAACAAGTCCCCCGCACGGGGCAGACACCACCATCATATCATAGGTACAACAAGTAATGCAAAGTACTCTTTATTTGAAAGAAGGAAAAAGCATTACATTTTTGGAACCACATCTCTCTCAAAAAGAAAACAGAAACAAAACAAAAGAGGAAAAGGCTGACTATAGCTCAGCATTACATAACTTCGAGAGACGGGTTTTTACCGAGGTGGTCCCCTGCTCAATCCGCTGTCGAGCCCGAAGCTCAGCCTCCCGGGATAACCGCTCCCCATCGTCCAAATCTATGAGCACCTGGCAGTCGTCTTCCAACTTCTTTAGGGCAGTTTCCAGATCAGTCGAAGCTTGATTAACCCTGTCAGCCTCTCGAACAATCAGCCCCCTGTCAGTACGGGCAACCTCAAGTTCGGACTCCAAGAAAGTCAACTTCCTCTGAAGTGCGAGAATCTGCTCCCGCGTGCCAATAATCTCACGAGAGGCAGTCTCCTCTCGAGCTGTGACGTCTTCATTCGCGTGACTCAATTGATCATACCGATCAGATAAATCGCTGAGGTCCTTTCGTATGGCCGACCTGGTTTTATCCCGAGCAGCTTTAGTCCTCTCTATGACAGCGATAAGGGAACCCCGCTCCTCATTTATAATAGCAGACAGATCAGACTGTTGTAATACCCAGAGCTCGGCCACCAGCCGATCAGTCTCTAACAATTTCGTCTCCAGAAATGCGGCCATCCCTGCATCACCAGGGAGATTCCTAAGGATATCAAGTTGACCCTGGGCACATTGCCGGGCCAAGGTGAAAGACGTCCCTCTTTCCACGGCAGCTTCTATTCCCCTCTTCAAATGACGATGAAAACTGGCAACCACGTCCTGTAACGCATCATCCAAAACCTCTGCAGAGGACGGCGTCAGAGGAAACGAGGACGGCAACATCGAAGGAGTGATGCTGGAGCTTGCCACCAGAGGAACAGAGACTGAGCAGAACAATGCATGAATGGCGGCTAACTCGTCTTTCGCCACCTGGAGAGCTTGGATACTCGGTAGGGCAGAAAGGTCGATTCTCGGATCCACCGGAGCAGAGGATGACACAAGGACCATCGTTCCCTGCCCCGACTTCCCCGATACCTGGCCCGCTAAACTCGATCCCCCAGAAGGCCCATCAAAATGAGTCGGACGGTGAGGGGGTACACCCCTCTCCACCAGTGCCCCTTCGGCTGGGTTTGTCTCAACAATGTCCATCCTCGGCACTGGAGAGGCAGGACCTGTATGCCCAGAATAACAATCAATTGACTTAACCCGAAGGACGTGATGATAGAGCAGATAGGCCTCCTCACAGGTTAAGATTCGGCTTATCTTACCAAGGGTGGAGCATGGAGGCTGCAGCTCATTCACAGCTGGCATGGCCTCCTCATCCGTAATCTCTAAATTAAGCTCGGCAGCGCCCTCTGTCCCCGTCACCTCGAAGGGGGATACGGCTCGATCAGCATCGTCACGAGGAGATTCTGCGATCCCAGAGACAGACTCACCGAAGCCCCCGCCATCCCGGGTCACCACCTCGGCATCTTAAGACTCCTCTTCTTTTCTTGACACCTACAAGCGGGAAAGAAGATGATTAAAATCAAAGCTAGAAGGAAAGAAGAAAGGAAGAATCGAGGGCGGTTTGGTTACCTCTGACACGGAATTGACCTCTTCTCCACTTTCTCTTATAGTTAGCTGGCGGTGTCTGGTTGCAACCAGCTTCCGGGAGCGAGATATACCGCTAGCAGGAGAAACTTTCCTGCTACGCTTTGGAGCAGGGCCAAGCGCAACGGGTGGCTGATCCTCCAACATCTCATCTGGCAAGATTGGCGGCTGATCCACCTCTACGTCTGCCGCCGGGAGGGTAGAGTCATCTCCATCATGCTCGTTGCCCTCATCATCCTCAGCCACAGAATCCAAATCTGGCACTTCGGCTCTGGTCTTTCTCTTGTTGGCCCCTTGAGATCCTTCCTCCAGGCCGGGTACCAACAATAAAACTGGCACCCGAGTTAAATCCGACCAGAGGTTTGTTCGCCATGACATGGTACAAGGCTGCCATGTATAAGATCTCCACTGACGCCTTAATGGCAGGGACTGAAAAAATGGTACGGGTATGGAATATGTCGTAGTATTGCCAAGCCCTGATACCATCAAGAAGGCTGCCTTCAAAGCCCAGACATGAGTTGGGATTGTCTAAACAAAGCTGGCTGTATCCAAACTGATGGGCAAATCTGCTAGGCAGATAAGGCTCCAGAAAAACAGTATTGCGGTTACGATACACCAGATGTGCGGGGCGAATGTTACGCAGCCATAGGAGCGTCTAGCCGTCTAGAAGCTGAGGGGGCACAATACCGTCAAGATGTACAGCCTCTATGTCCCTGGCGGTAAAGCGAGGGACGGATACAAAAATTTGATACTTATCTGCCTCGCCAATACCATCCGGTAAGCCCGCATGGTCTCACATTCCTAAGGCTCGTCACGATAGCGGAAGTTAAATGCGTCATCATCAGTCACACCGTCTTCAGAGCCCGGTCTCATCAAAGACGGATAATGTATCACCAGCCACCCCATCAAATAGTGATAGGGCAACTCAGTTTGTTCAAAATCCTTGGTCACGTCACGAGCAATGACTTTGGATGTGAAGGTACGAAGGCTATGGTGTATACTGCACACCATGGCCGGGAGGAGAGCTAGCCTGATTCGCAAAACTAACTTCACAGCCGGAAGGATGAAGTTACGACTGATTCTCTCGATAGAATCAGCCCCTCCAGAGACTACACAGTTTCGCAGCCATACTATTAAAAATCCCGCCATGAGCACTTTTTCTGACAACTCTTGGGTATCCTGGTAGAAATAATCGAAAGAGTCGATTTTACTCCCAAATCTGTCATTGTTGGTGGCCACCCTCTTAGCCGACGACACCAAGTCTTTCACCGCCTCCCGGGATCGAGGGCGATGGGAAATAATTTGTCCTGAGGCATCTGTCGGGAAGAGATAGTACATCCAGTCCTTGGTATAGGAAGCATTCCCTTCCGAATTATTATCTTTTCTGGCCGTCTGATGACATGTGCTGTAGTAGCACAATATCTCTTGATAAAGGGGCACGAATCCTGGATACTGTCTTTCCAAATCTTCGAACTCCTCATTCGTGGGAGTATACGTCTCAAAAGCTTCGTCCCCCCAAGGAAGCTTGGAGACCGCGTGCATTTCGGGGAGCGCAAGCCCCATTTCCCCTATGGGTGTATAGAAGGTTCCCGTACGGCAATTATACATCTCTAGCAGAGACATGAACAACTTCTTGTTTATGGGCAAGCCATGGCTGGTGCCCCGAATGGCATGGTAAAGACCAATCTCACACAAAAAGGCCTCGTACTTTTGCAAGATCCATGTAGACAGATTGGACCACGAGGGAACAGGTTGTGTCCAACTAGGGAGCGTCAATCGGCCGATAGGGTAGGAGCCTTTCTGAGCAAGTTGATTTATAAAAGTGTCGGCGGTAGAAAATATGAAATTGGGGCCCGGCATGTTCAGCAAAGTACTTGGGACCAATCCCGTTATAGAACTGCTGGTGTGCACCTTGCCTGCAGTCACTGACTTCATGCTGCTATTATAATGGATGTCTTCCACAAACCTCCCACCTCGGGTAGGAGTTAAAGTCTCTCCCATCTTCCGGTCTAGTGGAAGCATATTGAACCAAGATAACGGGAAGTGTCGCTCCATTTGGGGGATGCGGATCGCCATCCCGTTAGAGATAAAACTCCAGTTCTCCGACACCTCCAGAACATGACTGTTCTCCACGGTCAAGGCGTCTCCAAAGAAGAACGCAGGCTTCAAATATTTTCCTTCGAATTTCCTGGAGTTCATCATAGCGTTAAAGAAATGGAAAGACTGGTGCTTGATGGCATTCAGTCTAGCAGGAGGCTCATCGCTCGAAAACTGGTCCGTCATATGCTGAACAATATGGTCGTACCTATAGCCGAGAGCAGCTTGGGCGCTACCCACCAAGAGTTCTCCAGCAGCGTTAACCGACAGATTCACTGAAGAAAATACAGAGAAAGATAAGTTAAATAGATGGATAAAGAGAGCTGATTGGGTGCTTCCAAGCCTCATGCGGCTCAGGAAAACATCCATGCGGCTACATGAAGCCTTATGCGGCTCCGAAGCCTTATACGGCTTCAACTTAACAAAACCTCATGCGGCTCAAGCTCAGAAGAGCATTTATGCGACTCCGTGCAATAAAAATCTATGCGGTTTAGCGTCGCTTATGCGGCTTCGTCGACGAAGCGCATATGCTGACATGGTGGTTTTCTTATGTGGCTCGTAACTCAGCCGTAGGACGAGCATGCGACTTGCAAAGACTCGTGCATAAAGTATGCGACGTAGCCATGACAGTTAGGGTTCTTTAACTCATACATTGTCCTTACCAGTAATGGGGGGTGAACGTCAAGATGAACTGTCACGACCCGCTCCCGAATAATCGGATACGAGTCGGACACGCCCAGCCTACGTTGGGAGATTCAACGTAGTAAGCTGTACTAAGTATCTAATATCTCAAGTCACATCATGAAATCATATCACAGCATCTAAAACACGTGCTATCATTACAAATCACCATGTCTTAATATAATACATCAAATTTAAAGGTAAACCTGTACAACAAAATTCTAATCTATCACTAATCTCCTCGTAGCCTCCAGGCTAGCAAAATATCAACCCGACCTGCCACCCATAATGCTATGGTAGAATGTCCTGACACCTGCAACGTATCCTGTCAGGAAAAGAGCAAAGTACAACCCCGACAAGAAGCACTAAACAATGTAAACTGAAATGCATGAAAAGGGTCATAATATGAACTATGGTACAAGACATGAACATGAAACTGTAGTACAGGAAAAACGATGAACTAAGTACCAGATCCAGAAACAATGAACTAGACTATCAGTGTAACATGCAAGTAAAATAACTATCAGAGTATGTGACCGGCTGGGTAAACAATGAACAGTGAACAGTAAACAATAAATAATTGTACGGCTTAGAGTCCCACGTGCACGATGTGAGACCTAAGCTATTAGTCAATGCCTAGCTAAAATAGGATTGGTCACATATCTGTAGTATTTCTCCACCCCAATGTACAAGTAAGAACAATGAACTATGAACGATGAACAATGAACGATGAACGATGAACAGTGAACAATGAACAATGACAATCGTGTGTACAACGTGTCAATATGAGAACATGAAGCAAGACAGAAAATACAAAATAAAGAGTTCGAGCCGGTGTACTTGCCTTTGTCCTTGCAAATCAAGTTTGTCTTAATGTCTCCACCTAAGTAGGGCAAGAATTGGTTAGATTCTATCAATGTCCTTGTCAAACTATCTCTTATCTAACTATCTATGAACTAGCTATTTATAATATCACTAGCCATCTGTAAAACTAGCAATATTACTAATCAAGAGTATAGATAATGTTGGCAAGGAAAATATTGCAATAACTAGAACTTGAAGATAATTTATATTAATAACATAATTTTGGATAAGCACTATTCATAACCAAAATATACATTTACTTAAACAAACCTTATGTTAATATTTATAGATATAATCAATTTAAGTTCACAAAATATTATAATTGATTTTCAAACTTATAGAAATATTAATTGGTGATATAACTAAAATTAATCATTAATCAATTATTAAGAAAACATAGTTATTCCCCATAAGATTTATAAAATATTAAAATATATATTAGTCATAGCAAAATTATTGACTATCTATTTTAGTAATCTTTACTAAAATAAAATACACATAAATTATTTCTTCATGCTAACTAAATTTTATAATAATAAACATACAACAATTTTTATATATACTCAATTTAATAATACTAATGAACTTTAATGAAATGTACAACTATACAGCACTCAAGTGCTGTTCCTGGAAAAAAAAGGTTTAGACAAATAAATGACATAGAGAAGAGAGAGAGAGAGGAGCTAAAAGAATGAAGAATTGAGAGTGTGAGAGAGAACGTGAAGAGGAGTGAGTAGAGGAGGTGGAGCGGAACTCACCGAGATTTCGGTCGGGTACGGCCACTCAGAGGCGGCGCCAGCCCGGAAGGGGAACACGACGGTGGTTGCAGAGTCTCTCTCCCAGCGCCGGGTCGGCACGGCTCGAGTCGACGTCCAGAACTCGAGAGAAAGGCGGGCGTTGTTCGCAAGGACTGGCGTGGCCAGATCCAGTCGATGCCAAGGCAGCCTCGAGATCCAGCCGACGGCGGCTCAACAGAGGAGGTCGAACTGCGGAGAGACTCACCGTCGCAGATCCACTACTGTGGCGGCCCGACGACAAACGAAAACGCAGGTCATGACACGACGGCCGGAGGTGGTTGTGGCCTGAGATCCGGAAGCGACGCGGAGGACGCGCTCGGCCGGGCGGAGGGTGACGAGGCCAGATCCGCTCGACGCTTCTCTCGACAGCGTCGAGCCTTGGCGGATCTCAGCAAGATCGAACCTAACTCGTTCGGATCCGCAACGGATGCTCGGGATCGACTCCGATCTAGAGGTGGAGGTCCGGCGACGGGCTCGTTGTCCACAATCGGCGACGAACGGAGGAGAATTCAGGTTAGGCGGTGGGGTGGCCGGAATTCGATCAAGGGGGTGGTCCATTGTGGAGGTGGTGACAATGTGTGTCGATGATGGTGGTGAGGTTATGGAGGAGGTCGGTGGTGATTCGTCGGTGTTATGGTGTCAGGGTGAGGAAAAGGAGGATGGCTGGAGTTGCCAAGGGGTGGCTAATATGGTGGCGGTGCTCTGGAAATCGGCTGGAAGAGACTTCAGTGGAGGCGGGGATGACGACAAGGAGTTGAGGAGACGAAAATGAGCAGCACCTCGCCGGAGTCCGGCTGCGACGCGGCGGATAAAGGTGGTGTTACTGACAGGAGAATGAGGGAGTAATTGAGTGTAGGAAAATATTTGTGTAATAAACTATTGGGAGTCCCAATAGTTTAATAGAAGAAAAATGAGTGTTCCCCAAGCCAAGGATGACATTGCAGTAAATAGTGATAGATCTAGGGGTGACAAGAAAGGTTAATAACTAACCCCAACTAACTAAGCTACTTTTTAGCTGAATACTAACTAATCTTATTGATTATTTTAATAAATCACTATACCAATCCTCTAGTTAAGGCTAATCATTCTAGCAAAAATCCATAAGCCTACAGCCTAGACTTGGTAAGCAGCCACAAATCAAAGTTCACACTAACTGTAATTTCTACTATTCTCCTTTTGCCTCTAACAATTGTTTCCACAACAACCTAAGTCAACAACATAATATACCAAATAGGGTCATCCACCAAATTTGTTACCATTCGGATTATAGGAAAAGAAATTGCCACATTGTTAGTAAACTATGAAAAGTAATTGGATAGGCAACATGAGTTGGCTACCAATGAAGAACCACCATTACGTAGTAGAAAATATATGCCCTTCTATGGGAAATATAAAAATGCATAGTCCTAAAGCTACAAGGGTCTAGAAAGAAAGAAGTCCAACCCCAGGAAGCTCACAAATAATTAATAATTAAATAGTAATAATCAGGATTAGAAATAAATTTAAAATAATATATATATATATATATATATATATATATATATATATATATATATATATATATATATATATATATTCAAAAATAGCGATCTTGATTTGAAAACGAACACAATTCATGAAACGAATTTATCAATAAAAAAATTTCAAAATCAGAAATTCCTAATGAGGTAGTTACAAATCTATCCCCCTTACAAAAATTTCGTCCTCGAAATTTCAGAGGCACAATAAACACGATTAAGAACACACAAAAACTCGAAAATAATTAAAATTAATTAAACGTAAAACTCGAATTCATATATGTCTAGAAAAATCATGATTATCCCAAAAGTGATTATATGATCGAAATCATAATCTAGGCATGGTCAAATAGTATCAAAATAATTTAGTCATGATTAAAAAAAATTAAATATGACCAAGATTTTAAAAGTGTGACTTAAGTCCATGAGAAATCTTTTAGCACATGAAACATGGCTATATAAATAAATAAAAAATCAATTCATTTAATCACGTTTGGAAGAATATAGTCAAAAATTTTAAGCTATTAGGGTCATACATGCTAAAATAGAACGATGATAATATATATATATATATATATATATATATATATATATATATATATATATATATATATATATATATATATATATATATATATATATATATATATATATATTTGCCATCTCTCCAAAAGGTGGTCACAGAACTAACAGGGTCATAAAACTACCATATAATCGACATAGGAACAAAACAACTAAGGATAAACAAAACATGAATTTTAAAAATTTGCCTTGACTAGAAATCAAATTCAAGTGTAAGTAAATCAAATCCTCAATTTGCTTTGGAACATGATCAATGAAATAAATCATTTGGGGTACAGTCGTGACTAAGATCGAATTATTTAGTAATAAAATCCCAATCATAAATGATAAAAAAATTTAGTGAGGTATACTCAAAATTATAACCAAGAGAATTCAAAAACAAAAACAAAATATTCGCCATGGCATGATTAAATTGATATCAAAACCAAGGCACGATCAATATTTGAATTAAAATTTGGCCACGATAAAATCCTATAAATATGCTTTAAAGAATCATCTAGATATAGCATAATTATCAGTGAAGTCTGGTATATAGTTTATTGAAAACAAGATAGTAAATATAAGGACAGGGGAAAATCAAATCATGATTTAGAAAAATCACATGTCTATTTTTAGAAAATCAAACATTGGTTATAAGATAGGATATGCACGAAAATAATAAATTTAGAACCTAATCACCATCAAATCAATCACAACTTCTATAATCTATAACTCCTTCAAAACTTATTACCCATTTGCCTACCCATGATTCTCTTAACCATCCCCATCAAATGTCTATTCCAAGGGTACCTAAAATAACCTATGTAACCTATCAAGGTTTCCTCCCGTATTTCTATATAGCTACCAACCCTATATATATCCACACATATACACATTATCCAAAATTATATATCTACTATCAATAATATACATAGCTATCAAATTATGCAACCATCAATAAAAGTTATGAACCATGAAGGAGATTTGGTCAATGGGGTTGAAAGGATAGTCCTAATGAGTTCCAGAAGATGAGGTAGACACTAAAACTTGAATAAGACCAAAGTCTAAACAATTCAAGAAATTTATGGTAAAGTTGTCAATAACGATAAAAGGCCAAACAGGGAATCATGAATATAGTCTCAATAGTATCCGGGAACCATACATATCCGAAATCACCTCACCTAGAGTTCATGCTCCGCCAGTGTGGTATACATCTAGATGCAATGAACCTTTGGTGTCCATAACTCCTATAGTGATAGATCACCGAATATTATATCAACTTCATCCAGGATTTGCCTGAACAACTCAAGAGGTCAAAACATTATGAATTTAGGACATAGCCTCAATAATATTCGAAAATCTATGGATACCTGGAATTACTTCGACATAGAGTTCATGCCTCGCCAGTGCGCAGCTGACTGCAGTGAACTCGCGGTCTCCATAATCCAGATAAACGACTGCAGTGCTCATCTGCCACGCCATAGTAGGTCGTTCGAATATTTTCTCAACTTTGTCCCTGGGAATTCTAAAAGAGTTTATAAAAATTCAACATGAGTGTTAAAAGTTCTAAAAAGAAATGAACTAAGTATTTGTTCTCTGACCTTACTCTATTGAATGAATTGATGACCTAGACTTGTGGATTTGATCAAACTTGACTCTGACTAATATAAATAATACGATTTCAAATTGAGGGAAAGAGCTAGTGAAAAATATTTCTGCCATTAAAAAAATACTAGGAGATATTGACCTATATCGGAATTATTTTGACAAAATAATTCTTTATGGTCAATGAAATGTTTGAGGAACTAAACAGACAAGTTTGAGCTAAGCAGTTAGTCTAGGGCTCTATAATATTTGAATTGATCAAGACAACAAAATCATTAAAGAAATTTGGAGGCTTGAAAATATTAGTCATGAATGAGAGATTTGCTAAAATAGAAGATCAAAGTCTACAAATAGTAATTAGTCTAACCCTAGAGAATTTTGGAATCTAATTGGAATGGGAAAATAATACTTAGGATAACACAAATAGTAAATATGTATAACCATACAATCGGCATAAGCTGTGATCGATCAATCCTATTCGCAGGTTCCCAATGGTACTCAATTCCTAAGCACCATTGGACTGACCTGCATGGGCCACCACTAAAAACATGTCACGACCCGCTCCCGAATAATCAGATACGAGTCGAACACGCCTAGCCTATGTTGGGAGATTCAACGTAGTAAGCTGTACTAAGTATCTAATATCTCAAGTCACATCATGAAATCATATCACAGCATCTAAAACACGTGCTATCATTACAAATCACCATGTCTTAATATAATACATCAAATTTAAAGGTAAACCTGTACAACGAAATTCCAATCTATCACTAATCTCCTCGTAGCCTCCAGGCTAGCAAAATATCAACCCGACCTGCCATCCATAATGCTATGGTAGAACGTCCTGACACCTGCAACGTATCCTATCAGGAAAAGAGCAAAGTACAACCCCGACAAGAAGCACTAAACAATGTAAACTAAAATGCATCAAAAGGGTCATAATATGAACTATGGTACAAGACAGGAATATGAAACTGTAGTACAGAAAAAACGATAAACTAAGTACCAGATCCAGAAACAATAAACTAGACTATCAGTGTAACATGCAAGTGAACTAACTATCAGAGTATGTGACTGGCTGGGTAAACAATGAACAGTGAACAATGAACAATGAATAATGGTACGACTTAGTGTCCCACGTGCACGATGTGAGACCTAAGCTATTAGTCAATGCCTAGCTAAAATAGGATTGGTCACATATCTGTAGTATTTCCCCACCCCAATGTACAAGTAAGAACAATGAACTATGAACGATGAACAATAAACGAGGAACGATGAACAGTGAACAATGAACAATGACAATCGTGTATACAATGTGTCAATATGAGAACATGAAGCAAGACAGAAAATACAAAGTAAAGAGTTCGAGCCGGTGTACTTGCCTTTGTCCTTGCAAATCAAGTTTGTCTTAATGTCTCCACCTAAGTAGGGCAAGAATTGTTTAGATTCTATCAATGTCCTTGTCAAACTATCTCTTATCTAACTATCTATGAACTAGCTATTTATAATATTACTAGCCATCTGTAAAACTAGCAATATTACTAATCAAGAGTATAGATAATGTTGGCAAGGAAAATATTGCAATAACTAGAACTTGAAGATAATTTGTATTAATAACATAATTTTGGATAAGCACTATTCGTAACCAAAATATACATTTACTTAAACAAACCTTATGTTAATATTTATAGATATAATCAATTTAAGTTCACAAAATATTATAATTGATTTTCAAACTTATAGAAATATTAATTTGTGATATAACTAAAATTAATCATTAATCAATTAGTAAGAAAACATAGTTATTCCCCATAAGATTTATAAAATATTAAAATATATATTAGTCATAGCAAAATTATTGACTATCTATTTTAGTAATCTTTACTAAAATAAAATACACATAAATTATTTCTTCATGCTAACTAAATTTTATAATAATAAACATACAACAATTTTTATATATACTCAATTTAATAATACTAATGAACTTTAATGAAATGTACAACTATACAACACTCAAGTGCTGTTCCTGGAAAAAAAGGTTCAGACAAATAAATGACATAGAGAAGAGAGAGAGAGGAGCTAAAAGAATGAAGAATTGAGAGTGTGAGAGAGAACGTGAAGAGGAGTGAGTAGAGGAGGTGGAGCGGAACTCACCGAGATTTCGGTCGGGTACGGCCACTCAGAGGCGGCGCCAGCCCGGAAGGGGAACACGACGGTGGTTGCAGAGTCTCTCTCCCAGCGTCGGGTCGGCACGGCTCGAGTCGACGTCCAGAACTCGAGAGAAAGGCGGGCGTTGTTCGCAAGGACTGGCGTGGCCAGATCCAGTCGATGCCAAGGCAGCCTCGAGATCCAGCCGACGGTGGCTCAACAGAGGAGGTCGAACTGCAGAGAGACTCGTCGTCGCAGATCCACTACTGTGGTGGCTCGACGACAAACGAAAATGCAGGTCATGACACGACGGCCGGAGGTGGTTGTGGCCTGAGATCCGGAAGCGACGCGGAGGACGCGCTCGGCCGGGCTGAGGGTGACGAGGCCAGATCCGCTCGACGCTTCTCTCGACAGCGTCGAGCCTTGGCGGATCTCAGCAAGATCGAACCTAACTCGTTCGGATCCGCAACGGATGCTCGGGATCGACTCCGATCTAGAGGTGGAGGTCCGACGACGGGCTCGTTGTCCACAATCGGCGACAAACGGAGGAGAATTCAGGTTAGGCGGTGGGGTGGCTGGAATTCGATCAAGGGGGTGGTCCATTGTGGAGGTGGTGACAATGTGTGTCGATGATGGTGGTGAGGTTGTGGAGGAGGTCGGTGGTGATTCGTCGGTGTTATGGTGTCGGGGTGAGGAAAAGGAGGATGGCTGGAGTTGCCAAGGGGTGGCTAATATGGTGGCGGTGCTCTGGAAATCGGCTGGGAGAGACTGCACTGGAGGCGAGGATGACGACGAGGAGTTGAGGAGACGGAAATGAGCAGCACCTCGCCGGAGTCCGGCTGCGACGCGGCGGATAGAGGTGGTGTTACTGACAGGAGAATGAGGGAGTAATTGAGTGTAGAAAAATATGGTAATTTCTATGGGCACTACCAAAATTGCTAGGGGCTAGCCCAAAATTTTTTAAGTTTATTACAAGTTTGCCATCCAAATTTTTTGCTAGGGGCTAGCCCAAGCACAACTATAAATACCAATTTTCATTTTCTCTCTCCTTCTTCTCTTTTCTTTTCTCCCTCAACTATTTTCTTCCCTCCTTCTCTTCTCTTAGGTCATAGAATTAAAACCCTAAATTTTTTTCTTTTCTCCCTACATTGTTTGTAAATTGTTCTCTCCCTCAACTCTAGGTCATTGACTTCTCCAAATTTTTGGTAAGTCATCGAACTATACTATGTTTCATTGACTTAAAGAAGAATTTCACATATTAAAGTTGAATTATATGTTAAATATAGAAAAATATTGAACATGGATCAACCGAGATCATCAAACGTTCCGGCCACGTCCGAAGAACACGTTCCCGCCACGTCCGAAGACAACTTTCATGCATCGGAAGCTCTCTTGGTAACTACATTTAAACTTGAGCTCGGACCTAAACTTGTGCTGTGACACAGAGGACTGCCAGCACTCAGGCAGTCCCGATCATAGAATAGGACTGCCAGAGTGGAGGCAGTCCTTCACAAAAAAAGGACTGCCAGGACCCTGACAGTCCTACAAATAGGTAGGACTGTCATGGTCCTGGCAGTCCTTCTTTTGTGAAGGACTGCCTCCACTCTGACAGTCCTATTCTATGATAAGAATACAGTATTCTATTGCAGTCCTTCACAGAAGACGGTCTTGCTATTAACACAATTTGCTATTTATGGACACCAATCTTATGCATGGGCCTAATCTATGAAACCTATTTACTTTAGAATTTTGTCTAATTGTACTAACCAAAGAACATTTATTGTAGGACTTGAGATCTTCTGATTTGGCGGTACCGGCTCCAATTGCAGTCAATGTAGCCCATTTATTTTGGACCGATCTATGTTTTGAATCAAGCGAGGGTGCGGTACATTAGTGTCGAGAAGTCGGACGGAAAAACAACATTGTTCTAGTCATATCTAGATCGGCCCGAAATCGACCGGGACGACAAACTGTGGTGGTGGGCTGTGAAAGAGGTGGTGTGTTCAGGACGCACAAGAAAAACACAGTAGAAGTTAGCCAAAGTAAAGTTCCAAGAAGAAATATTGGAACGAGGAAATGTGGTTGTCCATTCACGATACATATAAGAAACTTAGAAGAGGGGAAATGGACAGTAGAAGTGAAGAATGGAACCCACAACCATGAGTTTGCCGAGACACTATTGGGTCATCCGTATGTCAGACGGTTGAACAATACGGAGAAGAAGATAGTCGAAGACTTGACCACCTCCGGAGTTGCACCGAGACAAATATATTCCGTCATATAACATGAAGATGAGAAGAACATGTCTACAATGAAGACAATATACAACGCCCAAGCTTCCTCAAACGCTGTCCGGACGAAATCAAGAATGGCGATGCAAGAAGTGCTCAAGTTGCTTGCCGATAATCATTATGTTGAGTTCCATAGAAGACACCCCCAGAGTAATGAAGTATTATCACTCTTTTGGGCTCATCCTGATTGCACAAATTTGGCCAGGTCCTTTTCCGACGTGTTAGTCCTTGATTGTACGTACAAGACAAATAAGTTCAAGATGCCTCTCTTTCATGTTGTCGGGTTCACCTCTACTTGGAAAATATTTCCAGTAGCATTTTGCTTCATGAAGAGTGAGAAGCTTGAAGACTACACATGGGCGTTGGAGAAACTGAAAACACTTTACACTGGTCATACACAGCCGTCAGTATTTGTTACCGACAGAGAGTACGCCCTTATTAATGCTATTCGTATTATTTTTCCTCAAACGGATACATTGCTATGCACTTGGCACGTTAATCGTAATATTCAAGCCCAATGTAAGTTAAAGTTTCGGAAGCAGGATGGTAAAATCGACATGCAGATTTTTAACGAATTCTACAATGATTGGAATTGTGTGTGGCGAGCATCTACGATTGCCAGTTACGACGCCGCATGGTACTTGTTCAAGCAAAAGTGGGAGGCGAGGGAGCCGGTATGCATTTCTTACATCAAAGATACATGGCTTGAACCGCACAAAGAACAATTCGTCTTAGCATGGTCGAATGTGGTGAAGCATTACGGCACGACAACTACCAACCGTGTCGAAGGAGCACACTCATTATTGAAGAGGCACCTAAAATCATCTCTCGGCAACTTCGTCTCTGTTTGGCAAGCTATACATTTATCAGTAGACCGAACGGTGAATGAAATTAAGGCATCATTTGAGATGAGTTTGAATATAGTCAAGCATGAGCATAGAAAGGAAGTACTCTTAAATGCTTTAATGCGCGTGGTATCTCACAAGGCGTTGGCCTTAATAGCTGATGAGATTGAAAGATCAAAGTTTGTCGGACTTGATCCCGAGGTTTACGGGTGTGTACATCGACATACATTGGGCCTCCCTTGTGCACATCAGATTAATAAATATCGCCGTGAATCCATTCATATTCCAGTTGAAGCAGTCGATCAACGTTGGAGGCAGTTGTCTATGATGCCTATGGTGAAGACGGACGATGATTTCTTCTCTTTGCCACAACTGAAACTTCTCCACGCAAGGTGGTTAGCATCAGTAGCAGCGGAGCGACAGTCCATTGAGCTTAAAATACAAGAACTTGCATGTCCGGTCACTACTACAATACATGAGCCGACCGTTGTTTCCAATCCTAAAGGCAGGCCTCACACAAGATTGACTAGTTCACAGAAGAGAAGGCTGGAGTCAACTAGGAGAGATCCATCGCACTTTGAGCATGTTGAACGAAGCTTACAACAACCTTCGCCTGCACGGAAGGGCAAGCTTGTCGTTCGCCGAAAAATAGAGAAAATGGATACAGTTGCAAGCCAAACAACGAGTTTGTATATTGACAAATTTCAACCTGCGCTTCGAAGTTACATTTGGTCTATTGTCGATGTCCCCGGTGATGGCCATTACGGATTTCATGCCCTTGCAATGCATCTTGGTTATGATGACAAAGACGGATGGAGACGGGTGAGGCAGGAGATGTATGAGGAGTTAGAGACTCGTCTTCCATTCTACTCCCGCATCCTAAGCGAAGAAACGTTTGTAAGTTTGTTGTTAAGTATCCCTTGCACCGACAGTGTTACCGGGACAGACCACTACATGTCAGTCCCGTCTGCCGGCTATCTATTTGCTAATAGGTACATGATACCTGTTGTAATTATCTCACCGGATATTAACAATACATTCTTTCCGATGTGCGCTCCTCCGACGGACCACGGAGTGTCTAACCTATGTACTATAGGTCTGATCGGGGATCACTTCGTTGTACTAAAGATGATCGCTCATTCTCCGATTCCTCCACCTTCAACAGTTTGGTACAAAAGAGCACCGGTCGAAGCCATCGCTTGGACCACTCCTTTCGTTGAGCAGATCAACCATTGTAAGAGGTTGTTGAAGATTGAGGAGCCAAGAGACTTACCTGCTGACCACTACGACGTCGAAATCGACTAAGTATAGATATATTTACAGTCTAACATTTTGTATATGGAGGACCACTTTTGTATACAGTGAAATATGAAGTCCAGTAATATATATATATAGAAAATTTCAGTTATATGTGTTTGATTTTGCGTACCTGTGTTATACGTGCCTACCTGTGTACTATATGTGTCTGTCTGTGTTATATGTGTTTACCTGTGTCTACTTATGTTATATGTACCTACTTGTGTCTTATCTGTGTTACGTGAGTGTATACTGTCACATCATTTCAGTTTGAGAAACTGTTACAGAGGATCAGTATCAGGACTGCCATGGCTTGGGCAGTCCTAACTTTGATCTCTATGATGAATTTCTGTGTGAATAAAATTCACACAGAGGCTCAAAGTTAGGACTGCCCAAGCCATGGCAGTCCTAAACTGAAGTAGGACTGCCAGGACCCTGGCAGTCCGGTCTAAAACTTGCTGTAACAGCAAGTTTATGATAGGACTGGCAGGGTCCTGGCAGTCCTACTTCAGTTTAGGACTGCCATGGCTTGGGCAGTCCTAACTTTGAGCCTCTGTGATGAATTTCTGTGTGAGTAAAATTCACACAGAGACTTCAGTTTAGGACTGCCCAAGCCATGGCAGTCCTACACTGAAGTAGGACTGCCAAGACCCTGGCAGTCCTGTCCTAAACTTACTGTTACAGCAAGTTTTAGACAGGACTGCCAGGGTCCTGGCAGTCCTACTTCAGTTTAGGACTGCCATGGCTTGGACAGTCCTAACTTTGAGCCTCTGTGATGAATTTCTGTGTGAGTAAAATTCACACAGAGACTTCAGTTTAGGACTGCCCAATCCATGGCAGTCCTACACTGAAGTAGGACTGCCAAGACCCTGGCAGTCCTGTCCTAAACTTGCTGTTACAGCAAGTTTTAGACAGGACTGCCAGGGTCCTGGCAGTCCTACTTCAGTTTAGGACTGCCATGGCTTGGGCAGTCCTAACTTTGAGCCTCTGTGATGAATTTCTGTGTGAGTAAAATTTACACAGAGACTTCAGTTTAGGACTGCCCAAGCTATGGCAGTCCTACACTGAAGTAGGACTGCCAAGACCCTGGCAGTCCTGTCCTAAACTTGCTGTTACAGCAAGTTTTAGATAGGACTGCCAGGTTCCTGGCAGTCCTACTTCATTGTAGGACTGCCATGGCTTGGGCAGTCTTGATACTGATACTGTGTGTGTGATGATTTCTTGGTGGGACTCAACACACATAGACTCAAATATTCACAATAATTCAGCACAAAAGTTGAAATTGCCACATAGTTCAATTGCCACAAAGTTTAAGATTGCCACAAAGTTCAAATTGCCACAGAGTTCAAATTGCAACAGAGTTCAAATTCATGAAAAAAGTTGAAATTGCCACAGAGTTCAAATTGCCGACAAAAGTTGAAATTGCCACATAGTTCAAATATTCACAATAATTCATCAAGTGTACGTTACTAATCCACAACCAACTAAAGTTTGAAACATGAAAAAATCAAAATCCATCTACATATCATGCTGGGCCTTGGAACGAGACTCCCTATTGTTCATGAAGGGGAAGTCGACCACGTCGTCGATGCGCTAAAGCTTGTTGGCGACGACGACACAGTCATCACTTTGGCAACCTCTCCGGAGTGTCTGCGCCAATTCCTTCATCCTTTGAGACTGAAAATAAAAGTATAAATGAATTAAGTCTACAAACATAAAAATCTCAGTCTTATTACAAATACGGAACTCACCATTCTCACCAACCCAGCATACAAGACATTCTTGGAAGGAAGAGCTCCAACTGCTCCGACGGCCACGGGACCCGGGTTGGTAGGGTTCGACAACTTAGGATGTCCGACCCCCAGGAAGTACTGCATGTAGTCTTCGCTGCAGTCGGCCATCTCGGTGACCGGTCGTCTATCAGATTCCCGAAGTACATGTCGTTGCCACTCCAAGTAACAGTCGGTCACCCAGTCGAATTCCGTCGGTTTGTAACTTAACGGTTGGGTTCCACACGGAGGCTCCAACAGCCATAATGTGCGCTTCGACACAGTTTACACGAAGCCGAACTGACGAAGGACTCTGTCGGGCATATACGGCTTCGTGATTTCATAGCATGTGATCATGCCATGAAATAAAGAAATCGGTTGGATCTCACGATTCAACTCACGTAGATCCCGGTATGGATTCCAGAAAATCTGTAGGAATGAAGTTAACAACAATACAAAATTAACATTAAAAAGTTAGTCAAATAATAGTACCTCTTCTGGCACCAAACTGTCTAATACTTCACGAATGGAAGTCAGTGTTTGCCAACTTTTTGTTTTCAGCTGGGATGGCCTCCATCGACACACTCGGAGAAGGTGTTCAAGATACGCTGGGTTTTCGTCAGCCCGTCTAAGCATTGAAAAGTGCTCGTATATCCATGCCTATTCAAACAACAATTAGTAAAAATTAAAACAACAAATGTAAGTATACAAGATTAAATTGTTAGAAGTTTTCTTACATGTAGCAGAGTCTGACAGCCGGCCATAGTCTTAGTCCCGACACGGGATGCTATGCCGAGCTCGCGGTAAAGGTTGGCCAGGATACCGCTTCCCTAGGATATCTCGATGAAGTCATCCACTTCAGATAAGTTTAGCATGTACCGAGCATGTATCGACGTACCAGACTTGTCCGGAATGTCGACCGTTCCCAGGATGAACAACATATACGCACGAGCCACCGCGTCGACCGTCTCATCGTCGTCGCAATCAACCTCCATATCCATGAACTGGTCCACCAGAAATGATAGAGGAATTCCGTATGACTTCTTGAAGCCTGGTAGAGTTGTAAAACTCGTAGCCGTAACTCCAAGGTGATCTGAGACGAACTTGACGATCTTCTCGTACCATTTCACGGATTTCTCATTCGTGTAATGTTCTTTGGTCATTACACGCCCGGTCACTGGCAGCTGCAATATATGGTACACATCGTCGAGTGTAATGGTCATCTCCCCGCAGGGGAGATGAAATGTGTTCGTCTCCGGGTGCCATCTCTCCACGAAGGCGGATATTAGGGCACTATCCATTGTTCGGTAGGCATTTTGCGCCAAATTGTGCAAGCCGCTCGGTATGATTTTGCTCCGGACGGCCTCGGATAAGCTTGTAAACTGCCACGACACGGTTTTCTTGCCGTGACTCACAGCCCTAAGGATACGATATGTCCTCTGTATACAACAAAACACATATCAATTATGAAATACATATTTGAAAAGTATACTACCGTTTATAAACATCATGTACATACCGGGTTCTTCCATATTTCGTACGCAATGTGGTTCTCAAAAGAAACCAATATCGAGCAACCGGACGGACGGACAGGCGGCTCAGAAGGACCGGCCTCGTCAGAAGGACCGACCTCCTCAGAAGGACCGACCTCCTCAAATGGCGCAGAACCCTCTTGACGTGATAGGAGTTGGGCAATTGGCAGGTCGTCGTCGTCGTCGGAAGGAGGCATAGGAGTACGAGCTCGTTGCTTCGACCGAGCTTGACGTGCCGGTGGCGATGTCCGAGACCGAGCTTCGGGCGCCGGTTCGGTAATTGTTATCGGACGCTCGTGAGGACGCTCCGCACGTTCCTTCCGCTTTGACGCGGTGGGCCGTATTCTTTTGTTCGGTGGACTGCATGCCAACATACACTTGTAAGTAATAGAAACAACTTTTGTCATCAAACTACTCGAGTTCTAAAAGTACATCAAACATGGAATCTATCCTATATATTTGACTTCCGCAAAGTTTTGATGATATCAAAGATATGAGTAAAGGAAATCAACTGTATCAATATCAATATGCAGCAGCAGATTATGTTGGACAATATTCAACTCATGCTAAAATCATGATAATAATCACACGATAACTTCAAACTCCTCAATACTTGAAGACAATTTCCAAGAGAAACCAGGCCCTGCTACGATCATGATAACATTGACCTCAGAAACCATGAGTTTGTATATATTGCATATGCTACATCCAAGGAAATGTATAGATGCCCAACAAATCAACTGGAATAACATTAAGTGGGCCATTTTATTCTCAAAACAAGTAGGACTGCCAGGAATAGGGTAGTCCTAATAAAAACTAGGACTGCCACAGTCCTGGCAGTCCAAATTTTCATTAGGACTGCCACATTCCTGGCAGTCCTACTGTCGAGCAAGCCGAACTCCACCAACGAAATCATATTTTGTCGTGTTCTAGGGTTAGGGTTTCAACATAAATTTCGGGTTTCATGTGTTCGAAAATAAGGGAAGAGAACGTGCAAGAGATTATAAACCTATTTTACAAATTTTTTTTCAAGAATTAAACCAATTCTAGGGTTTCGAATATAATGTAAAGAAATTTTGAAAAAAATTAGGAAAAGACGTACCTGGATTCGGGTTGCTTTGACTTGCGTGTCATCTCTTCGAGAATCTTCGTGGAGGATTTGAGAATGGAGTGATGGAGAAGAAGAAATTAGGGTTTAGGAGATGAAGAGGGAGAGGGAGAGGGAGAGAGCTTTCTTTGTTTTCTTCTTGAGGAGAGAGAGTGAATAATGAAAATGAAATGAAATGTTTGGGTTTGGGGGAGTTGGGCTGCCCCTAGCAATTTTTGGGTGTCCCCTAGCAATTTCTCCACATTGATGGGCTGCCCCCTAGCAATTGATGCCCCCTAGCAATTTTGGTAGTGCCCATAGAAATTACCGAAAATATTTGTGTAATAAACTATTAGGAGTCCCAATAGTTTAATAGAAGAAAAATGAGTGTTCCCCAAGCCAAGGATGGCATTGCAGTAAATAGTGATAGATCTAGGGGTGACAAGAAAGGTTAATAACTAACCCCAACTAACTAAGCTACTCTTTAGCTGAATACTAACTAATCTTGTTGATTATTTTAATAAATCACTATACCAATCCTCTAGTTAAGGCTAATCATTCTAGCAAAAATCCATAAGCCTACAGCCTAGACTTGGTAAGCAGCCACAAATCAAAGTTCACACTAACTGTAATTTCTACTATTCTTCTTTTGCCTCTAACAATTGTTTCCACAAAAACCTAAGTCAACAACATAATATACCAAATAGGGTCATCCACCAAATTTGTTACCATTCGGATTATAGGAAAAGAAATTGCCACATTGTATGTAAACTATGAAAAGTAATTGGATAGGCAACATGAGTTGGCTACCAATGAAGAACCACCATTACGTAGTAGAAAATATATGCCCTTCTATGGGAAATATAAAAATGCATAGTCCTAAAGATACAAGGGTCTAGAAAGAAAGAAGTCCAACCCCAGGAAGCTCACAAATAATTAATAATTAAATAGTAATAGTCAGGATTAAAAATAAATTTAAAATAATCTATATATAATATATATATATATTCAAAAATAGCGATCTTGATTTGAAAACGAACACAATTCATGAAACAAATTTATCAATAAAAAAATTTCAAAATCAGAAATTCCTAATGAGGTAGTTACATGAACATCGGGTACAACAACCTGCGGAGGAGCAGCCGCAGTCGAGGCAGAAGTAAAGGCTGCCTTCTTGCCCTTTGCTGCCACGGTCTTCTTGGGAGCCATTAGTTATCGAAGAGGAGAAGGACAATCGAGATAGGAAAGATTTGAGGAAAAAAGAAAGAAAGTAAAGAAGCCCTTTCTCTCTTCAAACTCCTTCTATTTATAGGAGGACGAGAGAAGGAGGACACGTGGGCCAATAACCGCCTCATAAAAAGTGAAACCGACTCCTCGGATTTCGTCTCCAAGATCCACCCAGGGCATAAAATCCTAAAGGTTTAATGAGCCGACCCTTGGGATTTCCGCTACAAAAACGGCGCTGCAGCGAATTGGAGGCAATTAAAGACCCGCACACGTGGTAAGAAGCTATGCGGCTTGAAAGTCTCTGCGGTTAACATCTCTGCGGCTGAACAAATCTATGCGGTCGAGACATCTATGCGGCCAAGAAGAACATACAGCCATGCTTCTTACTCAAAGTATTTCAATTTTGCAAATTAAAAACTTTGAAGGGGGTCTTGTAGAAGCATGGAAAATGATCCATGCGGCTAGGAAATCTCATGCGGCTCAGAAAGCTCATACGGCTCAGAGAGTCATGCGGCATAAGGGACTAAGCGGTCCAAGACATCTCATGCGGCTCAGAAGACACGTGGCGTAACAGTGTTCCCCTCCGCCCTATGCTGCATTAATTACTTTGACGGCTGACAACTCTGAAAAAAGTGACAGCCCTGACACAAGAGAGACAATCATGACTCTGTCATAATGACAGACCCCTAGGGAAGAGAAAGAGATCTCTGACACAATCCTCCGAGATCCATAAAAATGCCACGTGGCATTGCCACGTGGGCGTTCATATGCGGCTCGAGCGAAGACTTCCCATACGATTCAGAATGAAGCCGTCCTATGCGGCTCAGGCCGAAACAGTCTCATGCGGCTCAAACGGAGGCTTTTCCATGCGGCTCCAGCGGACCATTTCGATGCGGCTCAGGCGGATGAATCCTTATGTGGCTCGCAATGATCACCTCCATGCGGTTCAAAAGTTCAAAGGAGGGCTACTACCCGAGCAGCCCTGACATGAGGCCCAAACCTTATGCGGCCCAAATCTTATGCGGCTCAATCTTCATGCGGTTCAGATCCCCCCAGTGGTTCCTAGGACACGTGTCCTAAGCCAAATCAATTTCTCAGATTTATTGCAATCAGAGATTGGGTTAAATCCCAATAATCTGGGACACATGGCAGGAGAATAAATCAAATTTATTCGCAGACATCAGAAGATCATTATGAGGAAGATTTATTCCAATCAGCATTAACTGCTGATGAGATTTGGTGTAATCTACACTTAATGGTCCAGATTCATCACAATCAAAACGAATGGCCTAGATTGACCAATCCACAGGCTACCGCCATCTCCAGATAGCAATTATTGGCAACCCTAATGATCACACCCCATTCTTATAAATAGCAAGGTGCCATTCCCTTACAAATATATACATTTCCTGGTAATATACACAACGAAGAGAGTGTGACCAGAGAGACCCCTTTTAGAGATCAGAAGACTTGGAGGAAAAAGCAGAGAGGGAGCAAAGAGAGCATTTCTTCAACGCCGAGCAAATCTTCTGGAGCCAAGGCTGCATACCGATCGTCCAAGGAGTAAGACCGGGCTGTCGTCGCCTTTTCGAGCCTCTATCGTCACCCCCAGAATCTAAAATAAACAATTATACTTAGTCTGCTGTACCTAGGCTTTCGTCCCTATGCTTTCTTTGTACAAGCGAGTTTGTATTGTGAGTCTAAGTTCAGTCCTCCCATAAAACTGTTCTGTACTTTTACAATCAATGGCAAACAATCGCCTAGTCGACCCCCACGACCATGACCACGTCCTCCAAAATGTCGTCGTCCATCAAATTGTTCCCGTCCACCACCTGAATCTTCCTCCTTAGGTGGTTTGGTGCAAGCATATCGATGGTGGCCCATCTTCCCGCAGTTGTAGCACTGTCGGTTGTGCTGCCAGGCCTCTCCTTTAGTCCATGTGTCGCCCGAGCTGGTGGCCGTTAGTGCTGACTTTGCTTTTGGAGGACCACCTGTTCCCGCCTATAGTCTAATGCGTGTCTCCTCCTGGATCATGGCTGGGATAGCCTTCTCAAGAGTGGAGATTTTTGGTTGGGCAAGAAGTAGGGCCGTCCTCTAAGTAAATGCTGCAGTCAGCCCTTTGAGAAATTTTATTGTCCTCTCCTGTAGACATACCTGTCTCTTCTTGTATTTTGGGTCCCCGTAGCTTGTCTGATCTGAGGTGTGGTCGTAATCCAGCCACATACGCTCCAACTCTGTGGCATACTTCTGCACCGTCCTCTCTTCCTGTACGGTGTCGTCAATCTCTTCCTTGATTTGGAAGACCCTTAAGTTGTTTCCCACACCATCATAAGTTTGTCTCAACTTTTCCCACACATCTTTCACCATCTCAATGCCATTGACTGTGGTGACAATAGACTGGACTAAGGAGTTGAGAAGCCAGATGTAGATTACTATATGTAGTGGACTTCCACTCATCATGTTCCGCCGAGCCCTCGTCCGGCTCCGTCTTCTCGCCCGACAGGAACCCCTCCAAGTTCTTTCCTGCGAGGGATTGCCTTACCCTCCATGACCAACTCAGATAGGTAGTGACTCCATCCACCTTCAGATCGATGGAAGGAAGCTCCAACCTTGTTGATGTTCGTGTCATGCTCTCACCAACCAACATCTTCATCAACTTCATCAACGTCGCAACCTCCGCATGATCCAGCTTCTTGATGATCGCCTCCATCGATCCTCCTCTTCGATGATCACGTCACGCTTGTGCTCATCATCCGCTTCTAGATCTGAACATGTATTTCTTTCAGATCTAGGCCTTCGATGTCAACTTTCAGAACAAGTCAAACAACAGTGACACGAGTGCCTTCACGTGCTTCAGTGTCGGCAACAGCCACAGGAGCCGTGAGCACCTTGGGAGTGGAAGGCGCCCGACACGCATGCAACAACACCGCAGCAGCAGTATCCGCAACAGCAACAGCCGTCGCGGGGCCGCGGCTGGAGGGGGCCTTGGGTTCTCTGGCCGCGCACGCGAAATTGGGGCGGGAGCGGAAAGAAAGAAGGAGGGGGTTAGTTTTCCTAATTACAACATAATGCATTATACATGAAAAATGGGTCGGTTGGTGGCCTCTAGGGTTAGGATTTGTGGAATTTTGGCTCTGGTACCATATTATAATTACTTGATATATTATTGATAGTATTCTTGGCTTTATATAGCCTTACAGTCATTATTACAATGACGGAATGTACTGTAGATATACTGTGGCATATTCTGGCATACCAAATATGTCACAGGATATTCCAATCTACTAAATATGACATCCAACATACTAAATATTCCAGCAAAGGAGCGGAGAGAAATATAATACACTCTTAGCTATAAGCCACTAATTCCCAAATAACATAACAGTAATGCCTTAACAAGTACTGTACAATTAGAAAACAAATGGTAAAGAATGACCAGTTAGGCTTGTCCACAGATAACATAACAGTAATGCCTTAACAAGTATTGTACAAGTAGAAAACAAATTCTTTAACTAGTACTGTACAATTAGATAACAAATGGTAAAGAGTGATCAGTTAGGTTTGTCCTCAAACAATATAAGGGGGGCATTTGGAGAAAGATTTTGTATTTCCAGGAATCAACTTTTTATTCTTTTTTTATGGAAAAGGAATTCAACAATCATATATCCATGTTTGGTTATGTTAAAAATATGTAGTCTAAAAAATTTAATTTTTTCATTTCTATTTTTGATTCAGACAAAATATGAATCTTAATTTGTTTAATTTTTTATACTTTCATCAATTTTATTATATTATTATTACCTAAATTCAGTTGGTGTCATTGAGGGTATTATTTGTAGGAACGTTGAGCACCTCTAGAGGAGGAAGGGGAGGGGAGGAGGGGGAAGGGTGAATAGAGTGCATGTTGTTTGCAAAAAAAGTTTGATTTCTACAAACTGAGAAAGAGTACAAAAGTATAATTAATTTCTGGGGAAGTACAACTATAGGAATCTGATCAGAAGACGATCACTTTATTCCTTGGACGATGTGATTTTGAAGACACGAGCCTATGGAGGATGCAACATCATTTTAGCAAGAGATTATGATCATTCGTGATCATTTGAGACTGATTTGAAACTCCATTTATAGAGTTCTAGAAATAACTGTTTAACAGTTATTCTGGGTTGTGCGAGCTTTATGTTATGCGCCTGTTCACTTGCACGAGCGGTTACACCAACTGCTGTGGATATGTGGGCCGTGTAGTGGGCACGTTCTACGAAGTTAGTGGCTTGCGCGCCACGTTACACTGTTCTAGACACTGTTTGATCACCTTGTGCGAGATTCATCTGGTTGTGCGGGGGCACAATGTAGCAACTTGTGCGAGCGGTTGCACTAACTGACATGTTGCGTGAACTGCTAGCTGTCATCTTCAACTTGCGCCTAAGTACATCTTTGTGCACCCTGACACGTTGCACGAACTGCTTGCTGTCATCAAATCTGACCAAATCTTCTCGAGCTCCGTGTTGCGTGGGATTCGAACGGATTCTCCTTAATATGCGTGTTGTCAGCTGTCAGACAATGATGATGCCGTTATAGTTTTTCGAAGAGACTGCCACATGGCGCTTGCACAACCTGTTTCCTGCGCAACCTGATGTTGGCGCAACCTAATGTTGCACAACCTATTGATGTGGTGCAGCTTGATGATATGACTTCTGGATGAGTGGCATAGCTAGATTTTTAGCCTCTACAAGACCCCCTTCAAAGTTTTCAAAACTTGAAAAACTTCAGAGTTTCGAAATACTTTGAATTAGAATAGTTTTGTCTGGGTTGTGCCAGTCAAACTCGAGCCCGATTCTTCAGCGCAAGTTGCACGTTTCAGCTTTATTTGCAAAGCTATATATAGCCGTACACTTTGGATTTTTTATTCTTCACCATCGTTTAGGATTTCTCGAAAACCCTATTTTTTCTCATTCTTTTCGATCTTCGAGTGCTTCGACCAGCATTAATGGCACCCAAGCGCTCTGCTGCCGAGAAGGGCAAGACTGTTGCCGAGTCCTCTATGCGCGCTCCACCTTCGTCATGCCGAGAGACGGCCAACCCGGCCATGGAGGGTAAGTGTCTGACCATAAACCGATCATCGACCATCCACTTTAGGGTTCGGCTCGATTCTGATAACGTGCATCCGCTCTTTTTAGAGTCGGGCACACTCCATAACTTGCGTATTCCTCTTTAGGGTTTAGGTTGCTGTCGATTTCTGTTGTGTGACATTTCGAAAGTTATGCTCTCTTTTGGATGCAACTTGATATATTGTGCAGCAAAAATATGATGCAACCTGAATGCTGCGCAATATGAGGGTCACGCAATACGAGTACTGCACAACATGAGTGTCGTGCAATCTGACTGCTGCGCAACGTGAGTGTCATGCAACATAAAAGTCACGCATTTATTAACCAAAAAAGATCATTAAGTGCTCAGTTCATTTCTGACGATGAACCTATTTACGGGGGAGTTTATTTCTTGAAAAAACTTTCTTTTCTTCTTCCTCGTTTCAAGCTTTTCTTTAAATGCAACCCACTTTTTTATGGGGAATCTGAAGCGTCGGCGGGGACTGGCCTTCACTTTATATATATATGGGCATGATGCCCAGCCTCCATCTTCATTCACTCTTATGGCTTCCAAAGAGAACATGAAGAAGGAGATGAACATCAATGTCTAGACAAAGCTTCTGAGGAGAAATCACACTCTGCGCCTATGGCGTATTTATTGGAAGCTGACCCGTTCCTGAGGGCGGAGAACTTTCTAGACTGCTTTGGCCTGACCCCAACAGTCTTCGCTCGTTCCAGTGGTGGGCCATCGTCTTATTTCGAAGAGCATAGCGTATTGGAACAGAGGGAAGGGTTCCTCCGTTTGATGCACCGTTCAGGGATCCACAACATGGAGGAGTTAAACGCTGCTTTGCGTCAAACTGATGACGGAAAGAAGAAGTGACTTGATATGAGAGCTTCATTTTCCATAATGGCCTACGTCTGTAGTGTCTGTCCTCTTTTTCTATTATAAAATTAAAAAGTTTAGCTTTATTAAATCCTGATACATTTAAGTTTTGTTGTGTAACAGTTTTGACACATCCCGCGCTTTAGACTTTTCTCGATTCTGACAACACCAACTTCTAAACGACATATGGCGCCTCACGTATGATTTCAAATTTTTTGCGTTTTATCCTTCCCGAAATATACGTCTATAGAAACACATTACATTTTAGCTTCAATTGCATATAAATATTTGTGAGGAAAGAAATAGAGCATTCACTGTATTCTCATCTTCTTTCTAATGCTTGCAGAGGACCGACTGACAAAACTCCCTAGAACTGGTGTCGGTGATCTTGGATGCTATGGAGCTGAACCACCTTGACACACACACATCAGACAACTCAGAACTCTTCATGTTTAGAAGGGCTTCCTCAAGATGGTAAAAAGAGCCTTTATACATGAGAGTTGGACGGTGGAGACCCGGAACTAGGAATCGTATCACAAGGGTGATCTCATTCCTACTTCCTACGAAGGGTTGTCATTTTTCCACCAGTTGTATTGACATTAACTTGTCTTCGAGCTGCCGTACCCTGTCGTTCTCCTCTCGTCTTTCTGAGAGAGAAAACCAGAATTGATTTTGGTGCTTTGCTCGCAGCTTCAGGTCGAGTCGACAAGGAACTAGCACCAACAAGAAGATCCAAAGATATAATAAACCTCTATTTGTTGTATCAGAATGAAAATTCGATATATAATAGATTTCCATTAAGATGTAACTATTTTTTAAAGAGAAAGAATAAAGAGTTGTAAGCCCCCTCATTTTTGGATCTTATTTTTAATTATTTTTATATAGATAATTTAATTTATTAAAGTCAATAATGGCTATGTTAGTAATTTACTATAGCTTTGACTTTTGAAGCACAACAAATATTATTTTCTCAAATCCAGTTCCATATTTAAATTCTAGACTCTTCCACCTTCATTTTGATATATCATGTCCCATCCAATTTTGCTTTTCAACATTCTTTTGACTTCGTGCAACTTTGGGCCAACTTAGGCCAATTTAAGCCATTGACGTAATTTTAAGCCAACTTCCAATTTAATTTTTGGACTTGACATAAATCGAAACCGTATGATCCAATATATGGTTTTAATCCATTTTGAGTCTACAATGCACATGCCTAGGATGTACTATCTAATCGAGTTCTCATGTACTACTTATTTGCAAATGGCACATGAGACTCATTAAATTAATTTTTCGGGTCCAATTTGACTAGTAATGCTACTCGGACTCTAACCTAGTTAACCCTACTAGTTAGAGCCTAACTAGGAGTACCAAAACCAAGTATGTATATATTTAAGAGAATTTTAAGGATTAAATTGTAGCCATATGCAATATTCTCTTATATCTTTGACTTGGTCAAACATCTAACAAAAATAGGAAACATATTAATAATAATATGATTTGGAGAACCAATTCCTATCCAAATTAGATTAAACCAAAGCCCATGCACTATATATATATATATATATATATATATATATATATATATATCAAATCCTAACCATCCCCTTCTATCATAACCACCTACTACTCCACAAATCCCCCCTCAAACCTAGCGGCCACCACTCCAAACCCGAAACCCTAGTCGACCCCCCTTTCTTCACAAAATATAAATTTTTCTCGATTTTTGTGCCAATCACCACCACTTGGACATCCCTCTCAACATCCACTTCCACCCTAGCAACTATAGGAGCAACCTTGCGGCCGTTAGAGAGGTGCACGACGCGCTACTTGGGCCGAAACTCCATCGAATCGAAGTCTGAAGCGTCACAACAGGTTAGTCGAATTGTAGATAATGTTTCATCCATTTTTCTGATCTTTTTCTCCTTATACCGAATCTGAGAGTTACCTTTGTGTGTCTAGTCCAACCTCTGATCGCCGGATCCCCTCGTTCCGAGCGGTTTGCCCGTGGCGTTGATTCTACGATAGGGTATCCATAACTAACAAATTCTATTACAAGCCACTTTTCGCCTATCTAAGTTCAGTTTCTAACCTTTTAATATTTTTATTCAGAATCTAGACGTCGATATCTTTCTGACGCATATCTGAAAGTTAGGTCTTGCATCCATTTGATATTTTTAAAAATTTAAGACATTTGTCATGTCACCAAACTCCAAAAAATTCTGTTTTCCTTGTGTCCAAAAGTGTCAAAACTCCATGAATCCATATTAAACTTTATGTTGTGCAAGGTTTAACATTTAAAATACTATTTTAACTAATTTTTGTAATTTTTACAGAATTTATTATTTTTATTTTAACATTGTTTCGGAACTAAATTAATGGGTCGATTTGAGAAAGTCATATGTGGCATTGACATAAGACCACTTGTGAAAGGGTTTCCTATTGAAAATAGCATTATAGCAATATATAAATATTTATAGATAAATTTTAGAATTTAAATATATTATTTTGTTATAATTGTAAAGTATTTACGAGAGGATTTGATACCTATATGTACTTATATAATAGATGTAGTGTCGTAGCAACGTTATGACAACTAAGAGTCATAAATACTCATATAATTTATATATGGTATGTTGATATAGAATATTAAATATAGTATATTATTATAGGTGAGCTTGGGAGGATCGACAAGCACACCGGAGTTGGACAGGCCTACCCGCAGACAACAGTTACAGGCAAGCGTGCATTGCCATCGTTACAGATCTTTCTTTTCTGTCTTGTTATTTTTTATTAGCATTGCATGATGTAAGACGTCGACACTTAGTGTTCATTTATAGACGGGTGCTGATATCATGATAGTGACATCGAGTATTGACATTAGGCATTACGTACATACTGATGTGTCCATAGACACAATTGACCACAGGACACCGACACATTCATGATGCGAGATTTACATGACTATTTGTGGTATTGACCTCATATTAGCATTCTAGATTTCTTTATTAGGATTGCTTTTACTTTTGATATGACTGTACAGACTTGATATTGCCAGATTCTAGACATATGGATTGGGGAGAACTTGACTACAATATCAGACCTATTATCGTGTGGCCCGTTGTTTAGTGACCTTTATCTCCGTAGCAGAGTAAGGGATTATCACTGTCGAGAATTGAATGTCCTTGGTGCCACGACACAGGTACTGGGGACAATACCCTGCCGAGGTGCTAGTGAGCCTTAGTGAAAGGGGTCTGGTATTCTAGAAAAGTATCTCACTTGTATAGCACATAGACGGATATAGTAGATTGCCCTAGTTCATATTTTTATTTATGTACCTTGGCATGTATATTATGTATCTTTCTAGTCCTTTGAGGACCTGGCTATTTCCCAGCTTAGACGAAGCTAAAGACTACCCAGAGGTTTACGGTTCGGGAGCTGAGACCGGAGGTGTACCAGCACAGGAGGACGAGATAGTGCCAGAGGATTTTTCGTGATCATGCTATAATCATATTTAGTCTTGCTACATTATTTCCTTTCCTTTTCATCAGACTTGTAGTTGATTTGTACTTTCTTTCTATTTCTGTGATTTCAGGATGTTTTAATCGCACAAACTTCATTACTTTTATTGCTGGATATTTGAGACATTTCCTTATTTATTCTTGATCTCTTTATGGACTCTGTGGATGTGATTAGATGTATATACCTGTGGACTGTGTTGTATTTTTGGGTGTTATCATGATTTACAGCTTAAGTATTCCGTTAATGGGCCTATTGTATAGCTTGGCCCATTGGTGAAGTGCTGCTGGCATGTATTCGTATACCTGGTCCTACGTATTTTAGGACTGGGGCGTTACATATTTTTGTGGTAGCCCATGTAGGTCTATGTTAATCACTTCGGTAACGTTACTGTACCGACGTGAGCCTGCAATTAGAATAGAAAATACCTATAGGATCATATCCACATGCTTGATACCTTTCTTGACTTCGTTTCAAACTCCCACTTGACTTCTTGATTTGCATCCAGTTTGATTATGTTCTACCATAGTCCTTATTTATTCATGCTAGCAAAACAAATCTTCATAATGGATGTATCTTCCCTTACTATCACATTAGGAAAGCAGGAGCACAGTCATTAGAAGTCATAAGTGCAGGTGGAGTCTTCACGAATTGTGCGATGTCATGGTGATATCTATACTATTAGCCCGTAATAGCTTGATGAATAGGACTTGAGGATACATCCACAAACAAGATTATAGACTTCTCTCCAACTCTTCGGCATGAATGTTTTCATTTATCTTCTTTTTTAACATAATTGCTTTTGTGTTCTTTCCTACTCATTTGGCGAAACCCTTCCATGTTGACTTCTTGAGTTATTCTTCCAGTTCTTTTTGTGCTAAGTTGTTGGAACGTGTATTATGGATTGGTCTAAGAAAAAGTTTAAGAAATTATATTTATCCTTGTATTACAGAATCAAAGTTTTTGCAGCCAGAGAAATACTGGCGAGGTAAGACTTCAGATAACGGCATCATGGCTACATATGTTTCTCAAATTTTACTCGAAACATATCCTATACACGTTGACATTTTTTCTATATTTTCGTAAAAAAAATAATTCAAAAGTATTTCATGGATTTGGCCAAGATAAGCTCAAGAACCTGTATTACTTGGCATAGCAGATGTGCACTACAGTCATCTATCGTATTATGGAACAAGAAAGTTATTTACAGCCAGATGCACACTGGCGTGGAAGTAACTTTATGTGACATAACCACGGAGATATATGGTTCTCGAGTCTTACATAGACTATATCCTATGCATCTTGTTTGCCTTCACATCGTTCTTGGAAATAATTCGACAAACCTTCCTGCTTTGCTTGACCTTATCGTTGTTTGAAATTGGTATATAGGTTTTTTTGACCCAACTTTAGGTTCTCATTACCTTCTACTTATTAAATGACTAAAATAGTTAAAACCTTATAGTTATATTATAGAATATAATTAAGCTAGATATTGGTGTGATTGTGATGTTGGATAGCTAGAAACGGGTAATTTCTTATAGATGGATCCTTGTGAGATTATGAGTCGAGTATGAATGCTTGGATATCGGATACGTAGAGCCCATTAGAAGGAATTGCTAGGAGTGATCTGACGAGTATCATTGAATATGTTATAATACTATACCTACGATAGAATGGTAAGACTAGTAGTATTAGAATTCTTCTGCAGTAAAACACTTTAATCTTTTTTCCTAGCTTATTTTCGAGAAGCATCTTAGAGTTGTGTTAGGAGTATTAAGGAAGGAGAGATTGTATGCCAAGCTTAGTAAGTATGATTTTTGCCTTGATAGAGTTCCTTTCCCTGGATATATTATCTCGGGAGAAGGACTTTCAGTTGATCAGGAAAAGATAGCTACCATAGAGTCTTGGCCGACACCAACATCGGTTGCAGAAGTATGAAGTTTTCTTGGACTTGCAGGGTATTACAACAGGTTCATAGAGAATTTTTTATGAATTGCAGAGCCGATGACACGGTTGAACCATAAGGATCAGGAGTTCCATTAGACAGAAGATTATCAGAAGGCTTTTGAAGAGTTGAAGAAGATGTTGACCTTAACACCTATTTCGACGCTTCCTTCTGGATCGAGAGGATTCATGGTTTATAGTGATACGTCAGGTAGTGGACTTGGATGTGTTTTGATGCAACATGGAAAGGTCATAGCGTAGGCATTAAGGTAGATGATGGTATATGAGAAGAATTACCCTACTCATGATCTGGAGTTATCAGCGGTGATCTTTGTATTGAAGTTATACTGGCATTATTTGTACGAAGAGTGTAGAGGCATTATTTGTACGGAGAGCGTGTGGAGATATTTACGAAACATAAGAGCTTGAAGTACGTCTTCACGCAAAAGGAGCTGAATATGAGACAGAGGCGGTAGTTGGAGCTCATGACAGACAATGATATAGAATTGCAGTACCATCCTGGCAAGACGAACGTAGTAACAGATGCTTTGAGTAGGAAGCCTACTACATATTTTTTAGCAGCTCAGTCACAGTTATTAGAGGATCTTCAGGAGCTTGGAATAGAAGTCATTATGCTGGGACAACAATGAGTACTTGCCAATCTTGAAGTATATTCATCACTTGTAGATAGAATCAAGGCAGCATTACCTACAGATGCAAGATTTTGAAGACTTTGCGAGAAGATAGAGGTAAGAGCGACATATACTTGGACCAGAGCTTGTGACGCAGACAGTAGAAAAAGTGAAGCGAATTCAGAGTCATCTTCAGTCAGCTCAAGACCGGCAGAGCATTGGGCCGATACGCATCGTCGACCACTGGAATTCAAGGAAGGCGAGCATGTATTTTTGAGGATTTCATCGACTCAGGGCACTACTAGATTCGGGAGTAGGAGGAAGTTGAGTCCAAGGTATATTGGACCGTTCGATATCATTGAGCGTGTAGGAGAGGTGGCATATCGTCTTGCATTACCACCATCACTAGAGGGAGTGCATGATGTGTTCCATGTCTCACAGTTGAGGAGGTATGTGATTGATCCCAGTCATGTGGTAGATCACTCTGAGACTACGGTAGGTATCTTGGATACGAGTGAGAAGACGCTTAGAGGGAAGACGATTAGACTGGTTCGAGTTGCATGGAGGTACCATTCTCCGAAAGAATCAACTTGAGAGCGTGAAGATTCTATTCGTGAGTGTTATCCCTACTTATTCGAAGATGCCGATAAATCTTAGCTTAATTATTCTTATGATAAGTTTTCTTTTTATAATTGTGTTATTTTTAATTTCGAGGACAAAATTTTCTAAGGTGGGTAGGTTGTAAGCCCCCTCATTTTTGGATCTTATTTTTAATTATTTTTATATAGATAATTTAATTTATTAAAGTCAATAATGGCTATGTTAGTAGTTTACCATAGCTTTAACTTTGAAGCACAATAAATACTATTTTCTCAAATCCAGTTCTATATTTGAATTCTAGACTCTTCCACCTTCAGCTTGATATATCATGTCCCATCCAATTTTGTTTTTCAACATTCTTTTGACTTTGTGCAACTTTGGGCCCACTTAGGCCAATTTGAGCCATTGACGTAATTTTAAGCCAACTTCCAATTTAATTTTTGGACTTGACATAAATCGAAACCGTATGACCCAATATATAGTTTTAATCCATTTTGAGTCTACAATGCACATGCCTAGGGTGTACTATCTAATCGAGTTCTCATGTACTACTTATTTGCAAATGGCACATGAGACTCATTAAGTTAATTTTTCGGGTCCAATTTGACTAGTAATGCTACTCGGACCCTAACCTAGTCAACCCTACTAGTTAGAGCCTAACTAGGAGTACCAAAACCAAGTATGCAAATATTTAAGAGAATTTTAAGGATTAAATTGCAGCCATATGCAATATTCTCTTATATCTTTGACTTGGTCAAACATCTAACCAAAATAGGAAACCTATTAATAATAGTATGATTTGGAGAACCAAATCTTATCCAAATTAGATCAAACCAAAGCCCATGCACTATATATATATATATATATATATATATATATATATATATATATATATACCTATCTCTCATAACCACCCGCTACTCCGCAAATCTCCTCCCCCCAAACCTAGCGGCCACCACTCCAAATCCGAAACCCTAGCCGACTCTCCTTTCTTCACAAAATATAATTTCTCCTCAATTTTTGTGCCAACCTCCACCACTTAGACATCCCTATCCACATCCTCTTCCACCCTAGCAACCATAGAAGAAACCTTGTGGCCGTTAGAGAGATGCACGATGCGCTACTTAGGCCGAAACCCCGTCGAATCGAAGTCTGAAATGTCACAGCAGGTTAGTCAAATTGTAGATGATATTTCACCCATTTTTTCTTATCTTTTTCTCCTCAAACTAAATCTGAGAGTTACCTTTGTGTGTCTAGTCCAACCTCTGATCGCCTGATCCCCTAGTTCCAAGCGGTTTGCCCGTGGCGTTGATTCTACGACAGGGTATCCAGAACTGACAAATTCTGTTGCAGGCCACTTTTTGCCTATCTACGTTCAGTTTCTAATCTTTTAATATTTTTATTCAGAATCTAGACGTTGATACCTTTCCTAGCATATTTGAAAGTTAGGTTTTGCATCCGTTTGCTATTTTTAAAAATTCATGACATTTGTCATGTCATCGAACTTCGAAAAATTCTGTTTTCCTTGTGTCCAAAAGTGTCAAAACTTCATGAATCCATATTAAACTTTATGTTGTGCAAGGTTTAACAATATAAAAGCTATTTTAACTAATTTATGTAATTTTTACAGAATTTATTAATTTTATTTTATCATTTTTTCGGAACTAAATTAATGGGTCGATTTGAGGAAGTCATATGTGACATTGACATAAGACATCTTGTGAAAGGGTTTCCTATTGAAAATAGCATTACAGCAATATATAAATATTTATAGATAAATTTCAAAATTTAAATATATTATTTTGTTATAATTCTAAAGTATTTACGAGAGGATTTGGTACCTATATATGCTTATATAATATATGTAGTGTCGTAGCAACGTTATGACAACTAAGAGTCATAAATACTCATATAATTTATATATGGTATGTTGATATAGAATATTAAATACAGTTTATTATTATATGTGAGCTTGGAAGGATCGACAAGGACACCGGAGTTGGACAGGCCTACCCGCAGACAGCAGTTACAGGCAAGCGTGCCTTGCCATCGTTACAGATCTTTCTTTTCTGTCTTGTTATTTTTTTATTAGCATTGCATGATGTAGGACGTCGATACTTAGTGTCCATTTATAGACGGGTGCCGATATCATGATAGTGACATCGAGTATTGACATTAGGCATTACGTACATACTGATGTGTCCATTGACACAATTGACCACAAGACACCGACACATTCATGATGCAAGTTTTACATGACTATTCGTGGTATTGACCTCGTGTTAGCATTCAAGATTTCTTTATTAGGGTTGCTTTTACTTTTGAGATGACTGTACAGACTTGACATTGCTAGATTCTTGACATGGGGATTGGGGAGAACTTGACTACAATATCAGACCTATTATCGTGTTACCCGTTGTTTAGTGACCTTTATCTCTGTAGCAGAGTAAGGAATTATCACTGTCGAGAATTGATTTTCCTTGGTGCCACGACACATGTTCTGGCGACAATACCCTACTGAAGTGCTAGTGAGCCTTAGTGGAAGGGGTCTGGTATTCTAGAAAAGTATCTCACTTGCATAGCACATAGACGGATATAGTATTTCAAATCACATTATTTTTATTTGTTGGAAAAATTGCTAGAAAATATTGTTATAGTATTTCAAACTGTTAAGATTGCAAATATTATATTATTATTTGAATTGTTAGATTTTTATAATTATACTTTGCTCATTTCCTGACCGGATCCTCACCCCAATAGGTATCATTGATGAGGCTGAGCTATTGTATAATAGCTATTATGATTCGGTGCTCTACCTTGCGGTGCTTCCAGAGTCCCACTCGGAGGACGTCGACCCCGAGACTGATGAGCCGACTATCTAGATAGATGTTATTTTCACTTCTAGTTTCATTATGTTGGAGTGAAGACAATTTATTTCAGCATTTATTTTAGATGTATTTTCTTTATGTTGAACAAACAAGTTTTTTTTAAATGTTCGTAATATTAGAAGTTGTGACAAATGTATATTGTTGTTGAGATTACCTGCAAGTGGAAACAGCTTAATGCCGCCATCTCACAACGGTACAGGCTAGACATGATCCAATTCGACCCAATAATTTGGGATTGGGTCGTGACATATTTTTACTGGTGGCCCATGCAGGTCTGATCAACAACTTAGGAGAACATATCTAGAAACAATTAGAACACTTGAACATTAATTTGTCACAACATAGGACCAAAATATATTATAAATAAATATTTTTGTTTGTTATAGACTGGTAGGCTACCTTGCTTATGTTTTACATCCTAAACCGTCTAGAATATGGCCACAGATAAGACCAATACTGCTGGCGATGGGGTGTCATCACCCGATCACACCCCACCTCCCCAAGCAAGTCTGGATCCTACACCTCGGCAGCTGACCGATCATCTCCATAATGCACCAGCACCCCGAGGAATTTATACTACTACAACTCAAGTGACAGATCCTACATCTTCCCGGACTGAGCAGCAATCCCCTGCGGTAGTGCCGTATCCAGCTGCCCTACTAGTGCCAGTAGATCCCACCGACCTCGTAGGCCTGTTACGAGGAGTGCTTGAGGCCCAGAGAGCCTAAACTGAAGCTCATCGCGAACAGACTGCAATTATGAGAGAAGGCATGGAGAATGTCCACAACGTGGCTATGGCTGTTCTCGAGAGAGGAGAAGCAGCCCAATCAGAACCAAGGCCTGCTAAAGTCGGAGATATTAAAAAATTCAAGAAGCTGGGCCCTTGACCCTTCAAGGGAACCGAGGGAATCATCTATGCCGATGAATGGCTCGACAGCATGGAGCGTCTCCTCAGCGTCGCTCGACTTCCAGACAATCTCCAGGTCGAAGCGGTAGGACTCCAATTGCTAGATGTAGCAAGCACCTGGTATCGGAATGAACCCCAACTCCAGGACAGACCGCTTTGTAGGAACGATATAGTAAAGCGTAATACTCTAGAGGGGGGGTGAATAGAGTTGGCAGCGGAATAATGCTAATTAAAAAATGTTAGCAACACAATCACAGTATATAATCACAGTAGAAATAATGTAAAGGCAGAGTTCAGAAAGCAAACGCAAAGACAGCGATGTATACTGGTATCCCTCTGTTGTGGACTAATCCAGTCGGTGAACTCTTGCTACCAGTTGAATCCACTATAGGAAAAACTGCAAGTTTTCTTACGAAGTCCTTGCAACTTCTACAACGCGAGCTTTGATACGAAGAACTCGTCCAACTTCAAATGTGAAGAGGTATTCTTCAATCAAGTCTTCTGATTACAATCTCTCAGAAACTTCTAGACCGTACCGCACTGGCAAATTGACTAGAGGATTGTAACTGGCTTGGGATCTGAAAATGAAAGCTCTAGAAAACTCTTTGGAAGATAGAAAGCTTTTTAGATAGAGAGAAGATTGAAAGTGAATGAGTGAATTGAAATGATCGAAATACTTCTCTATTTATAGGAATTCCAAAGGGAGAACTCTGTCAGAATTCGGGCAGAATTCGGACAGAACTCTATGAGCAAATCTCGGTCAAATTCGCAACTGCAGGAGGACCAAGTTCCAGAGAATTCAAAAATCAAACGGCCACCAACCGAACTCTGGCCGAACTCTGGCCGAGTTCTGTCAGGGTTAGGTTAGGGTTTTAAAATAGGTTTTTGGTGATTTTTGAAAACCTTTTTGAAAACCTTTTTGTAAACAGTTTGATAGGTCATTTTTTAAAAACATTTTGAACTATTTTGGGGATAGCCTATTTGCCAGTACGACTCGGTGTACAACGTATTCCTAGACTCAAATAAAGTGAAAATTACATTGCATAGGAAATACAGACTCAAGTAGGCAAATAGATCTTCAGTCTTGAACGGAGTGAATATCCAATCTTGCTTATGTCCAAGAAGCTGAGATGTCCCAACAAGCTTCGTATATCCAGACAGAGTTTTGATCAATTATTAAAATCAGGTTGACCATATGACCAATGGGCCAACAATCTCCCCCATTTTGATAATTGACAAACTATGAATGATATAACATTAAGCTAGTTCGAAAAAATATCAAAAAGTAGAAATTGTTCATAACCTGTATTTAACTCAAAAAATGTTAGATCCTTTTTAATTTTCTCCCCATTTGTCACTTAGCAAAATAATTGCACAAGAGAAGGCTCCCCCGCAATCAATGCATAAGTAACAAATAGCGAGAAAACAAATAAAAGAAATATAGTATAAAAATTAGAGATATAGCATCACAGGCATGTAAAGTTCTACAGATTATCATCATAGGCATGTATTGTTTCAAAAACAGAAAAAAAAATCTCAGGCATGCTATTTCACAGGCAATTTGTAATGGAGAAGCAGTATAAAGAGATAGTGCTAAACAAAATGCTGAAATAAACTGAGATGTCATAAATGAAACATCATAAACATGTCCATGAAGATAAAAAATACTGATAGCAAACTACAAAGTACTAATAAAAAGTAAATAATAAAAACTTGGAATGTCGGAGCATTTCCAAGTATACAGTAGAATGTCACTAATCATCAAATCAGATCTCATCATCACTATTCTCATCAATATCATCAGCAGCTCGGCCAGCATGACCGGAAGTACCAGCACCAGAAGTACCAGTGCCAGTAGGATGAGTAGGGGCACCAGCATAGAACTCACCAACATAATCTCGAGGAGCACGATACCAATCATAGGCGTTACCTGGCTGGAAGTAGGTATGAACAGCCTCATCCTCACAGCGGTAACCCAAAAAAGCTGGATCTCGAGGAATAGAAGCAGCAGAGTGACCAGTCTGGGCAAAACGCAGATCGGCCAAGGAGTTTGCCATCGCCTGGTAACGGGTGACATCGAGGAACTCACGCTCGCGAGCCATGTCCGTCATCGAGACGTGCAAAGCTGATAAGTGCTGATGTATGTCCTCAAAAGTCATGGCATACGGCTGATGTAGTGGAGATGGTGCAGTAGGAGGAGCAGGAGGTGGAGCTGAAGCAGTCCGGCTACGACGAGATAGCTGGAGTAACTTGGGCTCAGAGTCCTGAGTACAAGTCGATAGATCGATCTCGAATCGCTGAAAGATACGAGGGAGAATCATCGCGTAAGAGAGATTTCGCTCTCTTGCACGACAACGTCCCATCATCTGAATGATAGTCTTAGGGGCGGAAAAAGGAATCCCCTTGATAAGATGGTACATGGCGGACAGCCCAAGCGAAGTCACATCATCCTTGGAAGTAGATTTTAGAAGTAGAGTAGAGTAGATGATGCGATACAATTCGTAGTTAAACAAGTTCAGGTTGTTAGCCTTGAACTTTCCAGAACGTACTCTGTCAGGTGCACAGAGTTCCGTTTTGAAACTCGTGAGTGTAGTGCCTTCGGGGAAATCGAATTCTGTGATATCAACTAGCCGTTCACCTTCATTGGGAATACCAAGAATCTCCGCTAGGAGGACATCATTGAAATCAATGTCTATGCCTCCAACACGTGTGCTCACGTCAAAAGTGTTAACTACGAGATTGCAATAGAACAATCTAATGGCATTAGTAGCAATTGGGAAGCACAGTTTAACTAGTAAGTGTAACCCTAATGCCTCAAATAAGTGACGATGATCAGGGAATACCGTCCATTTAACCGGAGCGCCGCTGTATATGGATCGGGTGAAAAAGTCACCGTACCATAATAAAGCTTGATCGAGGGTTTGAAAGAAGAACCCATCGAAAGCGCCGTCGCTCTTTTGGATCGGCAAAAACAAAGAATCCATGTGAGGATTCGAAGAGGACCCTTCCTCACTAGGAGTGGTCTTCTTCCTCTTAGACGGATTACATTTTGGTGCCATTGGAGTAAAAAAAAAGCACTAATGGAAAGTGGAGAAAGAGGGAGTTATACCTCACAAAAGTTGTAGAGAAGGATGATCTCCGCACGATTCCAAAATTTGAAAGGATTTCACCAAGTAGATAGGGAGCAATGGGTTGGTGAATACCTAGGGTTTGGAGGAGTTTCGGGCGGCTGGAGCTGCTGTTTGAAAGTTTGGAAGCAATGGAAGAGAAGAAGCTCCCGGGTTCTGGATATATACACAGACACCCTCAACCGAACTCGGGCCGAATTCGGTCAGAGTTCTGGCCGAATTTGCCTAGGGTTCTTTCAGGTTGATTTTTGCTACTTCTTTTTCATTGACTCGTTTCAAATATTTAATTCAAAGATTAGTTATTTTAGTCTTCAAATAACATAATTAATAATATTTTATGAATTAAATGTCGTTACACATTGACTGTCTCAGATTAGCTGTAGGAGTACTGTCCCAGCTGGCGGAGGTTCACCGGGGAACTCTTAAATACCGCTTCGCTTCAACCGTAGTTGTGGTGACAGACAGACTCTTTATTGGCTTGTCTCTAACACAGTTTTGCATAATGATATATAATCATAAAAATAAGATTAATTTATATTACTGACGTCCAAAATTCCTAATTCTCGACGTAAATAATTGAAGCGATCTTCCGCTAGAGGTTTAGTGAAGATGTCAGCTAATTGATTTTCAGTATCTATGTACACAAGATTTATATCTCCATTTTGATGATGATCTCTAAGAAAATGATGCCAAATCTCGATATGTTTAGTACGAGAGTGACATACAGGATTCTTAATCAAATTAATGGTGCTTGTGTTATCACAGAAAATGGGAATATGTGAGAAAAATAACTCAAAGTCTTCTAGGGTTTGTTTCATCCACAAAATCTGAGCGCAACAACGTCCTGCGGCGATGTACTCAGTCTCTGTTGTTCATAAGGCTACAAAATTTTGCTTTTTACTAAACCAAGAGACTAGAGCCTTGCCTAAGAAATGACATGTACCGCTAGTACTTTTTCTATCAACCTTGCATCCAGCAAAATCTGTATCCGAATAACCAATAAGGTCAAAGGATTTAGTTTTGGGATACCACAAGCCGACAGAAGAAGTGCCCTTAAGGTATCGGAAGATACGCTTAACTGCGGACAGATGTGATTCCTTTGGGTTAGCTTAAAAACGTGCACACAGGCAAACACTAAACATTATATCTGGACGACTAGCAGTTAAGTAAAGTAAACTACCAATCATACCTCGATACTTACGTATGTCGACTGGCTTGCCTTGTTCGTCAGAATCAAGCTTTGTTGAAGTTGCCATCGGAGTGCCAATAGTTTGACATTGTCCAGATCAAACTTCTTTAGCAAATCTTTTGTGTACTTGGCTTGATTAATGAACGTCCCATTGTCGATTTGTTTGATTTGCAATCCGAAAAAGAATTTCAGCTCTCCCATCATGCTCATCTCAAACTCATTCTATATACACTTAGAAAATTCTTGACAAAGAGATTCATCAGTGGATCCAAATATGATATCATCAACATAGATTTGAATTAAAAGCAGCTTGCCATTAAAAGATTTAATAAATAGTGTAGTGTCAACCTTTCCTTTTGAAAAACCGTTGTCAAGTAGAAAAGAGCTTAGACGGTCATACCAAGCACGAGGGGCTTGTTTCAAATCGTATAAGGCTTTCTTCAACTTGAAAACATGGTCAGGATTTTTGAAATCCGTGAAACCCGGAGGTTATGCTACAAAAACTTCTTCTTTTATAAAACCATTTAAAAAAGTACTTTTAACATCCATTTGAAAAAGTTTGAAATCATGAAAACATGCAAATGCACATAACATTCGAATGGATTCTAATCTCGCAACTGGGGCATAAGTCTCATCGTAGTCGATACCCTCTTCTTGATTGTATCCTTGAGCTACGAGTCGAGCCTTGTTACGAGTTACTAAACCATCCTTATTCAGTTTGTTTCGGAATACCCAACGGGTGCCAATGACCGGATGATCAATAGGCTTGGGAACAAGTTCCAAAACTTGATTCCGTTCGAATTGGTTCAATTCCTCTTGCATGGCATCTATCCAGAAACTATCACTACATGCTTCATCAATAGATTTAGGTTCTAGCTGTGAGATAAATGCAACACTAGAAACAATATCTCTACTGGATGATTGAGTACTTACTCCTTTGGTAATGTCACCAATTACCAAATCTTGTGGATGATCAGCTGTGAATTTTAACCTCTTCGGTAGACTCTGTAGGTAGCTGGTTCCTGGATCTCCTCTAGGGGGTTCAGCTAGTACAGAGCTTGGTTCAGGTTCAGCTGATGTTGAGCTTGATGTAGGCAGATCTTCATCACTGCCATCGAGAGTCATTTGGTTCATTTCATCAAAAGTGACGTTGATTGATTCTTCGATGATCATGGTACGTTTGTTGAAGACTCTGTACCCTTTGCTCTTGGCCGCATAACCTAGAAATATACCTTCATCGGCCTTTTCGTCAAACTTACCTAAGTTGTCTTTAGTATTAAGAATAAAGCACTTACAGCCAAAAATCTTAAAGTATGAAACTGAAGGAATTCTATCAAACCATAACTCAAATGGAGTCTTCTTCGATTTGGGTCGAATTAGAACTCTATTGAGCACAAAGCAAGCTGTATTGACAGCTTCAGCCCAGAAGTATTTGGGTAGGCAAAATTGATTTAACATCACTCTGGCCATTTCGGTTAGAGTTCTGTTCTTACGTTCCACAACTCCATTTTGTTGTGGAGTTCTAGTGCAGGAGAACTCGTGTATAAAATCGTGTGTGTCACAAAATTGCTCGAAATCAGCATTCTCGAATTCGCCTCCATGATCGCTTATAATACGAGTGATCATGTAACCTTTTTCATTTTGTACTTTCTTGCAAAAGGCGACAAATTCGGATAATGTGTCATTCTTGCGTGTCAAGAAATATACCCACGTGTATCTAGAAAAATCATCTACAATTACAAATGCATATAATTTACCTCCGAGACTAGCAACTCTGCTAGGACCGAATAAATCCATGTGTAGCAATTGTAGAGGTCTAGTAGTACATACTGCATTTACAGACTTGAATGTGGATCTGGTAGCCTTGTTCTTTTCACATTGGCTGCATACCGAATCCTTCTTGAATGTTATGTCTGGTAAACCGCGTACTATCTTCTTTGTGGATAATCTTGAAATTGTATCCATGTTTGCATGACCGAGTCTCATGTGCCATAGATGACTCTCATCACTTTTGGCCATTAAGCATCTACCTGAAATGTTAGCTTCTTCCAGCAGATAGAAAATATATATATTGTCTTCCCTGATTCCTTCAAAGATAGTACTACCAGTTGAGCTATCAACTATAGTACATTTGTCTTTGCCAAAGTTGATACCATAACCATGATCAGCTAAATGATTTATGCTGAGCAGATTATGTTTCAACTCGGTAACCAGACAGACATCTTTAATCACGGGATAGGGAGACTTACCAACATCACCAATACCAATAATATACCCTTTCAAATTATTACCGAAGGAAACATAACCTTCCTTCTTCTTCTTCGACAGTGTTGCAAATAGAGTAGCGTCACCGGTCATATGCCGTGAGCAACCGCTGTCGAGGATCCATTTGCTTCTAGCATGTGAAGGGTGTTCCACCTACAAAACAGTTTGCAGATGAAACCTTTGGTACCCATTTCTTGTAGGGTCCTGAATTATTAGCTTTAGGTATCCAAGCATAAATATTTAAATCTACAAGCTTTCTCATTCTACATACAGATGATATATGACCAATGAGGCCACAATAATGACATTGTGCATGTCGAGTGTTGAAAGCTGAGTGGTGTGCATGGTTGGTAGGTTTGGGTTTTCTAAAATAGAAGAATGCATACCTATGATCATGTTTGGGCTTAACCTTTTGGGGTAAAGGTTTTATATGGTTTGGTCTGACAGTGTTTGGCTTGGGAATGTTCCGATTTTTCGGTAAGTGACACGTGTTAGGATAGGAAGCAGCAGGCTCAGGCTGTTTTCCTAACCTAATTTCCAACCTTTTGGAAGTGTCATATAACTTAGTATAATCAGAAGTGAGTGATTCCATTCTGATTTGTGCAGATTGAAGACTTTTCTTTTCTTTAGAAAGATCTTCTCTCAATTGGTCTATAAGCTTGTCTTTCTCTTCGGATGACTGTTTAGTCTCGTGTAATAAGAGCTTTATAGAGGAAAGCTCACCAGACTCACTAACATTAGCTCTAACCTCAGCTAGTAGGTCGGTAAGTCTTCCTATTTCTCCTTTGTACTCTTTGAGTACCTTCTTAGCGGTCTGATATTTACTATACAGTTTCCTGTAGTCAAGCATCAGGTCACTGAAGGCATCTCCTAATTGCTCAAAGGTAAAGTTATTATATGTTTCTACAGGTTCAGTAGGTACCTGATCGATTGCCATGAAGCAGATGTTTGCAGCGTCCTCTGAATGTTCATCTTCTGAGTCGCTAGCTTCACTCTCATGCCATATGCTGGTGTTGGCATATTTCTGAGACGTTGATCTTTTCAGGTTGCCTTTTTCATACCTGTTGTTCTTCTTGCTCGATGATGAGTTGATGGGACAGTCCTTCTTCATATGTCCCTTCTTCTTGTAGCCATAGCAGACATCATCTTCTTGGTACCAGTTTGTGAAACCCGCAAATTCAGATTCTCGATATTTTGTTTACAAATTAGTTTAATTATTGCTATTATTAATAATATTATTTTATTTTATCATTATTAATGTCAGATCAGTGAAATTATTATTATAAATCATTATTAAATGCTAATTTAGGAAAATTGTATATTTTTAGAAAGATTAATATTTAATCCTGGAATTTCGAATGTTGATCTTGACCAGTAGATTGTGAAACCCATATTTTTGTAAATAATTATTATTAGTATTTTAGTATTACTATTATTATTATTATTATTATTATTATTATTATATTTTTCTGAGTGTTAAAATAATTTCGAAAATTAACAACATGGATTTATGAGTTGATAGCCCAGACCGAACCAGGTTCGAACCCAATTTGAGACGAAAATCATTTTATATTATTTTTAGGGTTTTAATATATTAGTTGTAATTATGTGATTCATTTTTAAGCCATTTGTTCAAACCCATTAATTAAACCAGCCCATTGATATTGGGCCCATACCCATAAGCCTTAGTCCATTTCTTTTTACTTAACCCAAGCCTATTCTCTTGGGCCCATAGTCTTTTTACCCATTTCCTATTAAATCCTTAAGCTTTTAATTTAAAAGCTATTCATAAGCTTGCTGTAACAAATTATTAGTGAGCTCATTCCTTTGTTCACTTTGTATGGAATGGAATGAATGTTGACTTTCATTAGTCCATTCATTCATTTAGCTCCTTAGCCATTTATTCGGTTCATTCATTGTTTCTTGCTGTAAAAAAAAAAAACTGAAGAAGTTCTTCTTCTTCCTCTTCCTTCATTGGCCGACTCCTGGTGCTTCATCGCCGGAATTTATGGTCATGGAGGCCTTTCCCCTTCTCAAGGTTGGTAACCCCCAACCTAGAGTTTCTATATATAGCCAACCCCATACTTCTCATCTCCTTCATCATCATCCCCTCTCACCATTTCCCTCTTTCCCCAAACCTCCAAACCGTGCCCTAGCTGTCCCGGCCGACCCGAGGCCGAGCCCCTCCGGCGATCGGAGACCCGCCCCAGAGCTACCGCCCGCAGCCACTCAGGCCGGCTTCGCCCCTCCGCCCGAGCCCGGCGAACCAGATCCGATCCGGCGCACCCCATCCGCCCCGGTCGACCCCTCTGGGCCGAGCACCTCCCGAGGCCCCGTCCCTGTGTTCATCCGCGCCGACCCCGCGCCGTTCCCGCTGTACCCCGGCGCCCCGGGCCAGCCGCCCGTCACCGCCGCTGTTCACCGCCGGCACCCGCCGCGTGGCCTTCGTCCGTCGGCCCCGCTCACCGTGTCCAGGGGTGTCGTTTGGTTCCGAGACCCGATTCGGGTTTTCCGTTCGACTTCGGTTTGGGTATAATTCTGGAACTCCACTTTTCTTTTAGTCGGTGATGAATTTTCTGGTCCCCAAATCCAGCAGGATTTCGGTTTTTCGACAACGTAAATTCTATGTTGCAATTTCTGTTTTTTTCGGAATTTTCGGAGAATCGGGTGTCTGAGAACCTTTTCGAAAGGAACTCTGGAGAATGATTATTTCTCTGGGTTTTCCTATTCGTAGGCTAATTCTCGGAGTTTCCGAAGGAAATTTGGAAATTACCCGTATTCGGATTTTCGGGAAAGTTCTGTTGATTTTCCATGGTTTGATATTTGGTTGTTTTTAGTGGGGTATGTGTTCTGTTGTGTTTAGTTGCGGAATTGGGTTTTTTTTTTAACATTGTTTATGTTGGAAATTTCCTTTGGTTGTCACTCCTGGACTATGAGTTAGTAGTGCTGGTTGATTGGAAAATATTATTTTGAGGAAAATATATTAAAGTGGGAGTTTTGAGAATTATTTTGCAGGTATCGGACGCGTTCCCAGTTTTTGGGTTATTCCGAAAACAGAGGGAATGCTGCCGAAATTTTCGGGAAATTTATTAAATGGTTTTCAAAATGATTTTTGAATTAAATATTATTTTTATAATATTTTGGGCGACGACCTTAACGGTCACTGGGCCCCGGCTAAATGCAAACGAAACCGGTTTCGTCCGGACGTTGAGGCATTAGCTAATTTTGTGACGATTGGACCAAGTCTGAGACTCTTAGTAATATTTATTCTAATTTAATTTATTAATTTTGTTTTAGTAATTAAATTGCAGGATATTATTTAGAGTTAACTAACCTTTTCTCTTATTTCAATTTATGTAAAAAGGTCTGTAAGGGCATAAGCCCATTTATTTATTCTGGTGGGAATTGTAATAGTTAGTTTTTCTTTATTTTGTTTTTATTGTTGATTTGATGCGAAAACGAAATATGTTAATTAATTATTATTTTTATAAAAAGAAAAATAATAAATGTTTTATCATGTTAGAATTTTTTAAATTATATTATTTAGATAAGAAATTCACGTATTTCTCACTTAAAGAAAAGTCCTAGTTTTTTATACGTATAAATATGAAACTACCAAATTTTGCCAATAAACTGATTTATACAAAGTTTTTCCCGAGATTAAAATGTAAAGTGAGTTTTCTTCGTAATTTTAAATACAACTCGCTAGTAATTGCGTTTGTTGTGATAATGTAAGAAAAGATTAAAATTGACTAGGACAAAATTCTAGAGATTGCAACTAGCACACCTAGATATGGTTCAATATTGGTTCTAAGGCAGACTTCTCGATTGTAGGATTTCGAGGACAAGTCTGAACATCAACCCCGGAAGTCAACCTTCATTCCAGTCATATAATTAAAGGCAAGTACATTTTATGTAGATTTTACAATTATTTTCACAATTGTTTCATTGCAAGTTTAAACCACAATTATACACGAACTCCTTCGGGAGCATTGATCGTATTGTTGGGGACTGGGGGAATAGTGTACTGGATATGACCAAATCCAAACTTAGGATAATGAATGTGTTAGCTTACCCCTCTCTCACACGGGGATAAGCCATACCGTATCGCTAGGATACAAATGTACCCAAACCGGTCATATTCTTTACCTATTCATATCACTGTACTGTACTATTTCAAAATTGTTCATTTTCAAACTGTTTAAAAATGCATGTTATAAATTGTCATTTTAATTGTTAAAATTTGCATGAATTGTACTTTGCTCCCTCCTGACTGGAGACCAACATTTTAGGTGATTGTGTCGTCGAAGATCTGATGCCTGTTCTCGCAGAACCTGGAACCCAAGAACAGTAGAGCTGGATAGTAATTTATTAACCAATGTATCAAGTGTAATTGCTGTATTAATGGTTGTTGTATTTCAAAATTTTAAATTGAATAAAAGATTTATATTCGTTAGAAATTTTTATCTGCATGTGTTTCACTACTGAATACAGCTTACTGCCGCCGTCTCAACAACGGTGCAGGCTGGGCATGATCCGATTCGACCCAAGTAATTGGGACCGGGTCGTGACATGTTTTTAGTGGTGGCCCATGCAGGTCAGATCTGTAAATTGGTCTAGTCAACTTAGTCTAGACCATCGCGCAGTTCTGAAACTTGACCTAGGGATAGTTGAGACTTTAGGAAAACAGACTTTAGAAACAACTAGAACACTTAGATGATATACACCATGTTACATTATAGGGCCGAAAAATTATTTAATTAAATATCTATTTTTGACTGCTTATAGTTTCGTAGGATACCTTGTTTGTATTTGTACCTAAACCTTATCTAGATTAAGCTGATTGTACCTTTGAGTGTCCCATGACTTTTGAGATTATTCTCCTACCATAATTTTCAGGTTCTAGTATACTTTAGGATTCATATTCTTTTTGGAATAAGATTGAATTTTTCAATCTTCTTCTTCTTTATCAAACCTAATTTTAACTTTTTCATTGGTTGATCAGATTTTACTTCTCTACCTCTATTGGAATTTTGATTCATTTGTTATGAAGAGTTTCAATATTCTCTTACAACCCTATTAAACTCTTTTCTACTCAATATATATCTACAACCCTTATCCAACCTTTTGCCTTGATCTCCTTTCTAATTGACTAACTTTCTCGAAATCAATCCTGAATCAAAGTTCTTCTGGGATCATTTAAACCTCAAGGTCAATTATTACCAGAAGAATTAGTTCAGTTCATGATTCTCCTAAAGGAGTTATTTTCAATTTCAATACTATCTCCTATGTTTTCCCAAAAATCGAGAATATTCTCATCTGTTAATTTCCTCCATTCATTTTAAAAACCCTACTCTATCTATGAAATTTTGATCAAATCAAGGCCTAGAAAGCTTCTATAATCATGAAGCAGGAACGGTCAGAATTCTTTCTATTGTTAAATTTTCTTAAGTCAAGGGGATTTTTTTAGCTGTCCCAAAGCTATTTAATTTCTTGGCGTTACTAGACAATTCTAATTTGATTTCCTTGAATCAATGAGACTTACCTTCTCTCAAATTTTCAACTTTCCTTAGTTCTGAAATTATTTCTTCTCAAAATAAATTTTGTATTCCCTGAGTGATTTGTCGGGAATATTATCATTGGTTTTTTCTTACTTAATCTGAAGCGGTGATGCTTCTATCTTATCTAGTGTTTGACTCAAATCAAGGTTGATCGTTTCATCTTCGAAATCGGAGAACAGATACTTCTCTTGATTTTTAGCCCAGTCTCTTGAATCTCAAACACATATTTTGATAAATCCCTTAATCTCAGAAGAATAGTCATCTACATTTTCTATTCTGTTTAGAACTTTAAACTCGTTTTGATTATTTAAAATTATACCTCGATGTTACTCATGATTTTGATCACAACAAAATATTCTAAACTCTATCTAGAAGATTCTAAACATGTTTAGAATTTTATTTTGATATTTAGCAATCATGCCTCGAATCTGATTTTGTCTTATGAAGTAAACCTAGAACATTTTATAGCTTGGATTTTTAGAGTGCATGATATATAGGATATATATGAGTTAAAATATACAATGGTGATTAGTATCGAAGAAAGTTTGTGAATAGTTTGACATTGAAAAATTAAAGGTTGTCAATGCTAGGCATAGAGAATGCACTCTAGGAAGGTGCATGGTGAATTAACTATAAAGGATAATCGAAACAAGAAATATTGGATTTAAAATGTAAATAATTGAGGATGACGAATTGTATGAATAGAAGAGTGCCAAAAAAAAAAAAAAAAATTTGAGAAGATTGCACCCGATAATATGAACATTGAGTTTAGTGGAAAATTAATGAAGGAAAAGATCTTATTAGAGTAATAATATCATTAAATTTTATATTGACTTTGAAGAGTTGACACTTTTGATTTTAAGGAAAACAATTTTGTAATGATAAGCCACAAGGAGTTTTGATTAAATATTTTCGAAGATGTAATTGATTGAATATAAAATCTACCAGTTGAGGGAAGAATATCATGTCGAGTAGAAATTGAAAGATTAGAGGATTTAAATAAATTTTTGGTGATGTGGCTTCGAGTTTTAAATTTGTTGTCTCTAGATATGAGATGTATATGAAACATTATGATTTCAGTTTTGAAAGTAAATTTTGATTTAAGGATCCCATTTAAAGGTTATCAAAGTTTTTGAAGTATGATTTTTGATTTACAAAATTTCCTCATTTATTTTATGTAAGAATTTGATTTGTGAAATGACAGTAAGTTTGTTTTTATATATATTCGTTTGACGAATTATTTAAAACTTATGGTATTTTTTTTAAAAAACTATTTTATAGATCCTCGCGGCAGGATAATTATATTGAGAGGATCATCTTGCGCTTTATTAAAGGAGAGTAGCCATGATTAAATTTTAAATCTTTGAAAAGTTTGTGTTTGAATCTTTTGATGTTTGAATTTGGATCTTGAAATAGAGATGGATGAACTTAGGTTAAAGAAGAAAACAAATCTGTGGAAGTTCTATAAATTTTTGGAGACAAGCATTACGTGACCAAGATTGAAATTTGACTTTTGAGAAAATTATTTTATTTGAATGAGGAAAAAAAAAAAAAAAAAAAAAACTTATTCATCGAATTAACATTAGTATAAAAAACAAAATTGTGGATTAGAAATATAGATTTTGATCTTATGATTTGATTTCTTACTGGAATTGGAATTGATGGGTAAAATTTTTAATTTGATATTTTCTAAGGTGGAAAGTGGAAGCTTTGTAGGATTAAAATTTAAGGATAGAATTTATTTAAATAAAAGAGTTGAAGAATGGATATGGCACATTGACGATATTGTAAAAAAAAATCACAAGTTTTGAGGGATGTAGTATGATTGAATTTGATTTTTAAGAAGATTATCATTATATTACAAGATATAAATTTAAAGGTTGTATTTGAAGATTGAAAATTAAAGTTTGTTTGGAGCATTGAATTTAAATTTAACATTTAAGGATTGGATTTGATTCAAAATTTGAAATTTTGCGGAAAACCAAATTTCGAGGAGTTGAGAATATTGGTGATATTGAGATTTGGCATAAATAGTTATTATTTATTATTTGAGTTAAAAAAAAAATGATGAAGAATAGGATCTGTGGATTATTGTTCAAATTCAAATTTTGAGTATGAGCTTTGAAATAAGAAATATAAAATTGGTTGGGTTTGATACGATATGTGATTGAACTAAAATTTTAGTAATGTGACTCATTAAATTTTAGAATTTACTAGCAGAGATTAAAAGCTTAAATTTCGAGGACGAAATTTTCTAAGGAGGGAAGGTTGTGAAACCCGCAAATTCAGATTCTCGATATTTTGTTTACAAATTAGTTTAATTATTGCTATTATTAATAATATTATTTTATTTTATCATTATTAATGTCAGATCAGTAAAATTATTATTATAAATCATTATTAAATGCTAATTTAGGAAAATTGTATATTTTTAGAAAGATTAATATTTAATCCTGGAATTTCGAATGTTGATCTTGACCAGTAGATTGTGAAACCCATATTTTTGTAAATAATTATTATTAGTATTTTAGTATTACTATTATTATTATTATTATTATTATTATTATTATTATATTTTTCTGAGTGTTAAAATAATTTCGAAAATTAACAACATGGATTTATGAGTTGATAGCCCAGACCGAACCAGGTTCGAACCCAATTTGAGACAAAAATCATTTTATATTATTTTTAGGGTTTTAATATATTAGTTGTAATTATGTGATTCATTTTTAAGCCATTTGTTCAAACCCATTAATTAAACCAGCCCATTGATATTGGGCCCATACCCATAAGCCTTAGTCCATTTCTTTTTACTTAACCCAAGCCTATTCTCTTGGGCCCATAGTCTTTTTACCCATTTCCTATTAAATCCTTAAGCTTTTAATTTAAAAGCTATTCATAAGCTTGCTGTAACAAATTATTAGTGAGCTCATTCCTTTGTTCACTTTGTATGGAATGGAATGAATGTTGACTTTCATTAGTCCATTCATTCATTTAGCTCCTTAGCCATTTATTCGGTTCATTCATTGTTTCTTGCTGTAAAAAAAAAAAAACTGAAGAAGTTCTTCTTCTTCCTCTTCCTTCATTGGCCGACTCCTGGTGCTTCATCGCCGGAATTTATGGTCATGGAGGCCTTTCCCCTTCTCAAGGTTGGTAACCCCCAACCTAGAGTTTCTATATATAGCCAACCCCATACTTCTCATCTCCTTCATCATCATCCCCTCTCACCATTTCCCTCTTTCCCCAAACCTCCAAACCGTGCCCTAGCTGTCCCGGCCGACCCGAGGCCGAGCCCCTCCGGCGATCGGAGACCCGCCCCAGAGCTACCGCCCGCAGCCACTCAGGCCGGCTTCGCCCCTCCGCCCGAGCCCGGCGAACCAGATCCGATCCGGCGCACCCCATCCGCCCGGTCGACCCCTCTGGGCCGAGCACCTCCCGAGGCCCCGTCCCTGTGTTCATCCGCGCCGACCCCGCGCCGTTCCCGCTGTACCCCGGCGCCCCGGGCCAGCCGCCCGTCACCGCCGCTGTTCACCGCCGGCACCCGCCGCGTGGCCTTCGTCCGTCGGCCCCGCTCACCGTGTCCAGGGGTGTCGTTTGGTTCCGAGACCCGATTCGGGTTTTCCGTTCGACTTCGGTTTGGGTATAATTCTGGAACTCCACTTTTCTTTTAGTCGGTGATGAATTTTCTGGTCCCCAAATCCAGCAGGATTTCGGTTTTTCGACAACGTAAATTCTACGTTGCAATTTCTGTTTTTTTCGGAATTTTCGGAGAATCGGGTGTCTGAGAACCTTTTCGAAAGGAACTCTGGAGAATGATTATTTCTCTGGGTTTTCCTATTCGTAGGCTAATTCTCGGAGTTTCCGAAGGAAATTTGGAAATTACCCGTATTCGGATTTTCGGGAAAGTTCTGTTGATTTTCCATGGTTTGATATTTGGTTGTTTTTAGTGGGGTATGTGTTCTGTTGTGTTTAGTTGCGGAATTGGGTTTTTTTTTTAACATTGTTTATGTTGGAAATTTCCTTTGGTTGTCACTCCTGGACTATGAGTTAGTAGTGCTGGTTGATTGGAAAATATTATTTTGAGGAAAATATATTAAAGTGGGAGTTTTGAGAATTATTTTGCAGGTATCGGACGCGTTCCCAGTTTTTGGGTTATTCCGAAAACAGAGGGAATGCTGCCGAAATTTTCGGGAAATTTATTAAATGGTTTTCAAAATGATTTTTGAATTAAATATTATTTTTATAATATTTTGGGCGACGACCTTAACGGTCACTGGGCCCCGGCTAAATGCAAACGAAACCGGTTTCGTCCGGACGTTGAGGCATTAGCTAATTTTGTGACGATTGGACCAAGTCTGAGACTCTTAGTAATATTTATTCTAATTTAATTTATTAATTTTGTTTTAGTAATTAAATTGCAGGATATTATTTAGAGTTAACTAACCTTTTCTCTTATTTCAATTTATGTAAAAAGGTCTGTAAGGGCATAAGCCCATTTATTTATTCTGGTGGGAATTGTAATAGTTAGTTTTTCTTTATTTTGTTTTTATTGTTGATTTGATGCGAAAACGAAATATGTTAATTAATTATTATTTTTATAAAAAGAAAAATAATAAATGTTTTATCATGTTAGAATTTTTTAAATTATATTATTTAGATAAGAAATTCACGTATTTCTCACTTAAAGAAAAGTCCTAGTTTTTTATACGTATAAATATGAAACTACCAAATTTTGCCAATAAACTGATTTATACAAAGTTTTTCCCGAGATTAAAATGTAAAGTGAGTTTTCTTCGTAATTTTAAATACAACTCGCTAGTAATTGCGTTTGTTGTGATAATGTAAGAAAAGATTAAAATTGACTAGGACAAAATTCTAGAGATTGCAACTAGCACACCTAGATATGGTTCAATATTGGTTCTAAGGCAGACTTCTCGATTGTAGGATTTCGAGGACAAGTCTGAACATCAACCCCGGAAGTCAACCTTCATTCCAGTCATATAATTAAAGGCAAGTACATTTTATGTAGATTTTACAATTATTTTCACAATTGTTTCATTGCAAGTTTAAACCACAATTATACACGAACTCCTTCGGGAGCATTGATCGTATTGTTGGGGACTGGGGGAATAGTGTACTGGATATGACCAAATCCAAACTTAGGATAATGAATGTGTTAGCTTACCCCTCTCTCACACGGGGATAAGCCATACCGTATCGCTAGGATACAAATGTACCCAAACCGGTCATATTCTTTACCTATTCATATCACTGTACTGTACTATTTCAAAATTGTTCATTTTCAAACTGTTTAAAAATGCATGTTATAAATTGTCATTTTAATTGTTAAAATTTGCATGAATTGTACTTTGCTCCCTCCTGACTGGAGACCAACATTTTAGGTGATTGTGTCGTCGAAGATCTGATGCCTGTTCTCGCAGAACCTGGAACCCAAGAACAGTAGAGCTGGATAGTAATTTATTAACCAATGTATCAAGTGTAATTGCTGTATTAATGGTTGTTGTATTTCAAAATTTTAAATTGAATAAAAGATTTATATTCGTTAGAAATTTTTATCTGCATGTGTTTCACTACTGAATACAGCTTACTGCCGCCGTCTCAACAACGGTGCAGGCTGGGCATGATCCGATTCGACCCAAGTAATTGGGACCGGGTCGTGACACAGTTGTTGCTGTTGTTCTCTTTGACTCTCTTCTCATGTCTCATGAATCTTTTGAACTTCCTTGCTAGAAGAGCTTGATCTTCAGCGTCAGATCCACTGCTGTCTGAGTCATCTTCAGCAGCTTTTTTGTGCTGAGCCTTGAGGGCGATAGTCTTCTCCTTTTGAGCAGGCTCTTCAAAATCTTGCAGCTCCAGTTCATGAGTGAGTAGCTTACCCATGAGTACTTCAAGTGACATTGTGGTGAGGTCGTTTCCTTCAATGATAGCTGTAGCCTTCGGAATCCAGTTCTTGGTGAGAGCTCGCAGGAGTTTGCGAATCTTTTTGTGGTTACTGTAATCTTTGCCTAAGGAGGACAAAGGGTTTACAATATCTAAGAACCTCTCGAACATTTGTGTGACTGTTTCATTTGGCTTTATTTTGAACGCCTCGTACTCTTGAGTAAGTCTGCTAACTTTTGACTCCTTGACTTGAGTCGTGCCTTCATGTGTAACTTCGAGAAGCTTCCACACACCATTTGCCGTTGTGCATGTAGATACCCTATTGAATTCTGTTCTGTCTAAGGCACAAAAAAGAGCATTAATAGCACGTGCGTCAAGACTGGCCTTTTTCTTTTCCTCCTCTGTATAACTGCTTTGGGGTTTTTCAACCAAAACTCCCTCGACATTTATACGAGGTGGCTTCTGATAGCCATCAAGAACAATAGCCCATAAGTCAAAATCAAGAGATTTCAAGAAGAAACTCATCCGTATTTTCCAATAAGTGTAGTTAGTACCATCAAACAGTGGGGGTCTGTTTGTGGCCTGACCTTCACTTGTGAATTTCATAGTAGCCATGTAATGTGCTGTGATCTAATAAATAATGAATAAATAATAGCACTGTTATCTCGCTTTACCTGTAACACCCGCTCTGATACCAATTGTAGGAACGATATAGTAAAGCGTAATACTCTAGAGGGGGGGGGGGTGAATAGAGTTGGCAGCGGAATAATGCTAATTAAAAAATGTTAGCAACACAATCACAGTATATAATCACAGTAGAAATAATTTAAAGGCAGAGTTCAGAAAGCAAACGCAAAGACAGCGATGTATACTGGTATCCCTCTGTTGTGGACTAATCCAGTCGGTAGAACTCTTGCTACCAGTTGAATCCACTATAGGAAAAATCGCAAGTTTTCTTACGAAGTCTTTGCAACTTCTACAACACGAGCTTTGATACGAAGAACTCGTCCAACTTCAAATGTGAAGAGGTATTCTTCAATCAAGCCTTCTGATTACAATCTCTCAGAAACTTCTAGACCGTACCGCACTGGCAAATTGACTAGAGGATTGTAACTGGCTTGGGATCTGAAAATGAAAGCTCTAGAAAACTCTTTGGAAGATAGAAAGCTTTTTAGATAGAGAGAAGATTGAAAGTGAATGAGTGAATTGAAATGATCAAAATACTTCTCTATTTATAGGAATTCCAAAGGGAGAACTCTGTCAGAATTCGGGCAAAATTCGGACAGAACTCTATGAGCAAATCTCGGTCAAATCCGCAACTGCAGGAGGACCAAGTTCCAGAGAATTCAAAAATCAAACGGCCACCAACCGAACTCTGGCCGAACTCTGGCCGAGTTCTGTCAGGGTTAGGTTAGGGTTTTAAAATAGGTTTTTGGTGATTTTTGAAAACATTTTTGAAAACCTTTTTGTAAACAGTTTGATAGGTCATTTTTTAAAAATATTTTGAACTATTTTGGGGATAGCCTATTTGCCAGTACGACTCGGTGTACAACGTATTCCTAGACTCAAATAAAGTGAAAATTACATTGTATAGGAAATATAGACTCAAGTAGGCAAACAGATCTTCAGTCTTGAACGGAGTGAATATCCAATCTTGCTTATGTCCAAGAAGCTGAGATGTCCCAACAAGCTTCGTATATCCAGACAGAGTTTTGATCAATTATTAAAATCAGGTTGACCATATGACCAATGGGCCAACACGCTTGACTGGAACACCTTCAATAGGTTATTCTGCAGAAAGTTCTTCCCAACATCAAAGTTGAGGAAGATGGAAAGACAATTCCAGAATTTGAAGCAAAGGAATATGACGGTTGGTGAATATGCGACAGAGTTTGGTCAACTTAGTCGCTTTGCCAAGAACTTGGTTGCTGACCCCGCAGATCATGCTGAAAGATTCAAGTATGGACTGAGGGAAGATATTCGCACCCCTGTGATCGCAGGCGGCGCCAAGACATACAAGAGGATACTGATACGAGCTCAGGATGTAGAGAAGAGTCAGCCTGCACGTTCAAAAAAGGAGTATTCTGGAACAAGCAACTTCCAGAGTAACCAGAAGAGGCCCAATGTCAACAACAACAACAACCACAATAGGCCTCCTCGCCACCACTAGCAGCACCATCAAGCGAGGACCAATGACAGAGCGCCTTAGAAGCAGATTCCTGTCTGCGATTTCTGCAAGAGGCCAGGACATCAGGCGAACATCTGCCGAAAAAGACTAAGACACTTCCTAGTTTGTGGGTCTGCCACCCACCAAGTGTGGGACTGCCCCATGATATTCAACCGGACCGGAACAACACAGCAGAAGGCTCTCCTACCCACTCAGCAACTATAGTTTAGGCAAAACCAACAGAAGACTGGACGAGCCTTTGCCCTAACAGCAGACGAACAAGAGCCAGAGCAGGAACCCACCGCTGATGTCATCATAGGTTCCATTTATGTGTATTCACATCCTGCTTTAGCATTATTTGATTCGGATGCATCACACAGTTTTATATTATCAAAGATTATTTCTGCACACCATCTAGTTATGGGGTTTAGCAAGATGATATATAGAGTTATGATCGGTGGTGGACCCATACCCATCACCGAGACCTGTAACTGCCCCATAACTATCTCAGGCCACAAATTCTTATTACCCTTACTTGTGATACCCTTACCCAACTATCATGTAGTCCTAGGGATGGACTGGCTAAGTAAGCAGCATGCGCTGATAGATTATCATAGAGGATGTGTTATCTTCAGCACACCAGGAGAACCAGAGTTTGAAATCTCTTAAACTCCGAAAGATATGGAGGGTGTTACCTACTCCTCTATCACCGAAGAACTCAGGCCTCCTCATCCTATCATAACAAAATTCATGGACGTCTTCCCAGATAGTCTTCCTGGATTGCCATAGATAGAGGTGTGGAATTCACCATCTACCTGGTTTCCGGCACTTCCCCTATTTCTTGATGATGCTACAGAGTCAACCCTAAAGAGGCCAAGGAGATGAAGGACCAGATTGACGAACTGAAGGCCTAGAGATTTATCCGAGATGGAGCTTCACCCTGGGGAGCACCAGTTTTGTTCATGCCCAAGAAAGATGGAACCGTGCGGATGTGCATCGACTAACGGGCACTGAACAACATCACCATCAAGAACAAGTACTCTCTGCCCTGGATCGATGACTTGTTTGATCAACTAAGTGGAGCTAAGGTATTCTCGAAGATAGATCTCTGATCTAGCTACTACCAAATTAAGGTCAGGAAGAAGGATATTCCAAAGGTGGCATTCAACACCAAATATGAACAATATGAATTTTTGGTCATACCGTTTGGATTGACTAATGCCCCTGCAGTATTCATGAATCTCATGAACAAGGTCTTCCATGAATACCTGGATCAGTTTGTTGTTGTCTTCATCGATGACATTCTGATCTACTCGAAAATCGAAGAAGAGCATAAAGAGCACCCGAGGAAAGTTCTAAAAACTTTAAGGAGGGAGAAGCTCTATGGTAAGCTATCTAAATGCAAATTTTTCTTAGACAAGGTAGATTTTCTAAGCCATGTTGTCACAGAAGAAGGAATTTCAGAGGATCCAAAGAAGATAGCTGCTATTGAGAAGTGGACCACACCAAGTTCAGTTGCAGAAATCAGAAGTTTCTTGGGCTTAGCTGGCTACTACCAGAAATTTATGAAGGACTTCGCCAGGATTGCTGAGCCGATGACGAAACTCACAAAGAAGAATGAAGAATTTGTGTGGACTGAAGCTTGCCAGTCAATATTTAAGGAACTAAAGAAGAGACTTACAACGACGCCGATACTTGCGCTACCCGCAGGTACTGGCGGTTTTTCAATTTACAGTAATGCTTCTGGTAAAGTATTGGGTTGTGTTCTTCAACAAAACAGAAAAGTAATTGCTTACGCATCTAGGCAATTACGAACTCATAAGAAGAACTATCCTACGCATGATTTGGAGCTTGCAGCAGTTATATTTGCATTGAAGTTGTGAAAGGACTACCTCTATGGAGAGAGAGTGGAAATATTTATAGGCCACAAAAGTCTTAAATATAGTTTCACCCAGAAGGAGCTAAACATACGATAGAGACGATGGCTGGAGCTGATGAAACATTTTGACATCAACCGACAGTATCATCCAGATAAGGCCAATATTGTTGCAGATGCACTTAGTCGATACCTGATGGCAATATTTTTACCAAGGAGCGGCATTTGCTGGAAGACATAGAGAAGCTTGGACTGGAGATTGTACTACCCGAAAAGGAAACGAAGAAACTGGAAAGAGAAGCGATTGTACCAAGAGCTGATTCATCAATGATGCAGTTGTAAGTGCGTTCAAGTCTGATGGACAAAGTCAAGGAGACACAATTCCATGACGAAATACTTTGAAAACTCAGAGATCAAGTACTGGCAGGAACACTTGAAGGATTCTCAATCGCCAGCGATGGAGCACTGAGGCATTGTACAAGGCTTTGCATACCAACTGGCATATTAAGGAACAAACTGATGCAAAAAGCGCACCAGTCACAGTATTCTATACATCCAGGAGCTAATAAAATGTATCGAGATATGCGTACTGTAGTGTGGTGTACAGAATGAAGAAGGACGTATCCAGATATGTGGCTAGATGCTTAATTTATCAATAAATAAAAGCTAGCAGACAGAGACCCGCAGGACTATTGTAGCTGCTAGATATCCTAGAGTGGAAATGGAAACACATAACGATGGACTTTGTGTCAGGACTGCCTCGATCCCAAGGAGGAAAGGATGCCATTTGGGTTATTGTGGACCGACTGACAAAGTCAGCTCACTTTATCCCCTTCAAGGTTGGTCTATCCACCGAGAAGTTTGCAACACTGTACATGCAGCATATTTACCGAATTTATGGAGTTTTGGTAAGCATTATATCTGACAGAGATACCAGATTCACCTCTCACTTTTGGAAGAGCTTGTACGACAGTTTGGGAACACAATTGAAGTTCAACACCGCCTACCATCCCCAAACTGATGAAAAATCGGAGAGAACAATTCAGACGCTAGAGAACATGCTGAGATATTGTGTCTTAGAATTTGGAGGGTCTTGGAAAGACCACTTGCACTTGGTAGAGTTCTCCTACAACAGCAGCTACCAAGCAAGTATCGGTAAGACTCCGTTCAAGGTACTCTATGGACGTCGTTGTCGCACTCCACTTGCTTGGGACGACGTAGGAGAAAGAGTATGCTTGGATCTGAGATGGTGACCGATGAAGAAGAGAAGGTAAAAATGATCAGAGATAAGCTCAGGATTGCTCAGGACAGATAGAAGTATTGGGCCGATAGCAGTTACCGACCGTTGGAGTTTGAAACAGGTAACAGTGTGTTTGTGGAGATCTCATCTGCCAGAGGAACCATCCGATTCGACGGAGTAGGAAAGCTAAGTCCCAGGTATATTGGTCCTTTTGAAGTACTGAACATGATTGGAGAAGTAGCTTATCGGGTGGCTCTACCCCCAAGTCTCGAAGGTGTCCATAACGTCTTCCACGTTTCACAGCTCAGGCACTATATTTCAGACCCGAGCCACATCCTGGACCATTCGAAGCTGGAAATTAGACCCAGCCTCACAATGCCAGAGAAGCCAGTAGCAATATTAGACAAATGAGAGAAGAGAACCAGGAATTCGGTGACGCAGATAGTCAGAGTGATATGGTGGCCCAACTCTCCAGGCGAGTCTACTTGGGAGCGAGAAGATGAGATACGGGAGCAATATCTGTATATGTTTGAGACCTGAGGTAACTCCTAACCCTATCCTTTAATTTCGAGGACGAAATTTCCTAAGGAGGGAAGGTTGTGAAACCCGTAAATTTCGAATTTATTTTTTTATTGTTGGATTTTGTTGCTAATTAGTTTGGTCAGTTTATTATTGTTATTATTATTATAATTTGGAAAATCATATTTTTATAAAAAAATTATACATTTTTTATTGTTTGGCCTGACCCGTCTCGATCTGTTTCCGAAACCGAACCCAATCTCAGTTTTTCGAAACAAATCTTTAAGTTATTTTGTTATTATTTATATATTTACTATATTTTCCTTTTTAAGGAAATTCCTTTATTTTCTCTTCCTTTCCAGAACATTTTTTCATCTTCCCTTTCCTTTTCGTTCACTCTCAGGGGAAGACCCCCGGCCTTCCCGTAACCGCCGTCGCCATCACCCTCCTCTCCCGTAACCTCCCGGCGACCCTTCCTTTCCTGTAACCCCAAGCCTCTCCCTATCAAAACTCCTTCCACTCTCCCTCTCAAACCCATTCCCAAGCCTCAGCCCTAACCTGACCGTGCCCCCTCGGCGACTTTCGGCACCGTCAGCCCCGACCTGAGCCGCCTGATGCCAGCGCCTCTCCGTCCGAGCCCGGCGACCCTGCACGGCCGACTCCGAGCCCCTCCGCCGCTGTCCTCCGCAACCGCGGTGCCCGCCTTCCAGCACCGGCCGACCGCCCCTTCGCGTGCCCCCATCCTCGCGGATTCGCTGTCCCCGCGATTGTCCCATTCCCCGAACCACTGTCCACAACATCTTGCTGGTCTCGATCCACTGTTTTCGAGGTCACGCACCGCTGTCCGTGTATTCTCGATTATTTCGGGTCCGTACGGATTCGACTTTTTTTTCTAATTTGCATCTGAGAGCTCTAGCCGAGCACCCGAGGTATAATTTCGTGTCCCTGTGTCCCTTTCATTGGTGTGTCACGTATACGTGTCGATGATAACACGGTCCAGACCCTGCTTCGGGGAATCGGTATTTGATATAGTTGTGCAGGGATATTTTTTTCGAGTTCGGCTCGGATTAGTTCTGTAGTTGGTATGCTTGGCTTATATTTTTCCATTGGTTCTGAGTATTTCTTTGGTTGGGATTTTTTACTTTTGCGGTGGCTTATTATTCATAAAATTTTAGATATTATCTGTGAGTGGTGATTTTGTGTTCTCCCTGGTTTGGGATCGACTGGTTGGGTGTGGGGCGATACCGCCTCGTGGTTAGGTTGTCCTAGTTACAGAGGAGTTGTTGTCCGAATTTTCAGTAAAATCTTTCAAATTATTATTATTAATTAATTTCATTTAAACCTGTTTTCATATCCGGTCTTTGCAAATGATTTCCAAAATTGGTTTTGTTGGTTTAGTTTGTAGATTTTATGAGTTTTGTATCCCCTGTTAGGCGACGACCATATCGGTCGGATGAGCCTCGGCGAAACGCAAATGCTACAGGATTTCCTGTACGTTGAGGTGTAAGCCAGCAACGTGAGTTTTCATGACCAAGTCTGAGACACCCTCTTTCATAAATTATATTTATTATTATTTAGAACTGGTTACTGGCCTATAGTATTTTGGGTACAGGGCCTCGGCTTTCTGATTGGACCGTTTTATGGCACTCAAAGCTCGCCTCAGTCGTATTTAATTTAATTTATGTAATAAATGGTAAGGGCATAAGCCCAGCTTTTATTTTATTCTCTGTGACCATGTATTTGTGTAGCTAGATTTTCTATTTTTCTGAGTTGGTTATTTGCGTAGCTAGACGCATAATTAATGGGATATTATTTTTATGAAAATTAGTAAGAGTTTTTCGCACATTAAATTAAAGGGTAAAATTATAAGTTTTGTTAACTAAACTAAATTCATATTTTCTCATTTAAAAACCTATATATATATATATATATATATATATGTTACCAATATATATATATATATATATATATATATATATATATATATATATATATATATATATATATATATATATATATATATATATATATATATATATATATATGTTACCAAACTACAAAGTTTTACCAATTAACTTGTAAATGCAATTTGTCCCAATAAACATTAAATTGACTTTATTTCGTTAATTAATGATTGCAGTTTCGCAACGATAAATGTGTTCGGTAGTATAATTTTTAAACAACTTAAAACTGGACTAGGACCTGCTTTTAGAGATTTTAACTAGCACACCTAGAGATGGTTTTATTTTCAGTTCTAAGTCAGGATTCTTAACTGTAGGAATTCGAGGACGTAACTGACTTCCTCTCCGGTACCGACACCTCAAATCTAGTCAATTAAAAAGGCAAGTACGGTTATGTTTATTTGGCAATTTATTTAGTAATTATTAAATAGCTTGCTTAAACCACATTGCTACACGGAACTCTCTCCTAGAGTATTGACTGTTATTGATTGTGGGATATTGGGGGAGTAGTGTAGTGTTTTATGACAAATACCTTCATATTGCATTAATTGTGCGAGCTTACCCCTCTTACACACGGGGATAAGCCGTATCGTATCGCTAGGATACTATTGTACAACCCAAATCGGTCATATGCATTACTTATTCAAATCACATTGTTTTCAATTGTTGAAAAAATTGCTGGAAAATATTGTTCAAGTATCAAACTGTTAAGATTGCAAATATTCTATTATTATTTGAATTGTTAGATTTTCATAATTGTACTTTGCTCATTTTCTGACCGGATCTCCACCCCAATAGGTATTATTGATGAGACTGAGCTATTGTATAACAGCTATTATGATCCGGTGCTCTACCCTGCGGTGCTTCCAGAGTCCCACTCGGAGGACGTCAATCCCGAGACTGATGAGCCGACTATCTAGATAGATGTTATTTTAATTTCTAGTTTCATTATGTTGGAGTGAAGACAATTTATTTCAGTATTTATTTCAGATGTATTTTCTCTATGTTGAACAAACAAGTTTTTTAAAATGTTCATAATATTAGAAGTTGTAAAAAATGTATATTGTTGTTGAGATTACCTGCAAGTGGAAACAGCTTACTGCCACCGTCTCACAACGGTGCGGGCTGGACATGATCCGATTCGACCTAATAATTTGGGATCAGGTCGTGACAGACTCAAATAGAGCAATTGAATTTGGTTTTCGGATATTCGGATAACAACTAAATTTTTAATATTTTGGTTTTTGAATTTTGTATATTCGTAATAACATTCAAATTTTTTAGCTGATCGGATTGGATATTATCTGTAAACCCCCTAATTTATTAAATTATTTAATGTTAGTTTTGTGTAAATTTTTGCTAAAATATGTGTATGCATAATACTAGGAGTGTAATGCATAGTAATGGTGTAAGTTTATATGATATATATTTATATGTATATATGTGTGTATGTGTTGATTTATTAAGGTGTATATATTTATATATACATATATGTGGAAATATATACATATATAAAAAAATATGTGGAAATATATACATATATAAATATATACATATATGTGGAAATATATACATATATAAAAAATATATATATATATATACATATATGTGGAAATATATGTGTATATAAATATATCTAAATTATTGTATTATGGAAAAGTGATTTTTTTAAATTAGAAAAAATAAATCAAATAGAATTTAGATATTTAAATAGAGTTATAATAGAAAAATAGAAAATAGGTTTAAAAAAAAGAGAGCGAGAAAAAGAAATGAAAAAGAAAAAAAAATGAAATAAAAAAAAAGAATAAAGAAAGGAAAAGAATAAAGAAAAAAAAAAGGAAAAAAATAAAACAAACCCACCCACTTAAAGAGGGCGGGCCCCAACCCCTACTTTGCTTGCTGCTACGCAGCGAGCTAACGTGAACCCAACCAAAGCAATCCCAACCCGAGCACACATAATACTTTATTACTAAGTTTAGTTGTATTAGGTTTTAACCCAAATTTCTTTTATATATAATTTCCTCCACGGACCTCAAAACCCTAGACTTCCAAAACAAAAATTGTGGCAGAACATACCCTCTTCGCCTACGAGTTTGTTTCACCAGCGACGGAGTTGTGTGCGCGGCTAACGGAGCATCGAAAGTCAGCCCTTCGTCATCCACGGAGCAGTTTTCCCACTCAAGGTACCCTACTTTCCGACGACGTAACTTTTTACTCGTAGCACCGATTTTTGATCCGCAAGATTTTCTGGAAAGTAGACTTGACCCACTTCGAGATCCTCCAGGTGGATTTTGAAACAACCCATCGACTTGCTCGAAAAATCAAGATGAAATTGAAAAAAATCTATTTTTTGTAATACTAAAAACTGTTTTAAAACGACAACTTGTCGGCCAATTTTCTTGTTGTGCATTAAAGATTTGTAGAAACTAATTAAAAATTGTAAAAGATAACATAATCGAGATTGCAATACATCTTCTGGATCGTCGTTTCGATTAACATGTAAAAAGTAAATTGATGTTGAAGTTGGAGGAATACCTGTATTAATTTATATAAAATTTCTAAAATTTTCTCGATACGGCGTGCGCCCCTACAAACCGGACGACGTGATCGCGTGCTATATGCATCGAAAGGAGCGTATGGACGTTGCTAACATGTAGGAACTGACGGAACTCAATTTCGTCGCGTGTGTGCGACGAAATCAGTCCGTATCCGTCAAGGTACCCCCGTATCGCTAATTTGCAAACTTTATCCTAACTTCGTGTTCAGTCGTCGATTCAAGACAAAACTTGCGCCAACAGGTCCAAATCGAAATTCTGGTCATGTGTGCCAAGTTTGGTTCGATTCTGAGGTGGTCGAATCGGAACCCTTTTTGGCGGACGATTTTGTACGCGGCTCATCGGAATCCAAAACTGGACATACCATTGAGTTACTCTCCTCAAGCTGAATCCGTCAACATGTAGTTTGATGACTTTAGAGACCATAGACTTTGGCACGCATTTCGGTACAAAGCGGGTTCAATGGCGGACATTATTTTTACCTAAAATTACAATTATGCCCCTGTTCCAGAATTAGACTTTTGGACAGGCATTTCCTAATCTTTTACACCGAGTATATTTTTGATGTTTGTTTCAGCGTCCGGAGTTGTTTAGAGATTGTGACATTTCTTGGCTGACATTATGATTTCCTGGACTTGCCACTTTGCACCATCAGACAAGTTACCTTGTCACCTTACTCTGTGATTACTTTACTTTATTTTTCAGTTATTTATTTTCAGTTTCATATATACTATTCTAAGTTTTATATCATTGTGCGTCTGAGTCACACTTGGGTGCAAGCGACCATATCAGTCGTTCATTTGCCTTATATTATTTACTTGTATTGACTTAGCTTAGTGACCACCCATTGATGATGAGGTATTGGTATATCTTATACAACCTTGACACGTATTTTATAATGTATTGTGAGTCACATATAGGACACGTACTCGCGTAGTCGGCCGGCCACCGATACGTGTGGGACGTGCGACGGTTAGGAGTAACTGCCAATATAATTGTATGCTAGTGGACTTGGCAGTTACTAGATGGTCATATGAGTCATGGATGTGACTCCATTAGGCAGTGGGAGGGAAGAACAATTCCTTGATGTATGGGCCACATTTACATACTCCTATTGTACCTGAAGCTCCGTTAGAGACGCAGGTTCACCCTATCGTACTGATTCCCTCTGACGTTCAGGAAACTTTATGGACATTTTCTTACTGATTCCCTCTGACGTTCGCTGAACGTTATGGACTGATTGTATTGATTCCCCATGAGAGGGACTATGCCACTGCTATACAGCCCGAGTGCCCATATGTGGAGGATTGTTCATTATTGCGTATTCACTATAGTACGGTTAGGTATCCTATTACATGCTTCCCTTATTTTCTATTATATATCATAGTTTATATGGCATGGTATTTTCTTGTATCTTGTTACGTCCCTCTGAGGACCTGGTTATCTCTCCAGGATTAGACGATTTCCTACAGGAGTACGGGGCGGCATTAGATTCATCTTTAGTGGGCGACGAGGCAGTTCCTACTGATTTCTAGTCTATTCTTTATTGAGACATTAGTGGATATTATTTTTACATATTTTTTTCTTTCTATTTTGTGGAGGTTGGACTCCGCTCTTGTGAGACTATTTTCTTAGCTATTTGGAGTGAGCATGTTCACTTGGCTATCTTTTGATACACTTATTTACTTATTTGGACTCAATTATCTTTCGTGTTGAGCTGTGATAAGATTAGATTATATATTTCTGGCCTGTGATTACTTTATTTACAGCTTATGTGCATATATGAGGATTTCATATATTGGAGTATTCTTCGTACATGTGCAGCTGGCATGTTCACGTGCTTGGTCCTATGTATTTTAGGACTGGAACGTTACATATTTTTGTGGTGGCCCATGCAGGTCTACGATAATATTGTTGGGTTGCATGACTCTGGCCAACAAGCCTGCATATAGGAATAAGAATATCTCATCCAGAACTACTACGTCCTTGACTTCCAACCTTTTCGAAACTTCCTTGATTATTTGATTTACCTCATATCTAATCTTCCTAATATTAACTTATTTTCCTCGTGCCAACAGTAAGCATTTAAGAAGCAGATGCACTTCTACCTTGGCCCTCACATCCTGTGAAGAGGCTACTCCGGAGGTGACAGAATCCTCCAATGACTCCAGCGACACCATACCAGCCAGGACAGTCGCAGCCTACTACGACACCGACGATGGAGTATCCAGAGAGCGCAGCACCCCCAGGCAGCCAGGCTGGACAGACCACTACCATGCCACCGGAAGGGAATGTACCACTGCCTCCACCACCACCATTCCTCTAGCAATTTCTACTACAGTCGGGACCTCAGATGCCTCCACCATCGACTGATGGGAGTCCTACTTTCTAGTTTATGTACGCCATAATGCAGGCTCAGTGGCAGCAGACTGAGCTGATGAGACAGACAATGATGGCATCATTGGCTAGACCTCCACTACCACCTCTAGTACCAGTACCAGCACCGGATTTGTATCCTTATGAAGGCTCTATCAAGAATTTCATGGATATGAACCCCAAGGCCTTTAGAGGAACGGAGAGGCCACTAGAGGTCACAGTGGCTTATTAGTACAGAGAAGCTACTAAAGGTATCCCAGTTGCCAGCTCGAGATTGGATGACAGCAGTGGACCTACTGTTAGAAGATAATGCTCACCACTAGTGGAAGACGGAAGAGAGACGACTAGGCACTGGGATCACCTGGAAGCAGTTCTATGATGCATTTTATGAGAGGTTCTTCCCTATTCATGTTCGAGATGGTCTCTACGATCAGTTCCTTCATCTGAAGCAAGGGAATATGACAGTTGATGAGTATGACTCAGAGTTCAATCGCCTGAGTAGATTTAGTGCGGGATTGATTCCGACAGATTTAGAGAAGGCGAGAAGATTTCACCAGGGGCTTGTACCAGAGCTCAAGTCTTATACGACTACCCAGTCTCGAGTCTCCCATTCAGCTATCTTGGAAGAAGCTCGTACCCAGGAGATTCTTCGCAAGGAGCAGCAGTAGACATCGAGATGCCATACACTAGCAGTCACACTAGCTAGAGCTACAAAGGATGGACATATCAGGAGGGCCACATGACAGTTCCAACAGAGGCCTACACCATATCATAAGCCCGTTTGCCATTACTGTGGAAAGAAAGGACATGTCAAGAGAGACTATCGGATCCATCATGGATGGTGCTTGAGGTGTGGATCCAACCAGCATATGGTCAAGGATTGTCCAGAGCAGCAGGCGATAGTATATGCTCGACAGACCCTGAGGCCGACAGCTCCTGCACTCCCAGCACCCCGACCAGGACAACATGTGTCTGGGCTTATAGCACCAACAGTAGGAGCTCCTCGCCCACCATTACCACCCCAGCCAGAGCAGTACGACAGGACTAGAGTCAGGACCCCGGCCAGAATTATGGGCATGCTTTCTCGTTAGCAGTGGAGAATGTGGAAACAGAAGGAGAAGTCGTAGCAGGTATGATTTTAAATTTTTATATTCCCTATTATCATATCCATGCATCATAAGTTTATCCAAGGCCAGAGAAAATCAGACAGTAGGACGATTGGATAAGCACGAACACTGGACACGGCTTATATTCTTAAACCTCGAACTACTCGTGTTTCATTCAATCATAGATCATGCGTACTAATATTTGCAGTAGTCTGACTAAACACCGCTATTATAGCCTAGATTTTGCATGCTTATCCTTATCGAGCTTGTTCATGACATGTGTATATTGGGAACGCCCACTAACATATTGTCTAATCAGAATCAGTGTATGATGGTCTGATCAGCCTTCGTACAGTTGGTTCGCTTTTATTTGCTTATCCTACATGGATTGAGATATAGATGGATCTAAGATCTCATCCGCAACTGCCTTGACAACTCTATTTGAAATGCCTCGAGAATCCCATATTCGTATTCGATCCTCTCTCCCTGTAACACTTATTGTTTTTGCTTTTACAGATTTCAGAAAGTCAGATGCTCGTATTGAGAGAAAATAGACCCGTAATATCCTCCTCAGTTCATCATACCATCTATAGGAAGGAAAGATATATTTATACAATCATTGACATCAGTTGGAATCAAAGTATGGTCTTCAAAACTTGACTCATATCTATCACATCTCGTATCCTAGTACATCGTGTAATATTCTTCCATAAATTGAGGTATGACCTTCCGACTCGAACCTTTCTAACTCCACTAAACCAAAGAGCGGTGTCTTTCTTAACTTCTAGAAATGAATTATTGTAGGATATAGATCGTAGAGCCCCAGTAGAATTTAGAATGTACTAGGATTGCCTATTGATAAGAATAAGTGGTTTCTGTTAGAACGATAATTAGTGTCTCATGAACTCCCACTTTCTATTTAGAATATTTTGGGTCCCAGGTCGTGGCATTTAGATTCGGAGCACAAAACCAGTTGCTACCTTCCAACAAATTCCATCCGCAAGACCTATACAAGTCCACCTTCATGTAGACATATCATGTCCCAGTAAAACACATCCCCTTGTACTCTATTTTCATGATATGATTCTTGAGAAAAAGGGCTAATTATAAACCTTACCGTAATACCGACGAACCTTTCGGCTTCAATTTGAGAACCAAACTCAACTCAAAACTTTTGACCCGATATATGGTTGTGATCTACTCGAAGTCCAATATGCACCTGTCCTAGCCTGATACACAATTGAGACCCTATCTGCCACTTGTACACAAAAGCCATGGAAGGCATATTTTTGACTTACGGCACCTATCTAACCAATACGATTCGGAACTAGCACAACCTCTTGAGTTAGGACTTGTTCTAGGCGACCATAGCCTAGTACAGATGGTATAAGTTGATCTTACGAAATTTTGCCCTACCAATCTAGCGTAAATTCGAGATGGATTCATTCAATATGAAACCCTACACCTTTTAGCCCCTCTCAAAAGGCTCGTAACGACGTTTATCACGGATAGCCAACTTCTATAAGTGGGGTAGAGCCTTGAACCAAGAACACTTACCCTATAGAAATTAAGCCAATAGGGTTCCTTGTACAACTACTCTCATTTGATCGAAAACCAAGGGACGCTTTCATGCGTTATCCCCTTAAATTTTGCATTGGCATTAGACCCCTTTACCGTAGTGTTAATTTCGAGGACGAAATTTCTTTAAGTTGGGTAGGATATAAACCCCCTAATTTATTAAATTATTTAATGTTAGTTTTGTGTAAATTTTTGCTAAAATATGTGTATGCATAATACTAGGAGTGTAATGCATAGTAATGGTGTAAGTTTATATGATATATATTTATATGTAGATATGTGTGTATGTGTTGATTTATTAAGGTATATATATTTATATATACATATATGTATCTAAATTATTGTATTATGGAAAAGAGATTTTTTTAATTAGAAAAAATAAATCAAATAGAATTTAGATATTTAAATAGAGTAATAATAAAAAAATAGAAAATAGGTTTTTTAAAAAAAAGAGAAAAAGAAATGAAAAAGAAAGAAAAAAAAGTGAAAAAAAAGAATAAAGAATGGAAAAGAATATAGAAAAAGAAAAGGAGAAGAAAAAAAACAAACCCTCCCACTAAAAGTAGGCGGGCCGCACCCTCTACTTTGCTTGTTGCTACGCAACAAGCTAACGTGAACCCAACCCCAAGCAATCCCAACCCGAGCACACATAATACTTTATTACTAAGTTTAGTTGTATTAGGTTTTCACCCAAATTTGTTTTATATATAACTTCCTCTACGAACCTCAAAACCTTAGAATTCCAAAACGAAAATTGTGGCAGAACATACCCTCTTCGCCTACGAGTTCGTTTCACCAGCGACAGAGTTGTGTGCGCGACGAATGGAGCATCGAAAGTCAGCCCTTCGTCATCTATGGAGCAGTTTTCCCACTCATGGTACCCTACTTCTCGATGACGTAACTTTTTCCTCGTGGCACCGTTTTTCGATCCGTATGATTTTCTAAAAAGTAGACTTGACCCTCTTCGAGATCCTCCAGGTGGATTTCGAAACAACCCATCGACTTGCTCAAAAAATCGAGACAAAGTTGAAGAAAAATCTGTTTTCTGTAATACTAAAAACTGCTTTAAAACGACAACTTGTCGGCCAATTTTCTTTCTGTGCATTAAAGTTTTGTAGAAACTAATTAAAAATAGTAAAAGACAACATAATTGAGATCGCAACGCCTCTTATGGATCGTCGTTTAGATTAACATGTAAAAAGTAAATTGATATTGGAGTTGGAGGAAAATATGTGTTAATTTATATAAAATTTTTGAAATTTTTTCGATACAGCGTACGTTCCGACAAACCGAGCGATGTGGTCACGCGCTATACGCATCGAAAGGCGCGTATGGACGTTACTGACATGTGGGAACTGATGGAACTCAATTTCGTCGCGTGTGTGCGACGAAATCAGTCCGTATCCGTCTAGGTACCCCCGTATCGCCAATTTGCAAACTTTGCCCTAACTTCGAGTACAGTCATCGATTCGAGACGAAACTTGTGCCAATAGGTCCGAATCGAAATTCTGGTCCTGCGTGCCATGTTTGGTTCGATTCTGAGATGGTCGAATCGGAACCCTTTTTGGCGGGCCTGCGACCCACTCAAACGGACGATTTTGTACGTGGCTCATCGGAATCCAAAACTGGACATACCGTTGAGTTACTCTCCTTAAACTGAATCCGTCAACATTTAGTTTGATGACTTTAGAGACCATAGACTTTGGCATATGTTTCGGAGCAAAGCAGGTCCAACGACGGACATCGTTTTGACCCGAAATTACAATTTTGCCCCTGTTCCAGAATTAGACTTTTGGACAGGCATTTCCTAGGTATATATTTTACACCGAGTACATTGTTGATATTTTTTTTCAGCGTCCGAAGTTGTTTTGAGATTGTGACGTTTCCTGGACTTGCCACTTTGCACCATCAGGCAAGATACCTTGCCACCTTACTCTGTGATTACTTTACTTTATTTTTCCGTTATTTATTTTCAGTTTCATATATATTGTTCTAAGGTTTATATCATTGTGTGTCTGAGTCACACTTGGGTGCAAGCGACCATATCGGTCGTTCATTTGCCTTATATTATTTATTTGCATTGACTTAGCTTAGTGACCACCCATTGATGATGAGGTATTGGTATATCTTATGCGGCTTGACACGTACTTTATCATGTATTATGAGTCACATATATAGGATACGTACTCGCGTAGTCGGCCGACCACCGATACGTATGGGAAGTACGACGGTTAGGAGTAACTGCCAATAGAATTGTATACTAGTGGACTTGGCAGTTACTAGATGGTCAAATGAGTCATGGATGTGACTCCATTAGGCATTGGGAGGGAAGAACAGTTCCTTGATGTATGGGCCACATTTACATACTGCTATTGTACCTGAAGCTCCGTTGGAGACGCATGTTCACCCTATTGTACTGATTCCCTCTGACATTCAGGGAACGTTATGGACGTTTTCTTACTGATTCCCTCTGACGTTCGCCGAACGTTATGGACGAATTGTATTGATTCCCGATGAGAGGGACGATGCCACTGCTATACAGCCCGAGTGCCCATATGTGTTGGATTGTTCTTTATTACATATTCACAATAGTACGGTTAGGTACCCTATTGCATGCATCCCTTATTTTCTATTATATATCACAGTTTATATGGCATGGTATTTTCTTGTATCTTGTTACGTCCCTCTGAGGACCTGGTTATCTCTCCAGGATTAGACAATTTCTCACAGGAGTACGGGACGACATTGGATTCATCTTTTGTGGGTGACGAGGCAGTTCCTACTGATTTCTTGTCTATTCTTTATTGAGACATTAGTGGACATTATTTTTACATCTTTTTTTTTCTATTTTGCGGAGGTTGGACTCCGCTCTCGTGAGACTACTTTCATAGTTGTTTGGAGTGAGCATGTTCACCCAGCTATCTTTTGATACACTTATTTATTTATTTGGACTCAATTATCTTCTGTGTTGAGCAGTGACGAGATTAGATTATATATTTCTAGCATGTGATTATTTTATTTACAGCTTATGTACATATATGAGGATTCCATATATTGAAGTATTCTTCGTACATGTGCAGCTGGCATGTTCACGTGCTTGGTCCTATGTATTTTGGGACTGGGGCGTTACATTATCTGATATTCGATAAACTAGGCGGACACAAATTCGAAGTGTTAAAAGAGATATTTGTTTGGACATCGGATCGGATTCGGATATTACAAAAAAAATCGAATACATATACGGATATTGCCCTGTCCGTACCGATAAGCATCAGTTGACACCCGTAACTAGAGGTCCCATGGTCACGACCCGCATCCGCTTCTTGGGATGCGAGTGCGTGTGTAAGCCAGCTACGTATCAAGTGGACTCCAGCCCAACTCGAATACTTATAAGCTGTCTATACTATGATAATAGGTCTAATCATGGCCAGTCAAAACTATATCTCAATCTACTAAGAGAGTAACATAATAAGAATGAATAATATACAATACAGTCGGCCGCCCTGTACCAAACATGTTCAATCAAGCTCAAGAATAATAACAGAGCTTACAATACTAGGCTACATCAGCAGAAAGTCATAGAAATAAATATAAATAAGGAAGAATGAATAAGTACCACTATTGATACCTGATTCCTGCAGATACCATCATCAACTACCCAACTACTCTATGCAACCGCTCCGTAAATACCTGAAGAGAGCATCAGGTCCTTAGGGGACTAGCAATATACATAAAACATGCCTACTAATATGACAATAAATACATGTATGGAGGATAAGAACAGTGCAAGAAAAACATCCAAGAAGCGACATGTCATAGGGAAATGTAATACTAGACTTGGCTAACAATCAATCGAATAACTCCTATAGACTATAGTATAATACAAGATACTCCCAATCTATAGTATGCCTCGATTGTAGTAAAATGTAAGATACTCCCAATCGAGAATAGCCAATCCTAATATCAACCTCATCTTCTAAAGCAATATAAAGGTCATATAAAACCCTATAGACTGGTACAATATAAGATACTCCCAATCTATAGTATATCTCAATTGTAGTACAATACAAGATACTCCCAATCGAGAATGGTCAAGTCAGGTCAGGTCATACTCAAGACAAGTCCAAGTCCATCAATCACGACCAGGTCAAGTCAATCAAGGAAACATGGCGTAACTGAAAACTCTATCATAAGACACGGTGAACACTAGGAAGACCAATAAACAATCAATGAAAATAACTAATATCCTATACGTGCACATAAATCTATAAAATAAGAAGGAAGTAATGATAACACAAGTGGAATATGAGAAACATGTGACAATATGAAAAGAAATACAATAGGAAGGAAAGCATGTAAATATTGTACAAGTTCGACAAGGTATCCAGTCAATCGACGAGCCACAAAAGTCAAACTCTCACCACAGTCTCTTGGGGCTAAAACAGACATTACCAACGTGTTCAGAATAGTCAAATTAGCTAAGATAATCTACCTATAAGTCCAATTCTGGACACAGGAGCAAAACGATAATTTTGGGTCAAAATGACATCGTTGGACCCGCTTTGTGCCAAAAAGCATGCCAGTATCTACGGTCTCTAAAGTCATCAAAATATATGTCTACGGGTCTGATTGGATGAGACGAACCCAACCGTATGTCTAAAATTGGATTCTGGTGGGCGGTGCACAAATTTGCCCCTTGGATCAGGTCGTGGGCCCGTCAAAATAGCGTTCCGGTCAACCTTCTCAGAATCGGACCAAATTTGGCATACAGGACCAGAAAAATGATACGGTCATGTTGGTATAAGTTTTATCTCGAGGTGATGAACATGCACAAAATAATTGGCTAGTTTACAAAGAGGCTGATACGAGAATTTTTGACAGATACGCATCAAATTTGTCGTGCACATGCAACCAATTCGAATTCTATCAAAGCCCACATGTGAACGAAGTCCATATGCACCTTTCGATGCAAGTAGTTTGCAACCAAGTCTCCCGGATTGTTGGGACGGACTCCGTATCGGCAAATTTTCAAAAAATTCTAACTGTTTTAAAAAACTGTTTTTATCAGTTTTGGAAGACGAATTTCTCGACGCACGGTCGACGAATTTCGAATCTACGAAAAGGGTTGTGAAGATTTATAGGTTGTCTAGGACTGTCATTATTTAGATTTTTGAAATTCCTAGTATTTGGTTCAAAACTCCTCTTCATAATCAGGGTCTTGGACTATTTTTAGGTGCGACTTTTAGACAGTTTTTCCCTCGACTTTGCATCGATTTTTCGGACTGATCGTGCTATCATATTCAGATCCCCTTGGTGGGAATTCGAGAGGGTCATGTAGGGTCTCTAAAGAAATTTACTTATCTAAAAATGACCCAGTGTATGAGAAAAAATTGAATCGATAAGGAGGGTACCTGACTGTGGTTCGAAAATAGCGTATGCCATATTCTCGACGGAAATAGTGATCGCGGCGGTGCTCCGGTGGTCGACGGCGTCGTACAAGCGGTCTAGGTTGTGCGCCGGCGTCAGGGGAAGGAAGGCAGTAGGGTTAGGGTTTAGTTTTGGGTTTTCCTCTCGGTTTCTCTCTCTTATATAGTAGCGTCTATATCGGGGGGTCGGTTTACTACTGTGATCGGGTTGGGAAGTCACTTCTCCGCAAGGAACAGTGGGTTGTTGTTTCTTTTTTTTCTTTTTTTTTCTTTTTTCCCTTTTTATTACACAAGTATTTATGTATGTATATATATACATACACATATATTTGGATATATATCTTAGGATAAAACAAAACTAATACTTACTAGAAATTTCTAAACTAGCAACCAAGTGGTTATAGTCTATCAATACTATGTATATAATTTTTATTATTTATAGGAAAAATGTGTATATAACAAACCTCTTAAATACTAATATACCCATTTATGCATTTATTTAAAATGGGCACACACACACACACACACACACACACACACACACACACACACACACACACACACACACACACACACACATAATATATATATATATATATATATATATATATATATATATATATATATATATATATATATATATATATATATATATATATATATATATATATATATATATATATATATATATATATAGTCTAATACCCCCAAATGCACAAGGATATCAAAGAAAATTATATATTATATTTTTCGAGGTTAATAGGAATTAAAATAGCAATTACTGCATATATTATATTTAATATCAAATTTATAGGAATTACTTACTAGTGTAACGCCCCAGTCCCAAAATACGTAGGACCAAGTACGTAGACATTCCAGCTGTATACATACGAAATACATAGACCTCGTATGTATACATAAGCTGTAAATGTAGTAATCCAAGACAACTAAATCTCATCCACAAAGATAAATAATAATATAAAAGCAACTTTGAGTTTGTCATGTACACCATAGTTGGGCGGAGACAAAGTCCACTACCAACCAAATTAAATAAGGAAAAATATACAAGGAAAGAATTAGCAAGCGAGAGCAAGTGACGAATCCAAGAGTAATCATCACGACGGAATAGTGCGCAAGTCATGGCCTTAGCTAGAGCACCTGCAAGAAGTCACGAAAACACATACCTGGGAAAAAATCAGGTCCTCAGAGGGACGTAACAAGACACATAATATCATGCCAATAAACTGAATAAATAAAGCTCAATAGAAAAGTATGCATGGGTAAAGGTTCCTAACCATTCTATGTGAATTTTAATTTAGAGGACAACATTCTACGCAGGGGCTGTCTCAAGCATGTAATAAAGAGTGGCCAACAAGTAACGCTCATCCGAGACGCTATCGGTCGGGTAACACGTAGCGCTCATTCGAGACACTATATCCCAAATGTGTAAAATAATAGTAGCCCCTACGCTAGTAGCTGTCCCCCCCCAATGATACTATATGTGCATCATAACCGCGATACACCAACACGTGTCATTTCCACAACACGGGTTTATAATAGATAACTGTCAAGTCTTCTAACATGCATCTATTGACAGTTATTCCTACGCATGCGCACGGGTGATCAGCCAACACGCAAGTGACCACTACATGATACTCACAACTCTCACACACAACTCTTGTACCATCGTGATAAGTCAATGAGACACACTAAATTTGACGGTAGTCCCTTAACTCTAGTAAATTTTACAAAATATAGTAATTTGTATCTACATATAATTTAGAAAGAAACAACTTAAAAATAAACACAACATGCATGATATTGAGCAAGAAATTTAAACAGTAAAGGCAAGGTGTCTTGCCTGGTGTGTCGCCTGGTATGGTGCAATAATCTGACAATTCCTGATTGTCCTTTAGCCATGATCGAAGCGTAGGGTCCGAAATCGAGAAGGAAGTAAGGGTACGATTAGTCATGATCAGTTAAGATAGTTGATGAAAATTTGAGAAAATAAATATATGTACTAATTTTTGAAAATTACTTTCATAATAAATTTACGTAATTAAAAATACCTTATATTTATAATTTTTTTTTGTTTGGAAAAATACCTTTTATTAGCCACTACATGTCCATATAATACTTGAAGAACCGAAAATAATTTTTAGGCTACAACCATTCTAAGTTCGTAAAGATTTTTGTAGAAATCTATATTTTTATTAATTAGATAAATATTTGAAAAATATCATACAATATTATATAATCAAGAAGATATACATTAAAATCGAGAAATATTTATAATATATTTAAAACTGCATTTTTATTAATCAAGATATTCTTTAGATTAACATAAACAATTTATACCCTATGAATATAATATAATAATATTTCGGTTAAAAACTAGTCTTTGCAAATTTTAGATTTTTTTTGATACGGGTGACAAACACATTAATAATAATAATAATAATAATAATAATAATAATAATAATAATAGTAATAATAATACTAATAATAATAATTATTATTATTATGATAATAATTATATTAATATTAATATTAATATTAATAAATATGATGATAACATTAATAATAATCATAATAAGAATGGTAATAATAAAGATAATAATAATAATAATAACTAATACTATTAGATAATAATAATAAAGATAATAATAATAATATTAATAATATTAATACACTAACTGTTCAGTTCCTTTCCCCAATCTACAATTTAGAGAGAGAGAGAAAGAGTGGAAAAGAAAGGGAAACAGGAGGGGCTCACCGGAAGAACGCGGTGGTCGAGCTCCGTCCGATCGGAGCTCGCAGGATGACGCAGCCTCGGAGGCAAGGCGGCGAGGTGCTCAGGTGGACGCGCGGCGCTGGGCGCTGCCTGCGGTGGTGCGGCGTGGCGGATGGACGCGTCGGCTGTCGGCGCTGAAGGAGGGTTTCAGAGGCGGACAGGCGCGCATGTACGGAGGCACGGAGGAGAGACGGCGCTGGTGGTGGCGCGGGTTGATCCCCGGCGGAGGCGCACGCGGCGCGGGTTTGGCCGTGCTGGGGTCCACGCGGTCGACGGAGCGCTAGGGTTCCGGCCAGCGGGGTGGGGCGTCGGCCAAGGCAGAGGAGAGAGGGGGCGCGGACGTCGGCCAAGGCGGAGGAGAGAGGGGGCGCGGGCGGAGCTCCGGATCTGACGCTGGCGGGCGCTGGGGAATCGACGGCCAGTGGCTCACCGGAGGAGCTGGGCTGGTGGTCCACGTGCGGAGGCGCGGCTGGATCGTCGGAGTTCCGACGGCCGATCGGGGCGGTTCCATGCGCGCGGACACGGCTACGAGCGGCTCGGGTCTCGACGGGGAGACGCGGTAGTCCTCGCGAGTGTCGGATGCTCTGGTCGAAGGACGGCACAACGAGGTAAGCTTAGGAATTTACTCGATCTACTTCTTCCTTTTCTTCTGTTGGTTGACTGGGCGATGGTTGTTACTGGCGGTGGTGGTTGTTCTGGTGGTGGTTACGACGATGGTGATGGAGGTGAGGGGCAAGGTTGCGACGGGGGCGATGTTGGTGGTGTTGGCTGTTGCCTCGACCGGGGTGGTCGAGAGGAGAGGTGGTGATGGCGGCAATGTTGTTGGCAGTGACGTTGTCGATGTGGTGGCGGTAGTAGGGAGTCGACGGGGATAGTGATGATAGGCTGTGGCAGTAGCAGTTTGGTCGGAGGCTGGTAGGGGTGATGACGGTGAAGGTCAATTTGGTGGAGAAGGTGTAGACGGGGCCGAGTCTAGGTTAGGTTTAGGAATTGATTGTGTCGGAATTGTCGACACGGAAAAAGGTTCATGTATATGTAATTGATGGAATAAAATTATGGATACGAGAACACGGACACGGTGCACGTGGGTGGTGGAAATTGGATTGTGGAAAAATTATGGAATTTATGGAGGAGTATCTGCCTATTTATAGGACGTGGGAATTCCCATTAGGATAAAGATTGGGATTGTTTAAATCCCCATTAGATAAATTCAATATTAATTTTAAATAGTTCAATAAATCTGCTTTCAAATCAAATCCAATTTAAATCTAATTAAATTATTGGTTTAAAATCAATGGGACAAATCAAATTTCAAACGTTTCACTATTTAAATAAATCCATAAATTTAAATCAAGATTTAATTCGCCACAATAATTTCGAAATATATTTTTCAAATATCAATAATAATAATTTCAAAAATAATAAATATTTTGAAATATCTTTTTGAATAATAAAATATTAATATTAATAAATCTCGAAAATTACATTTCATTTAAAATAGGCTAATGAATAATTACGAAATATATGTGTAGGTACAAAATGATGTTCTCATAATTATGCTTTTCTAGCATACAACAAAAATATTATTTGTTATTAATAATTATGAGAATGAAGGACTTTATAAATAAAATAACAAACTTGAAAAATTTTGGAACAATAACAAAATAATTATTATGTATATTATTTTGAAACTTTAAAAATAGAAAAATAATATTTTCAAAAAGATGTACGCTGGCACATAATCGCACTCGTCGAGCGATTTCGAAAAATAAAATTTTATGCGCGACGTAAAATACGACTATGCGACGTATAATACAAAATTTTAAATCAGTACCAAAATTAAAAAAAATAGTAGAAATTTAGGGGTTTTACATCCTACCCAACTTAAAAGAAATTTCGTCCTCGAAATTAAGAATTTGGTAGGGGGTGAGAAGACACAAGGGGGTATCGATGGGGATAAACAATGGCAATATTTTGACAAAATTATGTCGTAAGGAATCGTGATCTACGTTATAGAAAAATAATACGGTATGGTCATAATTGGTAGGAAGGTTAGAGGAGGTTCTAGTATAACGCTTTCGTCCTTCTATAATAGGTGAAGACGAAAGCAATATAGAGTTCGAAGGAGGCGTTATCAATTACGAATACGGGATTTAAGGGCGACCGAATAATTTCAAAAGGAAATTTCAAGGTAGTCGTGGATGGGACTCTAAAGAACTAGTTTAGCTATGTCTCCATCCACGTCGAATGATAGATAAAAGCGAACCAAAGTGCACTCGGTTGATCATACCATCATGCACCAGTTCTGATTAGACAATATGTTAGTGGGAGCGACCCAATAAAACATACGTCATGATCAAGCTTGATAAAGAACACGCATGCAAAACTAAGCTATTTTAGCATCACCGGTAAATAAAATAATAAGTAAAGGTAATGATGAATAAATCAATAAGTCCAAGATCTTATAAAATCTAAGTTCCGTCCAAAATTTGGGCCTATGCAGTTGGCTTGGATGACTAGACAAGTTAGGTCTACTGAATTCTATGGTCCAAGTGAACCTATCAATGTGGTCCACAAGATGTTGGTTAGGTCATGAGATATTCTACTCAACTTACAAGAATTAAACTAATGGTGTGATAGGTCCAGCAATCAAGATTTAAGCATGTAAGGAATTAAGTAGAACAAAATCGTATATCGGGTCGAAAGAATGGAGTTGAGGTCGAGTCTCATTTATAGTTAAAAAGTATATTGGTTTCACGGTAAGGATTAAAGTACAGTCTTTTTGACCCGAAAGTCGTAACACGAAATTAGGGTACAAGGAGACGTGTTTTAGTGGCACGTGATATACCTATATGAAGGTGGACTCGTGTAGGTCTTGTTTGTGAAATTTGTGGGAAGAAAAAGTCTAGTGTTGTGCTCCAAATACCCAAGTCACGATAAAGGACACAAAAGAAATTAAAGTAGAAAGTTGGAGTTAATGAGATAATGATTAACGAACCCAATAAATGACCGAGCTAAAGCATGAAATAAAGATAACTTAGATTCTAACAAATCAAGGTAAATTAAATTAGGAGTACAATTTCTATGGATATGATAGCCACTTAGATGGTATATGATCAAGGAACAATCTAATCATTTCTCAAGTTTTAAATGCTTAGATGGTCATGAAAAAAGATCTAGAATTGAGGGAAGGTCGAGTAAGTCAAAAGATATGTTCATCGGTTTGGTCGATGACTAACTATACTTGTGTATATGCAATATCATAATCATAGGTGGCATGACAATCTAATGTACACTATTTCTATCTCACTAGGGTGACCTTCCTTGCTTCTTGGTCCTCTAATATGATCTAATCTAAATTTCAGGTTCCTCGAAGTTTCTCAATAAAATTTTCAAGATACTCTGCCACAATTACCAATTATCTTAGACTGTCAAATTCAATTGAAATCTCTAATCAATCTCGAAATAGTCCTTGTATATCGCAAAATGAACAGACTTTTTACCAAAATTTAAATATCCATAAAAAGGTCTTAAACTCGAAATTTAAATAACTCTATAAATCATAGATCATAGGACAAAATTTAAAATTTAAATTTTCCTTCAAAGTCGATATCTTCCAAAAAAAACATTTTTTTTCTCTTCAAAATTTAATAAATTTATAAATCGTACGCACAATTTAAAAACTCAAGTTCTCTCCCTTCTAAACTTTCATCTCTCTAGTCGTCTAGAAATTCATAATTTAAACTCTTTAAATAATCTCGAGATAAACTTTATGATATTACAATCCAAACTTTTAGAGTTAACCGTAAATCATGCGTCACAATATAAAACCCAAGATATTTCTCAAATTGATTTCATATCCCTAATAAATCATAACTATTTCACAATTTCAAAATTCATACAAAAATTTTTGTTTTCTCGATCTAGCTATCCTCTCGTGTATACCACCTTGTAAATAAAATTTCAACTATCCTTTGATAGTGGTAATATGCTACTATCCAACTTGGAATTAACTAATCCCTATGATCATATCTCTAGAAAAAATAAATGTCTTTATACTCAAATATAACCTCAATGGATATTAATTGTCAATACAATCTATCTAGCCATATGTTTAACCTATGGGCATATACTACTGTAGTCATCTTACTAAACACGAAACTAAGAAATTTACGGTAGAAGGAGTCAAGCAAGATGCAATTTAAGGAGGTCGAACGAGAATTCGAAATTTGAAGTCAAGAAAGGATGTCAAGTAGGTGGATGAGATTATAAACTCTAATCCTATATTGCAGACCCACTTCGGTACAATTACGTAACCGAAGTGACAAACTTGACCTGCATGGGCCACCACAAAAACATGTAACGCTCCAGTCCCAAAATACGTAGGACCAAGTACGTAGACATGCCAGCTGTATACATACGAAATACATGGACCTCGTATGTATACATAAGCTGTAAATGTAGTAATCCAAGACAACTAAATCTCATCCACAAAGATAAATAATAATATAAAAGCAACTTTGAGTTTGTCATGTACACCATAGTTGGGCGGAGACAAAGTCCACTACCAATCAAATTCAATATGGAAAAATATACAAGGAAAGAATTAGCAAGCGAGAGCAAGTGACGAATCCAAGAGTAATCATTACAACGGAATAGAGCGCAAGTCATGGCCTTAGCTAGAGCACCTGCAAGAAGTCACGAAAACACATACCTGGGGAAAAACCAGGTCCTTAGAGGGACGTAACAAGACACATAATATCATGCCAATAAATTGAATAAATAAAGCTCAATAGAAAAGTATGCATGGGTAAAGGTTCCTAACCATTCTATGTGAATTTTAATTTAGAGGACAACGTTCTACGCATGGGCTGTCTCAAGCATGTAATAAAGAGTGGCCAACGAGTAGCGCTCATCCGAGACACTATCGGTCGGATAATATGTAGCGCTCATTCGAGACACTATCTTCCAAATGTGTAAAATAATAGTAGCCCCTACGCTAGTAGCTGTTCCCTCCCCCCAATGATACTATATGTGCATCGTAACCGCGATACACCAACACGTGTCATTTCCACAATACGGGTTTATAATAGATAACTGTCAAGTCTTCTAACATGCATCTATTGACAGTTATTCCTACGCATGCGTACGGGTGATCAGCCAACACGCAAGTGACCACTACACGATACTCACAACTCTCACATACAACTCGTGTACCATCGTTATAAGTCAATAAGACACACTAAATTTGACGGTAGTCCCTTAACTCTAGTCAATTTTACAAAATATAGTAATTTGTATCTACATATAATTTAGAAAGAAACAACTTGAAAATAAACACAATATGCATGATATTGAGCAGGAAATTTAAACAGTAAAGGCAAGGTGTCTTGCCTGGTGTGTCGCCTGGTATGGTGCAATAATCTGACAAGTCCTGATTGTCCTTTAGCCATGATCAAAGCGTAGGATCCGAAATCGAGAAGGAAGTAAGGGTACGATTAGTCATGATCAGTTAAGATAGTTGATGAAAATTTGAGAAAATAAATATATGTACTAATTTTTGAAAATTACTTTCATAATAAATTTACGTAATTAAAAATACCTTATATTTATAATTTTTTTTTGGAAAAATACCTTTTTATTAGCCACTACATGTCCATATAATACTTGAAGAACCGAAAATAATTTTTAGGCTACAACTATTCTAAGTTCGTAAAGATTTTGTAGAAATCTATATTTTTATTAATTAGATAAATATTTGAAAAATATCATACAATATTATATAATCAGGAAGATATACATTAAAATCAAGAAATATTTATAATATATTTAAAACTGCATTTTTATTAATCAAGATATTCTTTAGATTAACATAAACAATTTATACCCTATGAATATAATATAATAATATTTCGGTTAAAAACTAGTCTTTGCAAATTTTAGATTTTTTTTTTTGATACGGGTAACAAGCACATTAATAATAATAATAATAATAATAATAATAGTAATAATAATACTAATAATAATAATAATAATTATGATAATAATAATAATAATATTAATAAATATGATGATAACATTAATAATAACCATAATAAGAATGGTAATAATAAAGATAATAATAACTAATACTATTAGATAATAATAATAAAGATAATAATAAATATATTAATAATATTAATACACTAACTGTTCAGTTCCTTTCCCCAATCTACAATTTAGAGAGAGAGAGAGAGGGAAAGAAAGGGAAACGGGAGGGGCTCACCGGAAGAACGCGGTGGTCGAGCTCCGTCCGATCGGAGCTCGCAGGGTGACGCAGCCTCGGAGGCAAGGCGGCGAGGTGCTCCGGTGGAAGTGCGGCGCTGGGCGCTGCCTGCGGTGGTGCGGCGCGGCGGATGGACGCGTCGGCTGCCGGCGCTGAAGAAGGGTTTCGGAGGCGGACGGGCGCGCCTTTGCAGAGGCGCGGAGGAGAGACGGCGCCGGTGGTGGCGCGGGTTGATCCCCGGCGGAGGCGCACGCGACGCGGGTTTGGCCGCGCTGGGGTCCACGCGGTCGGCGGAGCGCTAGGGTTCCGGCCAGCGTGGCGGGGCATCGGCCAAGGCAGAGGAGAGAGGGGGCACGGACGTCGGCCAAGGCGGAGGAGAGAGGGGGCACGGGCGGAGCTCCGGATCTGACGCCGGCGGGCGCTGGGGAATCGACGGCCAGTGGCTCACCGGAGGAGCTGGGCTGGTGGTCCACGTACGGAGGCGCGGCTGGATCGTCGGAGTTCCGACGGCCGATCGGGGCGGTTCCATGCGCGCGAACACGGCTACGAGCGGCTCGGGTCTCGGCGGGGAGACGCGGTGGTCCTCGCGAGTATCGGATGCTCTGGTCGGAGGACGGCACAGCGAGGTAAGCTTAGGAATTTACTCGATCTACTTCTTCCTTTTCTTCTGTTGGTTGAATGGACGATGGTTGTTACTGGCGGTGGTGGTTGTTCTGGTGGTGGTTGCGACGATGGTGATGGAGGTGAGGGGCAAGGTTGCGACAGGGGCGATGTTGGTGGTGTTGGTAGTTGCCTCGACCGGGGTGGTCGAGAGGAGAGATGGTGATGGCGGCAATGTTGTTGGCAGTGACGTTGTCGATGTGGTGGCGGTAGTAGGGAGTCGACGGGGATAGTGATGATAGGCTGTGGCAGTAGCAGTTTGGTCGGAGGCTGGGAAGGGGTGATGACGGTGAAGGTCGATTTGGTGGAGAAGGTGAAGACGGGGCCGAGTCTAGGTTTGGTTTAGGAATTGATTGTGTCGGAATTGTCGACACGAAAAAAGGTTCATGTATATGTAATTGATGGAATAAAATTATGGATACGAGAACACGGACACGGTGCACGTGGGTGGTGGAAATTGGATTGTGGAAAAATTATAGAATTTATGGAGGAGTACCTGCCTATTTATAGCGTGGAAATTCCCATTAGAATAAAGATTGGGATTGTTTAAATCCCCATTAGATAAATTCAATATTAATTTTAAATAGTTCAATAAATCTGCTTTCAAATCAAATCCAATTTAAATCTAATTAAATTATTGGTTTAAAATCAATGGGACAAATCAAATTTCAAACGTTTCACTATTTAAATAAATCCATAAATTTAAATCAAGATTTAATTTGCCACAATAATTTCGAAATATATTTTTCAAATATCAATAATAATAATTTCGAAAATAATAAATATTTTTAAATATCTTTTTGAATAATAAAATATTAATATTAATAAATCTCGAAAATTATATTTTATTTAAAATAGACTAATAAATAATTACGAAATATATGTGTAGGTACAAAATGATATTCTCATAATTATGCTTCTCTAGCATACAATAAAAATATTATTTATTATTAATAATTATGATAATGAAGGACTTTATAAATAAAATAATAAACTTGAAAATTTTTGGAACAATAACAAAATAATTATTATGTATATTATTTTGAAACTTTAGAAATAGAAAAATAATATTTTCAAAAAGATGTACGCCCGCACATAATCGCACTCCTCGAGCGATTTCGAAAAATAAAATTTTGTGCGCGACATAAAATACGACTATGTGACGTATAATACAAAATTTTAAATCAGTACCAAAATTAAAAAAAATAGTAGAAATTTAGGGGTTTTACAACTAGACTATAAAATGAACCAATATAGATATATATATATACATCTATATATCTACATAGATATCATTGGTCGCACTACATGACTACTTGGGATTGGGTTGGGTTCGAGTCAAGTTCGGGCTAGATTAGGTACAACCGGGTTTTCTAAAGTCAATGATCTTAATAATAAATAATTAAATTACTTATAGGGGTTGTAGAAGCATGGAATTTCAGGGCGCATCTATGTGCCAGAATTCCTATGCGCTCAAATACTACTCAGAACATGCGCCATGAAACTCAAACGAAGTACTTGGCACAGCAAGATAGCAAAAGTATAGACAACAAAAGAAGAATTTTATTTTCATATAAAAGTCTATTACATGTCTAAAGAAAGGCTTTACAAAGGAGAATTTCTACAAAAAGAAAGATCCTAAGACTACAGCCAGGCGTAGCAAACTGCCATGCGCATCCCACCAGGCGCATCATCAGTCAGGCGCATCACTTCAGCGTCTCATTCATGCGTGTCTCTTCAGCGTCTCAGTCAGGCACAGCCTTCAGCATTTCAGTCAGGCGTATCTCTTCAGCGTCTCAGTTATGCGCATCATGAAGTCTCAGCATATGCGCCTTACTTCGACCCGATCAAATGCTTCGACTAATGAAGCATTTATTGAGCAGAACAGTAGTGGGCAATCAACCACACCCTAGTGGGAGGAAGAGCTCTCCAAAGTCCAAGGAAGAGGAGAGCACCGCAGCTCCGATCCGCGGCTAAAGGAGAAGCTTTCAACACAACCAGAATGGGCAACACCCACTCTTGCAGGATGAATAGCTCTCCAAAGCCCAAGGAAGATGGAAGCACCACAATTTCGATCTGCGGCTCTTCCAGCATAATGGAGACGAGGCTCGAGCATCCCGATCTTTGGATGCAACAGGCACCTTCTGCCTGCCTCAGAAGCCCTCGACTCCGACTTTTGGATGTAACAATCACCTTCAAGTGCATGAACGGAGACAATTCGTCGTATCTTCACCCTCGGGAGCATTTTGTCAACAGAATGTGCTCGAGCAAATAAGTTCATTCAGGAAGACGTGAGAGAACGAGAAGCAAACTCTCTCCTTGCTACTATTTATAGGCCGGACAAATCAAAACCATACGCCAAGTAGCGGGCTCTCCGAATCCCGTGCAATGAATTTACATTTATGGTGATGAACCTGATGCTTCGAATTTGGCCAAGTCAAAATGGCTATTTAAAGCACTTAAAGAACACAAAAGTCGGACCAATAAAGACACGTCATGCAAAAGGATGCGCCGGTCAGACACCGCACATCATACAGACGCGTCCGTCGGTTCCAAAGCGGCACGTACGGATGCGCCCAACAAAGCACAGATCCATGCGTCCTAATCAATATGGACCCATGCGTCCATTTTGGCTCGTCACCCATCAAGCAATTAATGCTCAAGTGACAGAGTTGGCAGCACGTCCCCCGAGGTCTGGACAGTTAGCAGCTTTTTCAGAAGACGAAGCATCGCTGACATCAGCATCATCATACTTTCCTCCGACGGTTATGACCCACGTGGCCGACCAACCACTCATACGCGCCTCAGCGGCCATGCACCTGAAGACTCGCATGTGCCTCAAAAGCCGTACGACCAGACTGGTTCGTGACTCCTGAGGGTTGTGAGCCAAAGTCTTCTCATGCACCCAATTACAGGCGCATCCTATCAGATCACTCTCTACCAAATTCGAGATCTTTGAGCAACGGGCATACGCCACGTGTCCTTTGACTCAATTCAGCCTATGAAGGGGTGTTAATCACACAAGATCTCAGTAACTGAAAGATCCTCTCTCCTACTACGTGCCAGCCCACAAAAGCAACATGAAGGATTCAACCCACAAATGATGGTGCATCATCCATGCGCCTCCCGTAGCTCCAACCACGTGGCATCCCCACGTATAGGCGCATCCTACATATGCGTGCATGAGCAGCCAGCCTACAAACTATAAATAGAGGGATCATTTCCTTCTTACGGACCACACAATATACATACGTACACAGACAAAAAAAGGCATCAGAGTTATCATCCACCAAGATCGGAAGAGACACTCAACGTCTTCTTTCCATCTGCAAACTCCAGCACCCAGAGCAACTCAGACCTTCAGAGAACCGAGAACCGTCGTCAGATCGTCAACAGAGTCAACGCATTACCACTCGCTCCATCGACACAGGGACCCAGATAAACAAAAATGTTCTCCTAGGACTACGTCTAAGTCCTACATTGTAATACTGTTCTATTTGTAATTAAAATTGCAATAAAAAGATTTTAATGGCAAACAAGCTGGCGACTCTGCTGGGGACCTCTTTTTCCTCCACCGAAAAAGCTGTGTCGTAATCCGACGACGTGAAGGTGGGCTCCTCCCATAAGACACTGGTCGTACGCCTCAATCAACAGGCGTATGAGGATTCAACTCAGGAGGCAGCGAAAGTCCTTCGAAGCGGCTGCCAAAGCCGAAGAAGACTCACCAAGTCTGGGTGTGCAAGATTGAGGCCCCTGGCACCACCGCTGAAGGGGACGCGCCGATGCAGTCCACCCTTCTCGCTGACGTCCTCAGCAGCCAGGATGCGCCCACCGGTGCAGCGCATCTCTCGGAAAAGTGTGGTGCTGACCACATTCTCCAGCCATCTCCTTCTAAGACAAGGAAGATGCGCCGACGGAGCATGGGCACATCTAACGCCCTGTGCAGTAACTCTGATATACCACATAAGGCTTCTGTCTTTGCCAGACTCACTCGCTGTCATGGCAAAGAGAATTTGGACTCTGAGTACTATGCATCCGAGCGGGCTGGTACGAAGAAGTCCAAGGCCGCACGGGCCATGCGCCTCAAACATGCTATGCCAGTGGCAAACCAGAAGTCTGCGCTCACAATCAGGCACGCTGCAGATGGTAAGTGAATAAGGACGACTCGGGTGCTTCTGCGCCAGAAACGAGCCAACCTTCAAAGTCCTTGCCTCACTTGGGCGCATCTGTTGCGTTCGCAACCAAGTAGAGCAAGGCAAACTCGGTTGTCTTGAATCCCAGCGCCTACATAGGATGTACGTCTGTGGCTGGTTCAAGTTAATATAAATGTTGTACCCCTACTACTGATCTGAGCGCATCTTCTGCGTTGGTTCAGGGGGCACAACATTCACCTGACCACCCCGGCGCTTGGCCTTGTCATGCGTCTGATGGGAGTGTGAAGGTGGCACTCTCACTTGACCACCCCAGTACTTGGCCTTGCTATGCGCCTGATGGAGGTGCGAAGGTGGCACTCTCCTCCAACGATCTGTATAATATGATCAATCACAAGCACCGATCAGAAGAGTTGACTGACAAGCACAATGTGCCCCTTACAGGGCACACCTGTGCTGTAGTCACCATCAACTGTTGTTGTAAAATAGCAGTCCCACCACCAAGGCAGTCGGTGTTCCAGCGGCTGCAATCATCAACACCCCTCTAACTTTGCCTCGGAAAGAAGGTGTCAATTGAAGAGGAGCCAAAACTAAAAGTTGCTTCTTGTAACGTAATCTCTAACTCCTCCTCAATCCGAAAGGTGACTGGTAACTCCCCGGTCTCGTCCTCATCCTAGAGCCAGCCGAGGAAAACCAAGACAACTGTCCCATCCTCTAGAGTGTTTGAAGGTAATCGGGGAAGAAAGAAGATCTTGGGGGAAACTGGGGGTAGTCAAGCCCTTGTTGATTCTCCTTCTGAAGACGAAGACGTCCTCCAGAGCATAGCTGGGGGTAGCCAAGTCCTTGCCAATCTTCATCCCCAAGACAAATATATTCCCCAGAACATAGCTGGGGGTAGTCACGATGAAGCTCCAGGAGAAGCGACTCCTCTACAAGAAAGCGAGACTGAAAGCGAGGCTTCAACCGATCCATCCACTTCCTGCCATGTCATGACAGTATACATGACTGGGGATGATACAGAGTCAGATGTGCAGCCAACAGACCTCGTCCAGCGTATGGATACTTTGGAAGGGAACTCAAAACCCTCTCTGCCTCCATGCAAACACTGACTCAAGCAGTATTTGAGATACAGTCGGTTTTGGCTAGGGCGCCTTCTATCAGTCCAGACCCAGGGGCCAATGGAGAATCAAGTGTACCCCTTCAATGGGTATCCTTGGATATAGATCATCGTGAAGCACCTCGGACGTCGGAGCCATCAAATGCTCAACTCCAAGATGTACCACCTTTCCCGACTCCCAGCTACACGGAAGACGTGGTTGAGATGATCAGGAACTTGCGTAAGCGCTTCGAGTCCCAGAATAGACAGGAGGAGTGCCAGAATATGGGGATTCCACAACCATATCCCCTCGAATGGAACAAAGTGGTTTATCCTCCCAAGTATAAACCACAAACATTGATGCCATACGACGGAAAGGACTCTCCATGCCACTATCTGACATACTTTCAGTCTCAAACGGGACATCTTCTGAAGGAAGACGCGCTACTCACCAGCATATTTATCGGGGCATTGAAAGGAGTGGCTTACGACTGGTACTGCAGTCTCCCCGACAACTCCATATCTTCCTTCGACGACTTGACACGTCTCTTCCTTGATCGTTTCTACGATGGAGAAAAGGATATAAAAATGGTATCCCTCATAGAGATACGTCAGAAGGAGAAGGAAACAGTTCGAGCATTCATCGAACGGTTCCGACAAGCCTGCTTCAGAATTCCCCTGGGCATGCCAGAATATGAACTCCTCTCTTCCTGCAGCATAAATATGCTGCCTGCGATCAAACTCTGGCTCAACTCCACTCCTCCTTCCGACTGGAGTTCATTGATCATCGAGGCCGAAGCAGCAGAAAAGAAGGCGTCCAATGCTCGTCTTCTAGGAGTCAGTTTTCCTGCCTTTGAGGACAAGAGAAAATGGTCTGCAGCGCACAACCCTGGACGAGAGACGAAAGGGAAGCAGGCTTTGACTGTCAATGCCTCCAAAGGTGCATCAGCACCTACTCAGAAGCCTCCACTTGCACCAGGTCCAAAGAAGGTTTATTCTTTCAACGATGAAGACACCTTGCAACTCTTCGAGATATTGAAGCAGGGTGACAAGATCAAGTTACCGGACCCAAAGCGTCCTGACGAGGATGGGAGAGTAGATAATCCGAGGTACTGTCACTACCATCGGTTTGTCGGACATCCAACTAAGGACTGCTACGTCCTCAAGAACTACATCCAGTGCATGATCAATGCGGATGTCATCTCCGTCGACTACGAGGAGAAAACGGTCTCGGCCAACCTGGTGTCACTCCAATTTGGCACCTTGCCGCCAACCACAACACAAGATGGCGTCGTCCCTATCCCAATGGCGAAAATAGTGGTGGTTAACCTACCACCTACTCGCGACAACGTGAGTGGACCCATCCCACTCACCACATCTCGGGAAGAGGTCTCATGGGTTCACCCTTACCTCGTCTCCGAAGTCACTCAACCGGGGGTACGCTCTACCTCCAAAACCAAGGACAGGAAGATCAAGTCTTGCTGCAAGGTCTCTTCCTCGGCATAAGAGGCATTTCCGGTACAGACGTGTTCACATCGGAATGCCCAACCTAACGAAGCTGCCGTCGTGGTGTGCCTCCTAGCACCGTCCCTGCTGCCCAGGAAGAGGGCCCATCCAGGTCTCCAACAGCTAATAAACAGAAGCATGTAGAGGCCCGTTTCGACAAGCCTTTACGAAAGGAGAATGCTTTGGGCTAGCCAAGCCCTACAACTTCGACATATTGGCACAACTTGCAAGTACTCCTGCCTGCCTATCTCTGTTTGAGCTTATTCGTCTTTCCAAGGATACTCGTAAAGCTTGCTGTGAAGCCTTGAAGGATGCTAAATCCTTCATCAGTCAGGTCAAGCAACCTGAGGATACCCCGACCACATGTGCGCACTGCCATTGTGCGGATGAAGTTATCCCCAACATAACCTTTACCCAACAAGACATGCTGCTATGGCTCAACCGACACAACAGGCCATTGTATTATACAGGGTATGTCGGTTCCGTCAAGGTAAAGCAGATTTAGATCGATCCTGGGTCTTCCCTCAGCATCATCCCATAGACGCTGCTCTCAACATGGGGATCCCAATGTACCGTCTGGCACCTTCCAATACTACAATCAGCGGTTTTAATGCTAGCAAAAGTGAACTGCTGGACAAAATACAGCTGAAATGTCATATCGGTAACCTCCGAACCGACGTGACTTACTATGTCGTGGATACCGACGTCAACTACAACCTCTTACTGGATCGTTTGTGGCTACATGAGTATATATTGGTGCCATCTACACTCCACCAATGTATGAAGTACGTGTCCACCAACGACATCATCCGGACAGAGTTCGCGGACATTGACCCTTTCAAGGGGGTCGAAGCCTACTTCACTGATTCTATCCTGTATAAGTCGCCCGACGAAGGGGAAGCCAATGATGCTGACGATGAAGTAGTAACGGCAGCGGAGCCAGACATGGAGCTAGAGATGATTCCCGACGCTCCTTTGAAAATTTAACTCAAAGGGAAACCGCCTCAGATGCTGCCTCCCATGACCATCAAGCTACCTGGAAAAGCACCAACTTCTCTAGGTAGAACACCTACTGAAGTTCCCTTGAAGATACAGCTCAAGGGAAAGCCGCCTCAAACATCAGCTCCCCTTGTGGCAAAACTACAGGAGAAGGCACCAATCACTGAAGGCGCAGTTGAGGCACCTCTGAAGGTGCGTCTTAAAGGCAAGCCTCCGCAATCATCCGTCTCATCCAAGCTGCCGGAGAAGGCCCACATAGCCCTCTCGGACCCCAAGGTCAAAGCTGCGGTATACTCTTCCGAACCAACCCCAGTACTCACAGATGAAGAGCTAGGGGAGTACATATTTGCTGATGTAGATGCACCCTCTCTGGACAATATAATCCTGCAGGACAAAATCTTGTGTTTCATCAATAATAGAGTGTCTTTTAATTATTATAGTCTTCCATATTAGAATGCCATGTATACATTAGATAACGCTCTACGATCATTTAAAACACAAATAACGACCGTCAATCATGTAAATCGAGTAGTCCCATCCCAATGGGTCTATTTCGTAGTCCCACTGCAGAATCGAGACGAAGAATCCATCATCTTCGGCAAAGTCGAGCGTCATCAAGACCTCCCGCCACTCGAGCAAGAACCAGATACCGGCAGAATATAAGTCTATCGGTACACGGACAAGGCAAAGTACCTCATCCAAAATATGGGTTAGGATCTAAAAAGCAATAAAGGCCTGAACTATGGCAAGGGTCAACGTCTTTCTCTCTGGCTTCCAACAGCTAAAGGAAAGACGCAGGACTACTATCATCGAACTCAACGGGGGTGGGCTATGTCACGCCACCGGCAACTCCAGAGAGTTCGTAGGCAGAAGAAGTAGAACATTTTTATTCATCCGAAGCATCAACTTGGGATTACGATACCAGTATCGGCTTAGTCTTCAAGAAGGTGCTATCAGTCAACATGGCATCTGTACAATCTCAAAAAAATGAAGGTGAAGACCAAACGTCGGAATTCTTCGAGGAAGAACCTTGGGCTCAATGCCTAGGAGAGCAGTGGGAGTCTCGTTTTGAATTACACGAACCCCCTACCGAAGACGAAGTCAAACAGATCGACCTTGGGAATGGATCTTCTTCCAAACCCATCTTCATCAGCAATAGTCTAAAGGGACTAGACCGGGAATCTTTAGTCCGACTGGCTAAAGAATATATCGACGTCTTCGCATGGAGCTACGAATATATGCCGGAACTTGATCCCCAGATCACAATACATTGGCTTAACATCTTACATGATGCCAAGCCTATAAAGCAGTAACAATGACGTTTTTATCCTGGCGTCATGAACACTATCGATCAAGAAGTGGACAAACTCCTGACCAGCGGATTTATCCGTGAAGAACAACACCCGGATTGGGTGGCCAACGTTGTCCCTGTCACCAAAAAGAATGGGAAGATACGAGTCTGCATCGACTTCAGAGATCTCAATGCTGAATTCCCGCTTCCGATCACCGATGTAATGATCGACAATACATGCGGCTTCGAACGCATCTCTTTCATGGACGGGTATTCAGGCTACAACCAAATCAAAATGTTCCCCGATGATGCAAAACACACATCATTCAGGACACCAAAAGGGGTTTTCTGCTATACAGTGATGGCCTTTGGCTTAAAGAACGCTAGTGCTACATACCAATGAGCTATGAGTACCATCTTCCATCAATATCTACGCAAAACAGTCGAATGTTATGCTGATGATATCGTTGTTAAGAGCTGTCTTAGAGGAGATCACCTACAAGACCTAAAGACAGTCTTCGATCTCATGCGAGCGCACCAACTCAAGATAAACCCCGCTAAATCCTTCCTTGGGGTTTCTAGCGAAAAGTTCTTGGGCCTCATTATCACGGTAAAAGGCATTCATGTTGATCCCCAAAAGACCAAAGCCATCCTTGACATGGACCCTCCAAAGAACCTCCGAGAACTTCGAGGCTTGCAGGGGCGTCTGGCATATATCCGAAGGTTTATAGCAAACCTTTCCGGAAAGTGCCAACCCTTTATCCAGCTCATGAAGAAGGGAGTCTCCTACGTCTGGACAGAAGAATGCCAGAAAGCTTTAGATGATATAAAGGCTTACTTGACGAGCCCGCTAGTCCTGGTGGCACCCGTCGCAGGCAAATCATTTTTCCTCTACGTCCATGCCATGGATCATTCCCTTGACGCTTTGTTGGCTCAGAACAACGATGCGGGCTACGAGCAAGCTATCTACTACCTTAGTAGAACGATGATCGGGGCCGAACATTGGTACAATCCCGTTGAAAAGGAGTGTTTAGCTTTGGTGTTCGCCATCCAGAAGACTCGCCATTATGTCTCGGGCCAGACAATTCATGTCATCTTTCGAGTCAATCCGCTCAGGGTTCTCATGACGAAGCCAGGATCATTGAACTCCCGGCTAGCTACATGGGCGATCCTGTTGACGCCGTACAACATGGTGTTCGTCCCACAAAAAGTCGTCAAGGGTCAAGCTCTGACCGACTTTTTAGCCGCACACCCCATCCCAGAGTCCTCCAGACTCTATGAAGGCATCCCGGATGAGGTCCAAGAATCAAATGTCACCGAAGAAAGTTCGTTTGGAGGATGTTTTTTGATGGCGCTTCAAGAACAGGCTCCAAAGGCCTAATCATCGCCGAAGTGGGGGTAGTCTTAGTCTCCCCCGATCAGCTGGTCGTCCAGCGTGCTTACTCCCTTTCGAAGCCGTGCTCCAACAATGTTGCCGAGTACAACGCTCTCATCATGGGACTCCAGCTGGTGCAACAGCTGGAAGTGGACCATCTGAAAGCCTACGATGACTCAAAACTCGTCATTAAACAGATCAGAGGGCAATATGAAGTTTGCCATAAAGATCTGGTTCCTTACCATGAAGTTGCATTGAACATTATTTCAACCTTCACCAAGTTCTTCATAGAACACGTACCTCGGTTACAAAACCTGGAGGCTGACGCTCTGGCTGGCCTCGCAGCCTCATTGGCAGCACCCTTTGGGACTCAACACTACGTCATAGTAGTTGGTCGAGACTTGGGCTGTCCTAAAAACAACCTATGCTCACAAATGGCCTATGTCATATCAACATGTACTGGTGTTAATGTTCGAGACTGGAGGTTCCCGTTCATCGACTTCGCTGTCTATGAAATTCTTCCAGAAGACCCGCAAGAAGCCGTCTCATTCAGGAGGCGTTTTCTTCGATTCTATTACGATACAGCTACTAAAATGCTGTACCTATGCTCCTACGATGGACTTCTCCTTCGATGCCTGTCCAATGAAGAAGCAGCCGAAGTCCTTCAAGCGGCTCATGATGCGACTTGCGGGGCTCATCAACCTGGCTATAAGTTGCAGGATCGACTGCAACACATAGGTTACTACTGGCCAACCATGGCAGCTGACGCTGTCGACTATGCCAAAAAGTGACATGCGTGCCAGCTCTACGCCGACTTCATCCATACACCGTCGGAACCACTACATCCTACGGTCACCTTCTGGCCCTTCAAAGGTTGGGGCATGGACATTGTAGGACCAATTACCCCTCCATCATCGAGGGGACACCGCTTCATCCTGGACATCACCGACTACTTCTCCAAATGGGCAGAAGCAGTTCCGCTGACGAAAGTAAAGAGCTCTAGGGTGATCAGCTTCATCAAGCACCATGTCATCTACCATTTCGGGGTACCTCGAAGGATTATTCACGATAACGGTCCTTATTTCATCAGCCATGTTTTCAGCTGGTTCTGTGACAAGAATCGCATTCAGAACGTGGCATCATCCGCCTACATTTCGGCAGCAAATGGATTGGCCGAGGCTTTTAACAAGACTATAGTCAAGCTACTCAAAAAGGTCGTGTCATCTAACAAACGCGAGTGGGACGAAAAGCTCAGCGAATGTCTTTAGGCCTACAGTACAACAGTACGGACCCCGACGGGCAACACCCCGTTCTCCTTTGTCTATGGGAGCGAAGCGGTACTGCCTCTTGAGATCCATATACCCTCACTCCGTGTAGCAATCACAAATCAACTAATAGAAGAAGACAATCAATGTCGCCATCTGCGAGAATTGGAGGCACTTGACAAAAAATGTCTCCTAGCTCAGCAGCGCATTGAACTCTATCAAGCCCGTATATCACAGGCTTTCAACAAGAAGGTAAAGCAGAGGACTTTCCAAGTAGACGACCTGGTTCTGGCAGTCAGGAGGCCGATGTTATTAACTCACAAAACACCAGGAAAGTTCGAGTCAAAATGGGAGGGCCTTTCATCATAGAGACGGTATACTCAAATGGTGCTTACCGCCTCGCCCGATCAAATGGAAACTTGTTCATGATGCCCATCAACGATAAGTTCCTAAAGAAGTACTACTCTTGACATCTTTCAGATATGTACTTCCACCTCTACCTAGCAAGGGAGTCAGTATACCTGATCATCAGAGCTCACATATACCTCCTTTTCAGAAAAATCATATGCTTTCGGAACCCAGTTGTTCCATTGCATTCTATCTCCAGTAGAAGGACAACCCATCCATATTACCTCTGAGTTGCTCCTCTACGCCCTACAAAGTAGAATCTTGTGCTCCATAAGACTATGCTACCCATCATGTTTACCACGTCTACATTACCTCTGAGTAAACATCCCGTACAGACAACCCCTGTGTTGCAGTACATCAATCGCAGAACTTCTATTTCTACATTACCTCTGAGTAGTTCTGTATATCTCCCCAGAGTTACTCCTACCACGTCCATAACACCTCTGAGTAGGAAGATTCCAATATTTGAACCCCATATTTGCCAAGTCTACATTACCTCTGAGCAAACATGTCGGTTCTCTCAAACTTATTATCTGTACCTAACAACCAAGGTGTGCAAAAGATAATAGGTCCACACAAATCATAGGTTCATGACAACAAAAGATGAACACGCCATAAAATTCTTTATTGTTCATCTAAAAAGTAAAGGATTACATCCCCAGCATATAACAAAAAAAGAGAGAAGACTACAAATCCCTAGACATCATTGGGATTGACGGACAGCTCTTCGATCCGACGCCTCAAGTCCGTAGCCCGGGTCTCTGCAGTCGCCAGGACCCGACATTCAGCTTCCTGCCGCATCATCTCCACAGCCTCGGGAGCCGTATCGTTCTCATGCTTGGCGTCTAACTCCTGTCGTTGGTGAGTCAGAGAAAGAATATGGCGAGTAACAACTGCCTCTTCCTCATTGGACGAGATATGCTCAGCTTGGGCCCGCTCAAGATCTAACATAAGTTAGGCCCTCTGGTCTACTAAGAGGCAGATCCTGGCAGTAACCTCCTCTATACTTGCCCCCAATGAGGCCCGTAGCTCCATCTTCTTCTTGTGGATTGAGACAGTCTCTCTACTACAGCCTCAGCAGCGGCCACCTCGCCATCCCAGATGGCCATCGTGGCCTGAAAAGACGACTCAACCTCAGCAATCAACTTCTTCTGTTCTGCTTCTATCAGAGCAAAAAATTTATTCTGATGGATACTCTTCAGTTCAGAAAGACGCTGGTCGAGCTCAACCACCGATTCCTCCAGAATTACAGCCATGTGATCGTGGCAACGGTGCAAACGTATCAAACCAATGGAAGAGAGCACCATGGCTTTCGCCATCGCAAAACTCCTATTTGCATTCAACACCATTGATACGCCCTTCTGCAGTATCATGTACATTGCTTCAACAACAAACTTAACGTACTCATCTGTATCAGCCAGCACTTGAGGCATCATGACAGGAGTTGCAGGAGGTACTGTGATAGACGGCGGGCATGATGAAGACCCATCGACTTCAATCTGCGAGGCTGAACCTCGGACTCAGCAGATTTTAGTTTGCCGCTCTACATCATACTCTGGAGAAAAACAGGCGACTGATCCCAGATTTGCAATATTCTCTTTGAAGGTTGATTTAGTAGGATAGCAGTCTTCGTAGGATTAACCTCCTCTTCGAAATTAACCCCCATTTGGCAAAAAGAAGCTTCCAAAAGGACTTCATTCAGCAAAGGGATAGTCATCGACACTGACACAACAAAGACAAAAGTCAGGCAACAAAGAAACTTTAAGAAGACAAAGTATTAGGTGTGTCAAGCAGACTGGAGCAACATCAGGGTCTAAACCCACGTACATCAGCATTGAAGCTTCGGCACATCATCAGGGTCTAAACCCACGCGCGTCAGCATTGAAGCTTCGGCGGATCATCAGGGTCTAAACCCATGCACGTCAACAGTGAAGCTTTGGCGCATCATTAGGGTCTAAACCCATGCGCATCAGCAATGAAGCTTCGGCACATCATTAGGGTTTAAACCCATACGTGTCAGCAGTGAAGCTTCGACGCATCATCAGGGTGTAAACCCATGTGCGACAGCAATAAAACCTCGATGCATAATCAGGGCCTAAACCCATGCGCGTCAACGAAATAGACTCAGCGCATCATCAGGACAGAAGTCCATATGCGTCAGCAACGAAGAGTTAGGGCATAGCAACATGATGCAACTCATCCATGTGCTCCAGACTCGTCTACAAAGTTGGAAGATCACACCCACCTGTCACCGCAGGCCGAACATCAGCCAGAGTCTCAATGGCGATGGGAGTGTCCTCCTCGACGAACTCTGCACGCTCCTTCCCTTTGCCAGCACCACCGCGAGGAGTTTTGGGGGCCATCTCGTGAAAGAAGAAGAAGTTAGGGTTTTTTGAAATAAGAACTCTAAAAAAAAGCAAAAGAGAAGAAGAACTCTCTCTATCAAACGCCTATTTATAGGCTTGGGCATACGCGAAAACTGATGAGGAGTGACGTCAGCCACCGCTGGGGGTTTTGCGAAATAATAACTGCAAATAATCCAAAAAGATCATCATTAATCTTTTTTTTGATTACTTCGAAGCGTTATCATTTGCACTAACTGAGAGGAGCATGCACCCCATCACTGATGTGCGGAGTAATCATGCGCCCGAACAGTCATGCGCCCCGTTGAAGACACCACCATGCTTCTTATTCAAAGTATTCCAAAACTTGACAAAAAGTTTTGAAAACTTTGAAGGGGGTCTTGTAGAAGCATGGAATTTCAGGGCGCATCTATGTGTCAGAATTCCTATGCGCTCAAATACTACTCAGAACATGCGCAAAGAAACTCAAAAAAAGTACTTGGCACAGCAAGATAGCAAAAGTATAGACAGCAAAAGAAGATTTTTATTTTCATATAAAAGTCTATTACATGTCTAAAGAAAGGCTTTACAAAGGAGAACTTCTACAAAAAGAAAGATCCTAAGGCTACAGCCAGGCGCAGCAAACTGCCATGCGCCTCCCACCAGGCGCATCATCAGTCAGTCGCATCACTTCAGCATCTTAGTCAGGCATGTCACTTCAGTATCTCAGTCAGGCGCAGCCTTCAGCATTTCAGTCAGGCGCATCTCTTCAGTGTCTCAGTTACGCGTATCATAAAGTCTCAGCATATGCGTCTTACTTCGACCCGATCAAATGCTTCGACTAATGAAGCATTTATTGAGCAGAACAGGAGTGGGCAATCAACCCTATGCTAGCGGGAGGAATAGCTCTCCAAAGCCCAAGGAAGAGGAGAGCACCGCAGCTCCGATCCACGGCTAAAGGAGCAGCTTTCAACACAACCAGAATGGACAACACCCACTCTTGTAGGAGAAAGGGCTCTCCAAAGCCCAAGGAAGATGGGAGCACCACAATTTCGATCTACGGCTTTTCTAGCATAACGGAGAAGAGACTCGAGCATCCCGATCTTTGGATGCAACAGGCACCTTCCGCCTGCCTCAGAAGCCCTCGTCCCAGACTTTTGGATGTAACAGTCACCTTTAAGTGCATAAATGGAGACAATTCGCCGCATCTTCACCCTCGAGAGCATCTTGTCAACAGAATGTGCTCGAGTAAATAATTTTATTTGGGAAGACGTGAGAGTACGAGAAGCAAACTCTCTTCTTGCCACTATTTATAGGCCGGGCAAATCAAACCCATGCGCCAAGTGGCGGGCTCTCCGAATCCTGTGCAATAAATTTGTATTTATGGTGATGAACTTGACGCTTCGAATTTGGCCAAGTCAAAATGGCTATTTAAAGCACTTAAAAAACACAAAAGTCGGACCAATAAAGGCATGTCATGCAAAAGGATGCGCCGGTCAGACACTGCGTATCGTACAGATGCGCCCGTTGGTTCCAAAGTGCCCCGTATAGATGCGCCCAACAAAGCACTGATCCATGTGTCCTAATCAACATGGACCCATGCGCCCATTTTAGCTTGTCACCCATCAAGCAATTAATGCTCAAGTGACAGAGTTGGCAGCACGTCCCCTGAGGACTGGACAGTTAGCAACTTTTTCAGAAGATGAAGCGTTGCTAACATCAGCACCATCATTACTTTCCTTCGACGGTTACGACCCACGTGGCCGACCAACCACTCGCATGCGCCTCAGCGGCCATGCGCCTGAAGACTCGCATGCGCCTCAAAAGCTGTGCGTCCAGACTGGTTCGTGACTCCTGAAGGTTGTGAGCCAAAGTCTTCTCATGCGCCCAATCCCAGGCGCATCCTATCAGATCACTCTCCACCAAATCTGAGATCTTTGAGCAACGGACATGCGCCACGTGTTCTTTGACTCAATTCAGCCTATGAAGGGGTGCTAATCACCCAAGATCTCAGCAACTGAAAGATCCTCTCTCCTACTACGTGCCAGCCCACAAAAGCAGCATGAAGGATTCAACCCATGATGGTGCATCATCTATGTGCCTCCCGTAGCTCCAACCACGTGGCGTCCCCACGTATAGGCGCATCCTACATATGCGCACATGAGCAGCCAGTCTACAAACTATAAATAGAGGGATCATTTTTTTCTTACGGATCACGTAATATACATACGTACACAGACAGAAAAAGGCATCAGAGTTATCATCCACCAAGATCGAAAGAGACACTCAACGTCTTCTTCCCATCTGCAAACTCCAGCACCCAGAGCAACTCAGACCTTCAGAGAACCGAGAACCGTCGCCAGATCGTCAACGGAGTCAACGCATTACCGCTCGCTCCATCGATACAGGGACCCAGATAAAAAAAAGTATTCTCCTATGACTACATCTAAGTCCTACATTGTAACACTGTTCTATTTGTAATTGAAATTGCAATAAAAAGATTTTAATAGCAAACAGGGGTCATGTCACAACTTAGCCTAATTTTCCTAGTTAGGACACCGTTATGGCTCGACCTTCTATACCATGACTAATACACTAGCCAAAGCACGCAACTATAATATCCGTGCCATGATTTCTAGTCATCTTGCACTCCAAAACATAACCATGACTAAAGCCTTCTATAATAATAATTAATTAATTAAAAATTTATAAAATTCTAAAAATTAGCATTTAATTCAAATAAATAAATAAATAATATTTTTAAAATTTTGGAAAGAGGAGTTACAAATCTACCCACCTTAAAAGAATTTCGTTCTCGAAATTTAAAATACTCAAATTAAAATTTCAAAAATTAGAAACACTAAAAGTTTAAAATAACCTCATATTTCAAGATTACATTTGAAATCCTTTCCTAGATTGGTAAATTCTAAATCCACTAGGTTATAATCTCCTCAAAATTTAATTTCTCAAAAATATTTTATACTTAAATCCAATACTCAAAATTTGTCCCTTTTTTGTTCCAACATAATAGCTCTCTTCCGTTTAGAGAGTGCTTCATCATTAGTCTCTAGAAATAGCATTCTTCGAGTTACCGTTTTTTTCATCCATCCATACTATTTTGTATAAAAAATCATTCCTCCTTGATTGATGAGTAAACACACATTAATTTATTTTCCTTAATCCTTGATCCTCTCAATTCTTCTATCACTAAATCCTATAAATTCTATTTGCCACAAATACCATAAGATCATAAAAAAAACTTTCTAAAGATTTATAGTCTTGTTTCACTAAAGAGTTCTTCTAACCATTGTCTACTAATTTGGCCTCTAGTAATATCATCCTCGTCACAATTCAAGCCTGCTAACCCCTAATTATCAAAAACCAAACTGCTAATTAAGAACATCAACTCACCTTGGATCAAGCCACTCTATCAAAACATTAAATTCCTACAAGATTTTATCTTCCAAAGAAATTTTCATAATTTCATCTACTAATGCATGGTTGACTTAGAAAACTTTCAATAGCAAAATATAACTTATAGTTAGCAATCCCCTTCTTATCTACTAAGGCAATCCAAATAAGCAAACTAAGTAGCCCATTTTAGCTAAGGGGTACTTGTCTATAACCATCTAAAATATTCCTAACAAGCATGAACGTTCGTCCCTTCGAAATATGAAGAGATGAATAACAAGGATAGTGATGGCAAGGAAGAATAAGTTAATACAAATATGAAGGCCAAAGGCGATAATTGAATTCAATGAGAGTTTTCAAAACAATTATGGATTGAGATTCCTATCAAGTTTAGTCCTTACGCAGGCTCGCTCGGTACAGTAGCGTAACCGAGATGATATGCTCTGACCTGCATGGGCCACCAAACCAAACATCGTACTTAATAGCACCACTTCCCCCTAGGCAGAACGTTCATGGTGTCTCGACGTACTTGTAACTACCACTTTCCAACATAGGAGTATTTTGACAATTTTTTAGGTTGATTATTATTATTATTATTTTTATTATTATTATTATTATTATTATTATTATTATATATTAGTGGTTGTCTATAATTATATTAGTGTCAGTTAGTGGCTAGACAATTATATTTTTGCAAGTGTTAGTGTTAATTATTGTTAGTCATGACTTTAGCAATTAGAATTAATTAAGTTTATTTGTCATGAGAGGAATATTTCTTTTAGTTGTAGAGGTTCATTCCTTCAGTTAATTAGATTTCATTCATGACAAATGGAGAGGAACAAACTTGATATTTTGACATGACCAAAACCTTACTATAAGACATAATTTCTAATTAAGGTTTCATACATCCATTCCATTTCACTCATTAGCCTTTTTTCCCCAAAGTTTCTTCTTTCCCAAGCATACCCACTTTTCTACAAATTCCACTAAATCCTTTTCCAATTCCATTCATCCTCACCATCATGAAGGCCTAGAGCATTGGAGAGCACAAGGAGATCCATAGGAGAGGAGCTTGCTAGGAGATCGTGTCCGACTCATCCCTTCCGTGTCCAAATTTGGAGTTCTACAAAGGACGGACACACAAGTTGGATAAATCTCTATTCTTTACCAATTTCATGGTTAGGAACACCCATTGAACCCATAAAAACCTTTTCATAAGTGGATTTGACTTCCTAATGATAGATCTATGTATTATAAGCTTTCAATTTGGTAGATCTAGATTTTTATCATGAGTAGGTTAATTTCTATGCTCAATTTGTATTTGTTACGAATTTGTGACCACCAAGTGTTTGATACGTGTCCCAAAAGAAATTTTTGTATCCTTTTTGAGTCGAGATTGGGTGTATGTGTCCTAAATAGGATATATGGTGTTGTGTCATGGTATCTCATGATACACACGGTTGGATTTGGGTGGATACATGTGTTCTTTTGTCCAAAATAGCCCAAATTCGTCATAGTATACATCCTCGTTTTTAGCATCCATAGCAATTTAGAAATGTCATAACTACTAACTCAGGATTCCGATTAATCTTCTATTTTTTTAGAAGAATCGTATCGAAGTTAGCTTTCCAAATATATATATTAATAGGCCAAATTCTTCCTAAAACTTTCTGTAAAACTGTTTGTGCGCCAGGTGTCCGAAAGACGAACGTGTTTCAGTGTTTTTACGATTTTGAAAGATTTCGAGTACGAAAATGCAATCTGTTCGAAGTTTCAGAAAGTTGATACGAAGGGCTACAACATACTTTAATCCTAGAATTTAGTGAATAGGTCTAATAAGTGCAGTATTGATTTCAAGTAGAAAAATAACTATATGACATAGACATTTTGTGTATCCTATAAGCCTATGTAGTATGGATATCAAATGAGTATAGGTATCATAGGTTGTCAAGTATGTATATATATATATATATATATATATATATATATATATATATATATATATATATATATAACTTCTATCCAATTTCCTCTATATATGTTATCAATGAGAAAGCTACGTACACATTCTTTCTGGCTACCAATATTCTTCTCTTTCTCTCTCATTTCATAGTACGTTATCAGCATGACTGCTCTAGAAGTTTTAGGCCATCGCCAAAAATATCAAAGAGGAGTTTTAAACCACCACTACCAAGAAAGATCAAAGGTCAGAGAAGATCCAACAAGGTTCATAAATTAAATATTTTCTTTTGATAATAAATTTTTGCTATGATCTGAATCTCAAAACTAATATCGAAAAATATACCTTTATTGTTCACGGGTATGCATGTGATCTGTTATTAATTTTTTTTAGAATATCTTCTTTATATATCTCTGGACCGGGTTTTTTTCGGATAATAAAAAAATCCATCAGTTTTTCGGATATGTTGGTATATAATAATATTAGATGAATTGTGAATTTACCATTTTACCATCAACATTCACATATGAGAATGGTTGATGCACATTGTAACACCCACTTTTCAAAAATGAGGGTAATTTTGAACTTTTATAATTTTGATTAATCGATAATAAGATTTAACTCATGTTGTGATTTTTGGTAATTTTTTAATCAATTTAAAACTATTTAAAATGTTGAATTGTGATTTTGTTGGTTAAGTAGTTAATCCCTAGTTTTGCTAAGCTTAGAGACTAACCATGACCATGGGGACCTAACCATGTAATTAGAATGACTATTTACAACTTTTTAGGCTAAGGGTATTTTGGTCATTTTGTAACTTTTGAATTATTTAGGATTTTGATTAATTGGTGAATTTTAGATTATTTTAATAATATTTAAATTGATGTATTATGATTTTGGTCATTTTTATATTTTAATATTTGGGAAAATTTTATATTTTTAATATTGTTTTTATTGGATTTGTTTAGTCGGGTTTGAGTTTCGTCTCGTTCCGACTTGTATTGTGACCCGGGTAGCTTGAACTCTAGATGAGACCCAATATTAAGTTAAGCATGGCTCACAAGACCCAACATTAAGTTATTTAATTAAACTAATTTTTATCATGTTAGAATGGTTAAGTTAGAGACTCAAAACTAGATCATTTTGACCCTAAACTTGAACCTACTCTAGACTTAACCATATGAGACTAGAGAGGGGCAATTAGGACATTTTCTATTAGCCCTAATGGACTCTTTATAGCAGCCACCTTTAGGGGAGAGTGACTCATTTCATTCATTACAATCTTACCTCTTTTATTTTTCTTTTGTTCTTCCCCAATTTTAGAGAGCCTTGCCATTGATTTGATCTCCAAATCAAATCATTCCTTCACCAAACCTTCCCTCAATAATTCCCATTCTCCAAGGGAAGGGTGCTACCAAGGATTGGAAGAGGAGTGCAAGGAGGAGTGTCCACTTTGAGGGATCTTCGTGTCGGAGCCGTGTCCTAAAGGATTTTATTGGGATTCCACTCCCAATAGGTAAAACCCATCCTCTAAATCGATTTTCTTTGCATATAAATTAGTTTTGAATCCGTAGGATCCATCCTCATGCATGTGTCCCATTTAGATTTAAATTTGAGGCCATTTGGAGCTCTCTTGAGGATTTTAGATATGTGTCTTGTGTCATACTTGATAGATCCCAAATTAGGACACCCCATGTGTATGTATGTATGTATGATAATAGTTTAAATAAATATTTAAATTCGGTTTTAGAATGGTTAGAGAGTGGATTGATCTTAGTTAGGATGGTTAGAATGAGTTTCATTTGGATATCTATGTTGGTATCCAAGTATCTTGGTCAACCCAAATTCGTCATAATATTCATCCACATTTTTATTAACAAAAGCAACTTAGAAATGTCAAAACTTTTAGCTTAGAATTCCGATTTATTTCCTTTTTTTTTAAAAGAACCGTATCGAAGTTAGATTTCCAAATATATATTTTAATAAGCCAAATTCGTTCTGAAACTTTCTGTAAAATTATTTGAGTGTCAGTTGTACGAAAGACGAACGCGTTTCGGTGTTTTTGCGATTCCGGGAGCTTCCGGACACGAAAATGCGATCCGTTTAAAGTTTTGGAAAGCTAACACAAAGGGCTACGACATACTTTAATCCTAAAATTTAGTAGAGGTCCAATTGGTACAGTATTGATTTTAAGTAGAAGAGTGACTATACGATATATGCATTTTGTGTAACCTATGAGCCAATGTAGTATGGATATTAAATAAATATAGAGTATATAATGCATGATATGTTAGATAAATGAAATGATATATATATGATATATATTATCTTTACATTAATGTATATATATGGTTGAATGCAAGCATGTAGGAATGCAATTAATATAATGCATATAAGCAATGCATGAATGAAAGAATGATATAAAATGTACGCATGAAAGTATATAATGAATGCTAGATATGAATGCAAGATATATATGTAATGATAGATATGAATGCATAATGTATAAATATTATAATGTAATATATAATAATAACATGTATGGTAATGTAGAGTATATGATGCAAGCATGAATGAATGGAGAAAATACATGTATATAGGTAATATAGAATGTAATATATGAATGCAAGCATGCAAGATAATGTATTGTATTCATATATGATGTATTCAACTTAAAGATAATGTAATATATGAAGGAAATGAATGATAATATATAACATGATATGTAAGGTAATGCAAAGTATGAAATATATGATGTGTGCATGTTTGTATGTCTCTATGTTAATGTATGAAATGATATGAATATACAATGTATGCATATGTATAAAATATGTAGGTAATGCATAGATGCATGAATGAAATGAATGTTTGCAATATGTTAATATAAATACAAGTATCTAATATGCATGAATGTAAGTATAATATAATACAAGTATACATGTATGTATCATGTAAATATAATATACATGATATGTATGTATGCATGTATACAAGGTAAGTATGTATGTATGTATTTCTATAAACTGAGTTAACCTATAACCTTTTACACACATGCATTCATACACCCTTTGACATCATGTATCCCATGTCACATACACCAACCTATCACTAAATTTTAGAACATTAACACATATCCTTTCACACACATGCCAAACACACACATACTCACTTACTCTTTTACCTCACTTTTTCTCTCTCTATATATATATGTATGTGCCTATATATATAGCTTTCCTATATATATCTATGTATATGAATATGTGAATGTGAATAATATATACATTATATGACTAAGTTTTTGTGCCTTGTTAGCTAATGGTTTAGTTTTGTGCTTGGTTTAGCAAGTGACTTAGGCTATGAGTTAGTAGCTATCTTGGATACTTGATTTGCATATACTTAGTTTGTTTAGACCTAGATAACTTGTTTGACCTAATTTAGACTTTTAGACCTAGTTTGACCATAGTTGACCTAGGTTTGACTTTCAGGGTTGACCAAGTTGACCAAGAGTTGACTTTGGTATAGATTGACCCAGAATCATGTAGAATGCATAGTAGAACTTCATATTACCATTTTAGACTTGTTGTGACTTGTGCTGTTCTGATTATGAGCCAGACACCTCTCCTCGGACAGTATATTTACTTTGGACATTCAGACATCAGGCGAGTACATTCTCTGATCATTTCATATCATGTTAGAATTATTTTTCTACTTTAGATTATCTTACTTGATGCTGTCACGTTGGAAACACGAATTAGTACTATATGGATCCTTTCTTGAGATGTTATCCCCTCAAGGAGCATCGGATACTACATGTTCTGTACGTTTCACGTACATTGTGTATCACTATGCTTCATGGTTCATTGATCACTTGTGACATGTACTCTCATGATCACAGAGTCTTCCTTGAATCATCCATTTATGGGCATTCCCAGAATCACCCATTTATGGGCCTACCATTGTCACGCCCCGCTCTCGTAGGAGCGATCGTCCTCGCTAAGGCGTGATGTCGCACGAGCCTAGATTGCGCTCGTGCAAGGCAGTTCCATAACGGCCGATTACATCGGCGGCGACGGGGTCGTCGCACAGAAGTCCCAAGCAAAAACATTGAATACATTACAGCAGAATTTAAAAAAGAACACATAAACACAAGTCATTCAAAAGAAGCTCTTTTATTGATATTGAACACAAGATTACATTTGTGGGTGCAAGGCCAAATTACAAGTCTCTCGTGCTCACTTTTCTCTCCTTTATAAAGTCACTCTCAGCTCTCTCTCTTGATTACAATGCTTGAGTCAGCGGAAGCTTCGGAAGGCAATGTCCATACATTATGTCCTGTATAAGTCTTCAGATCACGCGGCCGCATGCTTCGACTCGCCAAGGAACTCCATGTCTCGACGCATCAAAGCGAGCTCCGCGCCACGAGCTTCTACCTGTGCCTGCACATGAAACACTGTGTGGGTGTCAGTACCACTGTACCGGTGGAGTGAGCTTCTCGTTGACCCATACATAACCGACACGTTTCATTTACTTTGTGCAGCTTAAACCCTTTCAATTGTCTTTCTAGTCTTGCCTTAGAATGCATTTTAAATAAGATGTCTCGGTCTATACTTAGCGATGCAACGACAAGGTCGTGCAACGACGGGGTCGTGCTATAATGCCAACGTGTGTTTCGATCGAGGCGGTGCCTCATCGCTTAGGTACTTGACCGAACTACAACTCGGGACGGCAGGGTCGTGCCACATTCTATTTGCTACTTAGATATATTCGAGACAGTGCTATGCCGAGGAGCAACTTACGCGAACTCAGCCGTGCCAAGACCTTTACTTAAACTTCTGCGTCACTAGACCAATTCTCGTGCCAACGATTCAAGTGCCAAGGACGGCAATGGAAAGACTCGTGCAGGCCGTGCCTCTAGACCTTGCTTAGACTTGTCCGTGCTTCAAGATGAGGCCGCGCCTCGCAAGTTATCAAGACTTATCGTGCTACCGTCTTGCGGCGTTCCTGTTAGACCCATTTTCTAACTTAGACAAGACTTGCCAAACCTAACATCGATCTCATGGACATCCCGACGCCATCTATCTTGCCAAGCATGGTGCCTATGCTGCAGCCCAGTCTTAGGCCCAGACCTTGTGTTACCGACTAGACCTGCATTCAAGCTCTAGACCCAAATCCAAAGGCATACACGCGGTGTGCCGCTATTGCCGACACATCTACATGAGTGGTCACTAGCAATTTTAAGCTATCTTAGACTGGCTCGTAGGATATCGGTCTCGTCCCTACACGGGTAGCTAGCTCGGAGGCGCCGAAGTCTCCCATGTGGTTATCCAGCATCTAACTTTGAGCCACTACTCGCTTCTCCCGGGCCGAATGATCCCAGCGCCCCGATGATCACTCGAGAAGACTACACCTTGTCGATAAGTTGCCCAATAACCATGCATACTCGATCTATCCAGTCTATCCAGTCCTTTCTCAACATGACCATGCATTCCTTCTTTCTATCGAGACTTAACGAGACTCCCAAGCCGCAGGACCGATCTCGTGTGCGGGATATATCAAGACTTAGCGAGACTCCCAAGCCAGGGGACCGATCTCGTGTATAGGACATATCATGAGTTAGCGAGACTCCCATGCCAGGGGACCGATCTCGTGTGCGGGACATATCAGGACGTAGCGAGACTCCCAAGTAGCGGGATCGATCTCGGCGACAACCAGTCGCGTGGACTTACTTTGTTCGTGGCAAGCTTTTCACTAAATCCACCATAGTACGTGCCTTAGACAGACCAGGTTCTATAGGCAACGCTAACGCTCAGGTCATATACTTAACACGACGAGCCTTGTTCTCAAGGGGCTACGCGACTTGACAATCGCAGATAGAGCAGAACAGTGCTAGAAATGGCTTGATAGCCCAGCACAATAATTGTCTAACTTATTCAGGCAACGACTCGACGAGCGAGGGCTACGCCGAGCTCCGCGTCAAGGGAACGTGCTATGTACGGGGTCGACTTGAACAACAAAGTTCGTGCCTAGACTTAGCCAACGAGCCGTGCAAGACGACTTAACTTACGGAACGTGCGAAGGCTATGCCAAGCCTTGCGGGATAGGACCGTGCATGCTTTGTTAAGCATTCATGTGGGCGACGCCTATGACTTAGGCTGATTTGAGTGTCGGGGCAACATGATGGGACCGTACATGCTTTAGCAAGCATTCACACAGGCGACGCCTATGACTTAGGCTATTTTAAGTATCGGGGCAACTTAGCAACTTAAGCCAACGTCCTTCTTCCAAGCCACGGGATCGAAGGATTGAGTGTCATTTGAAAGCACGCTGAGCCGACTTCTATTTTGACCGTGGGACCATTTTCCATATTCTAGGACATTTCGACCTGACGGGATTATTTCCTTAGCTATGTGCGTTCGTAGCTTTTAGATTAGCCTACTTGTGCAAGTTGAAAACATGCGCATTATAATATGAAGGCTAAGATGAGGCAAGTTTACCGAAACTACCCCACCTGTGCGAGGAGTCGCCTCGGACGAGCGAGCCTTTGAGCAGCCGTTGCAAGGCTAAGTTCCAACGCCATTGGCTTTTCAATTTATCCGATTGACTTTACGGGACGGGGTACTACAACATACACCACTCAGAACAAGTCTCGTCCTCGAGACTTTCCTGAAGGCAAGCCATCCTATCATTTCTATGGCCAGGACTTAATCGTACGCACTTCGCCTACGCGTTTCCTCAATTCCGTGCCACGCTCTCACAACTATCAATCTTTCCGTTAACATGATTTTAAGATCTCGACACACTCCCATTTTTCAAGTCTTGCTTGAACTTATTGTATCACTTGGCTGGATCATGCACGCATTCCAAGCGTCCCCAAAATACATGCATTCAGCCAAGCCGTATGATAGAGAATTTGTTATTCTCACTCGAGTCGCATCGTGCACATACCCAAGCGTTCCTGAAATATATGCAGGTCAGCCGAGTCTCGTGAGCAAGGTTTCATATTTTTATGATTCACACTATCCATTCAAACCAATCCTCAAGATCAATCTTCGATTGATAACTCTTACAACAGGGGCGTTTCGCCTAACCGCTAGGCCAATCTTTGCGAGGCTAAGTCAATGTCAGGATTGGAATCATAGTTCCCCAACAATAATGCCAATACTGACCCCAATCCTAGGGTCAAACCAAAGTCGGTAGTACGAGATTTTCTACCCAAGCTCGCATCACTCAGATTTCTAAACATCGAACACGATCACCTATTCGTATCAATGCATTCGTTGTGCGTATTCGAATCCATTCTTATCACCAATTCTAACTAATTCATGTATTCGATCAGGAGGTCGTCTAGCTCGACAATACGTTGTGCTCTAATCTCATGCGAGTTCGATTATCCACGGTGATTCATGAATCACCATGCAACACTCCCGCAGAATAATCATTCTCATCGGGGCGTAACTCTTGTTTGAGTTTTAGACTAACTCATTCTCGATACGCAGATTGGACCTACTCAATCCTCAAATTCAACCGTCAAACACGCTAGGTCATTCTCGAGTCTACCTCCACGTCAAACCACAAGTCGAAGCAATCAGATTGCCATGCCATCCAAGTTCAATCACTCCCGCTGTATGAATCACCATACCAGCGCTCACGCGGAGTGATCGTTCCAAATTGGCGCGACGCATGTGCGAGGCTGGAGTTGCGCTCGCATAAGACAAGAATGTCGAAGTTGTGGTTATCGACGAAGCAAATCCAAATATTTTCATTACATCCAATCCAAGTTCGATAGTCCGACCGTCATTCATTCAACTAGGAAATCCTCGAGCCAAGTCTATCGCTTTCCTCGATCATTTCAATATCCCGAGTATAGCATCCATCGGAACAATGATATTTGCACGATCGTCATTCGCTGAGTCAGAGTACCCCCGAGTTATCGCATATCGATCTTTGATACGCCTCAATACCATCGACGATATGTGTAACCTGACGATCTTCCTTTGCAACCAATTTCGAGTCGTACATTGATGCTATCGTTCGAGTTAGATATTCTACCATTCCTCGATATTCAAGATCAAGTTTGGTCGCGATTTCTCAAGCTCGTTTCAAGATCATTTTTCAAAACTCAAGTCACGTTTCATTTGCATCAATCCGATATCGTACGCACGATCCTCTATGTTTCCTCGATCAAGACCATTCATTTTCATTTATCGTTTCGAATCACTTCGATATCGTTTTCTAACTCACGTTGCCTATTCGCAAGTCATCCGAACGAGATGCTCGTTTGGGACATTCGAAGTTACGACCAACTAAGCGTGACGCGTTCTAATGCTTTGCACGATCGCATCGCCTCGTTGACATACTCGTAATCCTCAATATTTGCTCGAATGATTTCCAAGACAAATCATACACCACTCGGATTCGAGCCATCCGATCTAGTCCTCAATCACGTTCGCGTCATGTACTAAGACATCCTTCGGATTCGTTCGACGAATCCCTAGCGTAATCGCTCACGTCGTATCGATGCGCTAGGTCGATCGTACTATTCCTCAAACTCCAAGTCAATCTTTCGTATACGCCTAAGCGTTTGTTCGATAGCGTTCATATCGATACACATTATAAGTGCATCTCCATTCCCGACCGGACGATACTTAATATCGCTCGTAACTCGTTTGTACCAAAAGGTTGAGGTGCGCGATACGTGACGCAACTTAGCCAAAAGGCCGTGCGCATGGCTATTCCGTACGGACTATATTCGAGTTTGCACACTCAATCGCTAGGGTCGATGTAGGATTAGTTAGGCACGCATGCGACATATTAACTTAGCATGTGTTTTCTATTGAGTCATGTTTAACATTGTTCGGCACAAAGGCCATTGCCTATCGATGCGTTTGATTGAATGCTTATACGAGCTTTTGAAAATATTTAGACTTATTGTATGGACATGCCGAAGGACGTTTGAGAGAGAGCGCACCAACGATATCATGTTGCTAAAGCACAATTCAGAGTTGGCGGACAACGGAGTTAAAGAATTCAATCGATAGTCCAAGGACGTAAAGCCATGCTCTGATACCATTATGTCACGCCCCTCTCCCGTAGGAGCGATTGTCCTCGCTAAGGCGTGATGCCGTACGAGCCTAGATTGCGCTCGTGCAAGGCAGTTCAATAACAGCCGATTACATCACCGGCGACGGGGTCGTCGCATAGAAGTCCCAAGCAGAAATATTGAATACATTACAGCGGAATTTAAAGAAGAACACATAAACACAAGTCATTCAAAAGAAGCTCTTTTATTGATATTGAACACAAGATTACATTTGTGGACGCAAGTCCAAATTACAAGTCTCTCGTGCTCACTTTTCTCTCGTTTACAAAGTCACTCTCTGCTCTCTCTCTCTTGATTACAATGCTTGAGTCAGCGGAAGCTTCGGAAGGCGATGTTCATACATTATGCCCTGTATAAGTCTTCAGAACATGCGGCCGTATGCTTCGACTCGCCAAGGAACTCCGTGCCTTGACGCATCCAAGCGAGCTCCGCGCCACGAGCTTCTACCTGTGCCTGCACATGAAACACTGTGTGGGTGTCAGTACCACTGTACTGGTGGAGTAAGCTTCTCGCTCACCCATACATAACCGACACGTTTCATTTACTTTGTATAGCTTAAACCCTTTCAATTGTCTTTCTAGTCTTGCCTTAGGATGCATTTTAAATAAGACGTCTCGGTCTATACTTAGCGATACAACGACAAGGTCGTACAACGACGGGGTCGTGCTATAATGCCAACGTGTGTTTCGATCGAGACAGTGCCTCATCACTTAGGTACTTGACCGAACTACAAGGGACGGCAGGGTCGTGCCACATTCTATTTTCCACTTAGACATATTCGAGACAATGCTATACCGAGGAGCAACTTATGCGAACTCGGCCGTACCAAGACCTTTACTTAAACTTCAGCGCCACTAGACCAATTCTCGTGCCAACGATTCAAGTACCAAGGACGGTAATGGAATGACTCGTACAGGCCGTGCCTCTAGACCTTGCTTAGACTTGTCCATGCTTCAAGATGAGGCCGCGCCTCGCAAGTTATCAAGACTTATCGTGCTACCGCCTTACGGCCTTCCTGTTAGACCCATTTTCTAACTTAGACAAGACTTGCCAAACCTAACATCGATCTTATGGACATCCCGACGCCATCTATCGTGCCAAGCACGGTGCCTATGCTGCAGCCCAGTCTTAGGCCCAGACCTTGTGTTACTGACTAGACCTGCATTCAAGCTCTAGACCCAAATCTAAAGGCATACACACGGTGTGCCGCTATTGTCGACACATCTACATGAGTGGTCACTAGCAATTTCAAGCTATCTTGGACTGGCTCGTGGGATATCAGTCTCGTCCCTACACGGGTAGCTAGCTCGGAGGCGCCGAAGTCTCCCATGCGGTTATCCAGCATCCTACTTTGAGCCACTACTCGCTTCTCCATACTCGATCTATCCAGTCTATCTAGTCCTTTCTCAACATGACCATGCATTCCTTCTTTCTATCGAGACTTAACGAGACTCCCAAGCCGCAGGACCGATCTCGTGTGCGGGACATATCAAGACTTAGCGAGACTCCCAAGCCAGGGGACCGATCTCGTGTGCGGGACATATCATGAGTTAGCGAGACTCCCAAGCCAGGGGACCGATCTCGTGTGCAGGACATATCAGGACGTAGCGAGACTCCCAAGTAGCGGGATCGATCTCGGCGACAACCAGTCGCGTGGACTTACTTTGTTCGTGACAAGCTTTTCACTAAATCTACCGTAGCACGTGCCATAGACAGACCTGGTTCTATAGGCAACGCTAATGCTCAGGTCATATACTTAACACGACGAGCCTTGTTCTCAAGGGGCTACGCAACTTGACAACCGCAGATAGAGCGGAACAGTGCTAGAAATGGCTTGATAGCCCAGCACAACACTTGTCTAACTTATTCAGGCAACGACTCGACGAGCGAGGGCTACGCCGAGCTCCACGTCGAGGGAAGGTGCTATGCACGGGGTCGACTTGAACAACAAAGTTCATGCCTAGACTTAGCCAACGAGCCGTACAAGTCGACTTAACTTACGGAATGTGCGAAGGCTATGCCAAGCCTTGCGGGATAGGACCGTGCATGCTTTGTTAATATTCATGTGGACGACGCCTATGACTTTGGCTGATTTGAGTGTCGGGGCAACATGACGGGACCGTGCATGCTTTAGCAAGCATTCACGCAGGCGACGCCTATGAGTTAGGCTATTTTAAGTATCGGGGCAACTTAGCAACTTAAGCCAACGTCCTTCTCCCAAGCCACGGGATCGAAGGATCGAGTGTCATTTGAAAGCACGCTGAGGCGACTTCTATTTTGACTGTGGGACCATTTTCCATATTCTAGGACATTTCGACCCGACGGGATTATTCCCTTAGCTATATGCGTTCGTAGCTTTTAGATTAGCCTACTTGTGTAAGTTGAAAACATGCGCATTATTATATGAAGGCTAAGATGAGGCAAGTTTATCGAAACTACCCCACCTGTGCGAGGAGTCGCCTCGGACGAGCGAGCCTTTGAGCAGCCGTTGCAAGGCTAAGTTCCAACGCCGTTGGCGTTTCGATCGCAAGGCCGAGATTACAATCACTCAAATACACTCGTCTCACATTACAAATCACTCTGCTCTCTCTCATCTCTCGGTACAATGCTTAAATCCAGCGGAAGCTTCGGAAGGCGATGTCCATACATTATGTCCCGTATAAGTCTGGTCTTCACGCGGCCGCATGCTTCGAATCGCCAAGGAACTCCGTGCCTCGACGCATCCAAGCGAGCCCCGCGCCACGAGCTTCTACCTGTGCCTGCACATAAATACTGTGTGGGTGTCAGTACTCAACTGTACTGGTGGAGTGAGCTTCTCGCCCACCCATACAAAACCAACACGTTTATTTTACTTTATGCAATACAAGCCCCTTTACGATTGCCTTTCTATTCTTGCCTTAGGATCGATTTTAGGACCGACGCCTTGGTCTATTCCGTGTTTCTAGACCGACACCATGCCTTGCACTAATAACGTACTCGTACTTTACCGCTAGACCTTCTCGTTTTATTAACGTCAACTTATCGTCTTGTGCTTGCCTTTCGTGCCATACTCTGGGACGTAACGACTCCGTCGTGCGGTGAACTCGTTTCGTGCTTATCTCTGGGGCAGTGCCTCCTCGCTAAGTCTTGCCTTTACTTGTGTTGTGACGACGCGGCCGTGTCTCGTATTGCGAGGCCGAGCCCAGCAACTCAACGCAACTTAACCAAACTTTGCCCTATGGCCCTTCTCGACTTAACATGCAACGACTAACCAACTTGTGGAACCGGTGTCGAGAACTCAAGTACGACGCTATATCTCGTACCGAAGCACGTGTCTTTACGTATAACCGAATCGTAGGCTTTTATAATATCTTGGGTGCAACCGAGCACATCGTTTCACCATTCAACGCATACCGTGCTTATACTTTCTTTGTTACGACCGATACCGTGCATGCGGATTCGCCGCTTAGCACGCCAATTATCTATATGAAAGGCCACTGGCATGATAAGCCATCGCGGACATAGCTCGGGTAGGCGGCGGGTCCTTCGATGCAAGGTAGCTAGCCCCGTGGAAAGCCCCCAACTACCCACGTAATAAAAGCATGCACTGCTATAACGTCTACCTCCTAGGACGACTGGGCCCGGTGCCCCGGCGTATAACCAGTCTAGGCAGAAATCCTTGTCGATAAGGTGTCCAATGACCAAGCACCTATGAGACATCTAGACTCACGTAAATGCATGGCCTACTTGTTGGTACGACCGGAACCATACATAGCAACTCGTGCTCTAAATCACACTTTGGCACAACGTGCCTCGGGACCGCGAGACTCCCAACCGAGGGACCGCCTCGAAACACCTTAACGTGGATAGGAACGCGAGGCTCCCAACCGAGGGACTGCCTCAAACTTCTTTGAACTCGAGAGAACGACTACTATGTAGCCTTCCAACTTAACTTGAACAAACATGTTCCTTAAGTGCCATGGACCGTGGCTAACTTCACATCGTGCCAATTGTGGCTCGTGCCTCAAACTGACTTCCATACTACGCGACGCTATCACCCAAGTCATACGTTATATGACGGACCTTGAGATCGTGGGACTATTTGACTTGACAACCGCAGAAAGTACGGGACGGCACTTGGAATGACTTAGGTCGATCGGCATAACTTTGCCTAACTTGCTCAAGCCTACAACTTAACCCAAGGGACGAGCCAAGGCTATGCCAAGCCTTGCGCAGTAGAAACGTGCATGCTTTATCGAGCATTTACGCGGGTGACGCCTATGACTTAGGCTAACTCATCGTTTGTGTCGAATACAAACTTTTTCTTCTCCTAAGTCGCGGGACGGAGGATCGAGTGTCATTTTCAAAGCACGCTGAGCACCAACTCTAATCAGACCGTGGGACGTTTTCCATGTTCTAAACTCGATTTCGATCCGTCGGGATAATTCCCTTTAGCTATGTGGATTCGTCTCTTTTATCATTAAGCCTACTTGTGCAAGTTGAAAACACACGAATTATTAAGTGAAGGCTGAGATGAGGCAAGTTCACCGAAACTACCCCACCTGAGCGATGTCTTCGAGTCGCCGTTGCAAGGCCAAGTCCGAACGCCGTTGGCGTTTTGATTTCTCTGATTGACTTTGCGGGACGGGGCACTACAACCATGTATCACCCCTTGTGGGCCATTGCATGGATCATAACATAACCTGGCTGGATCCTTGTGTATTGATTGGGGTACAGGGGAGTGGAAGTAGACATGTGAATAATATTCAAGTAGTGTAGTTCCCAGAATCACTCTATAGTATAGTTCCCAGAATCTTCTATGCCATTCACATGTTTATATTGTACTCTGACTCACTAGCCACTGTTAGTTCTCTACTTATAGTAGATATTTCTATTACAGTTCTCTCTCTGTTTATATTCTGTACTTTCTTTCAGTTTCCTGTATCTTATTCTTCTGCATGATTATATTTTCTAACCTGCTATGATCTGTTGAGATGTATTGTGCTCGCTCCTGTCATGACTGGACCTGTTGATAAATTTTACAGATAGCCTGGAGGTTGCCTGCTAGCCTAGAGGTGACACGGTAGAGGTTGTATAGTTAGTTATTTCAGTTGTATTGAGTTGTATTTATTCTATGGATTACTGTATTGAGATTTGAGATGTTTTTTGGGTTTGTGTATCTTAGACACTTAGACTTCTATCTGTTGTATTTATTTTGGATTTTATATTTTACCTATCTTATATCTTGTTCTACCTTAGTTGTGATTGAGACTGTATCTGCTATGTCACCTCCACTCGGAGAATATATACTGTACAGGTACCTTTATATTGTTAGATGTTTGACCTAGGACAGCGTTCTACCGTCGACAGTACGGCGTAGGCTGGACGTACCCACGTCTCGTGCCCTTACTTTAGGGTGCGGGTCGTGACACGTTTTTAGTGGTAGCCCATGCAGGTCAAGTTTATGTAGTGGTATTCGAACTAGAGTATCACTACAGCATGCAGTACAATTAGGATATTTTTGAGGGTACTCAATCACACTAGGAAAACTCTTAATCAGATTCTCTTATCTAAATTGTTGCTTATTGACTTCCCTTGAATATAAACCATCCCCCTTTGAATTTTTTCTTCATTCTCAGAAATTGCTTTTTGTTTTAATTTGTCTTCACGATGGTTATGAAGACACGATCTCATCGCTCCGGTCCGGGGAATACTATCGATAGGCTGGCCACCTCTCGTCCTGTTCATCAGGGCCTCGAGACTGCATCTCCTGTTGTGCCGACTCAGGTTGGCATTTCTGCTACATTGGAGGTGCACCTTCGTCTGTACAGAGACCTTTTCCCGTCATTCCTGATTTCTCTAAGCAGCAGCGGTTCATACAGCATCATCAGCAGACCAGGAGAAACCAGCAGGGCGAGCTATCGTCAGGACAGTCGAGGATGTACAGACCATTAGAGATCTTGTTGCAAGTTTCTTTCTTCTCTATTCCATTTCCGCAATTGTCTCTTATAACTATCTTGAAATTTGACTCCATCTGTTCCTTGTTGACTGATCAATTTGTTCTGTTGTTCTTGTGTTATGTTTGCTTTTTTATTCTGAGAAAAAAAATCATATGGGCTAGGTCACCTCAGTTATGGGATCTAGAATCTTCGATAGTCATGTTAGCTGGCATAGTGAGGACATATAGTCAGATTTTGGACCTATTTCTCGGGTGTAGAAATTTAAGGTTTTTGCTGTCACATGCGGCAATACGAAAATTTTAAATACCATGAACCTAGAGGTATGTACCTTAGTCAAGGACTCTGTGATTATCGTAGCCTTGCTTACTAGTATGACGAGGATTTGGAGTACCATGATTTTGGATAGACGCATATGATTATCAGATTGTACCTTAAATGCTCTTGAACAAGTTTTCTCTACTTTTGTTCAGTCTTTCAAAAAAAATTGTTTTGTTTATTTTGTTTGTTTTGTTTCTCATTATTTAACTTAGGTGTAGGAGTAGCTTTAGCTGTATTATAAACCTTTGTGTAACTTCTTACTATGAATCTCTTCTTAAAATAATGAATCGATGATTTTGCTAGACCTTATCTTGGATTTGATATTATAGCTCTGGTTTTAAAATGGTTCCTTCTTTTAAACAGATAAGCAGAACAGATTTTATCATTATTTCCTTCTTGCTATTTTTTTGTATTAAATAATAATAATAATAAAACTGTCTTGATTATATCAATCACCTGCTTTGCAATCTTGGTAGGAATCTAAATGTTGGTCTTGATATATAATTTGATTTTTATATTGGGACATGAGAATATATATAGTGGACACATAAACTTTTTCTGACACGTATGCATGCTACACTTTGATTATCAACCCATCTAAATACATATTAATATGTTGTTGATGTTTAAATTCTCAAAACCCCAATATTCTGATATAGTACAGTATCAGAGACTGGTTCTCTGCTTTTCCAGTTTAAATTCGTAATTTAGACATAAATTTCATGTTATTAGGACATTACTGCACATGTATCTTATATACAAGGTTTCAATTCTTAAAGAAATTGGTTGAGTTTTATGTTTGAACTTGTCAAATATGAGACTGTGTGCATATTAACCCTTAATACTAGATTTTAAATATTAGTTCAAATTGTTGTTTTTAAATGTAATATTTTGAGGTATATACATTGTTGTATGTAGGGATATAATGTTAGGTTTCATATTTTTACATGTTAGGTTGTGATAAACATTGGGTTGGTTTGATGTTCGAATTTCTCCAAAATCCTAAAACTAAATACATGTTAACATTTTTCACATTGATTTTAAATGTTTAGTTCAATTTCAGATTTAATATGTAATGTTAAACTGAACTGAATGATTGAAACTTCATTTTAAGTTATAACTCATGTACTCTTGACACTCTACACTAATGTACACTAATGTTCACAACTGCCATGTAAACCTAACCCTTTATCTCTATGTTATGTTCATATATATATATATATATATATATATATATATATATATATAGTTTATGTATACATGTTATAATGTATATAGATACATAACTAAATCTCTACCTCTCTATACATATAGATATATGTATATATATGGTTAGCCATGCATGTTATGAGTAAATAGGTTGTGCATTGTAGATTGTTTAACCAATATGTCATGAGTAGTGTAACTTGACAGCTATTGTTTTGAAACCCAAATCCTCCTATACACTTTCATGTATATTTCACACACACACACGTCTACTATCTAACCCTATGAACATGTCCACATACACCCATACACACACTAACCACATAACCTTTATATAATGCTAGCTTTTCCCTCTCTAACGCTCTATATATATATATATATATATATATATATATATATATATATATATATATATATATATATATATATATTGTGAAAAAAAAAGAAAAAAAAATATATATATATATATTGTGATTGGATTTCAATGCAATTGACTTTCATTCTTTAACTTTTGATTTTGATTTTGATTTGAATAGTGCCCCTATATAGATAATTGGTAGTTATTTTATTTTATTTTCTGATAAGTACCAGTTTTTGTATAGGATGGTAGATTGCCTTACAGTTTTGATGATTTATTATTTATGTATCTTTTCCAGTTTAACACCCCCGATTGCTTATATGTTTGATACTCTATGACCCTTTTGGTTAGCATGACTAGTTTACCTAGATGAGACTTTTACTACCACCATATGCCATGACCCTGTATGCCATCCTTTTTAATCGTATGATTTGGGTAAGTTCTGAGACCATGATTGTTGGGGACGAGACTCTAGAAAAAGTATGACCATCTTAATTTCGAGGATGAAATTCTTCTAAGGAGGGTAGACTTGTAACACCCACTTTTCTAAAATGAGGGTAATTTTAAACTTTTATAATTTCGATTAATCGATAATAAGATTTAACTCATGTTGTGATTTTTGGTAATTTTTTTAATCAATTTAAAACTATTTAAAATGTTGAATTGTGATTTTGATGGTTAACTAGTTAATCCCTAGTTTTACTAAGCTTAGAGACTAACCATGACCATGGGGACCTAACCATGTGATTAGAATGACTATTTACAACTTTTTAGGCTTAGGGTATTTTGGTCATTTTGTGACTTTTGAATTATTTAGGATTTTGATTAATTGGTGAATTTTAGATTATTTTAATAATATTTAAATTGATGTATTATAATTTTGGTCATTTTTATATTTTAATATTTGGAAAAAATTTATATTTTTAATATTGTTTTTATTGGATTTGTTTAGTCGGGTTTGAGTTTCGTCTCGTTCCGACTTGTATTGTGACCCGGGTAGCTTGAACTCTAGATGAGACCCAATATTAAGTTAAGCATGACTCACAAGACCCAACATTAAGTTAGTTAATTAAAGTAATTTTATCATGTTAGAATGGTTAAGTTAGAGACTCAAAACTAGATCATTTTGACCCTAAACTTGAACCTAGTCCAGACTTAACCATATGAGACTAGAGAGGGGCAATTAGGACATTTCCCATTAGCCCTAATGGACTCTTTATGGCAGCCACCTTTAGGGGAGAGTGATTCATTTCATTCATTACAATCTTGCCTCTTTTATTTTCCTTTTGTTCTTCCTCAATTTTAGAGAGCCTTCCCATTGATTTGATCTCCAAATCAAATCATTCCTTCACCAAACCTTCCCTCAATCATTCCCATTCTCCAAGGGAAGGATGCTACCAAGGATTGGAAGAGGAGTGCAAGGAGGAGTGTCCACTTTGAGGGATCTTCGTATCGGAGCCGTGTCCTAAAGGATTTCATTGGGATTCCACTCCCAATCGGTAAAACTCATCCTCTAAATCGATTTTCTTTGCATATAAATTAGTTTTGAATCCATAGGATCCATCCTCATGCATGTGTCCCATTTAGATTCAAATTTGAGGCCATTTGGAGCTCTCTTGAGGATTTTAGATATGTGTCTTGTGTCATACTTGATAGATCCCAAATTAGGACACCCCATGTGTATGTATGTATGTATGATAATAGTTTAAATAGATATTTAAATTCGGTTTTAGAATGGTTAGAGAGTGGATTGATCTTAGTTAGGATGGTTAGAATGAATTTTATTTGGATACCTATGTTGGTATCCAAGTATCTTGGTCAACCCAAATTCGTCATAATATTCATCCACATTTTTATTAACCAAAGCAACTTAGAAATGTCATAACTTTTAGCTTAGAATTCTGATTTATTTTCCGTTTTTTTAAAAGAACCGTATCAAAGTTAGATTTCCAAATATATATTTTATTAAGCCAAATTCTTTCTGAAACTTTCTGTAAAATTATTTGAGTGTCAGCTATACGAAAGACGAACGCGTTTCGATGTTTTTGCGATTTCGGGAGCATCCGGACACAAAAATGTAATCTGTTTAAAGTTTCGGAAAGCTAACACAAAGGGCTACGACATACTTTAATCCTAGAATTTAGTAGAGGCCCAATTGGTACAATATTGATTTTAAGTAGAAGAGTGACTATACGATATATGCATTTTGTGTAACCTATGAGCCTATGTAGTATGGATATTAAATGAATATAGAGTATATAATGCATGATATGTTAGATAAATAAAATGATATATATGTGATATATATTCTCTTTACATTAATGTATACATATGGTTGAATGCAAGCATGTAGGAATGCAATTAATATAATGCATATAAGTAATGCATGAATGAAAGAATGATATACAATATATGCATGAAAGTATATAATGAATGCTAGATATGAATGCAAGATATATATGTAATGATAGATATGAATGCATAATGTATAAATATTGTAATACAATATATAATAATAACATGTATGGTAATGTAGAGTATATGATGCAAGCATGAATGAATGGAGAAAATACATGTATATAGGTAATATAGAATATAATATATGAATGCAAGCATGCAAGATAATGTATTGTATGTATATATGATGTATTCAACTTAAAGATAATGTAATATATGAAAGGAATGAATGATAATATATAACATGATATGTAAGGTAATGCAAAGTACGAAATATATGATGTGTGCATGTTTGTATGTCTCTATGTTAATATATAAAATGATATGAATATACAATGTATGCATATGTATAAAACATGTAGGTAATGTATAGATGTATGAATGAAATGAATGTTTGCAATATGTTAATATAAATACAAGTATCTAATATACATGAATATAAGTATAATATAATACAAGTATACATATATGTATCATGTAAATGTAATGTACATGATATGTATGTATGCATGTATACAAGGTAAGTATGTATGTATGTATTTCTATAAACTGAGTTAACCTATAACCTTTTACACACATGCATTCATACACCCTTTGAAATCATGTATCCCATGTCACATACACCTACCTATCACTAAATTTTAGAATATTAACACATATCATTTCACACACATGCCAAACACACACATACTCACTTACTCTTTTACCTCTCTTTCTCTCTCTATATATATATGTATGTGCCTATATATATAGCTTTCCTATATATATCTATGTATATGAATATGTGAATGTGAATAATATATATACATTATATGACTAAGTTTGTGTGCCTTGTTAGCTTATGGTTTAGTTTTGTGCTTGGTTTAGCAAGTGACTTAGGCTATGAGTTAGTAGCTATCTTGGATACTTGATTTGCATATACTTAGTTTGTTTAGACCTAGAATAACTTGTTTGACCTAATTTTGACTTTTAGACCTAGTTTGACCATAGTTGACCTAGGTTTGACTTTCAGGGTTGACCAAGTTGACCAAGAGTTAACTTTAGTCTAGATTGACCTAGAATCATGTAGAATGCATAGTAGAACTTCATATTCCCATTTTAGACTTATTGTGACTTGTGATGTTCTGATTAGGAGCCAGACACCTCTCCTCGGACAGTATATTTACTTTGGACATTCAGACATCAGGCGAGTACATTCTCTGATTATTTCATATCATGTTAGAATTATTTTCCTGCTTTAGATTACTTTACTTGATGCTGTCACGTTGGTAACATGGATTAGTACTATACGGATCCTTTCTTGAGATGTTATCCCCTCAGGGAGCATCGGATACTACATGTTCTGTGTGTTTCACTTACATTGTGTATCACTATGCTTCATGGTTCTTTGATCACTTGTGACATGTACTCTCATGATCACAGAGTCTTCCTTGAATCACCCATTTATGGGCATTCCCAGAATCACCCATTTATGGGCCTACTATGTATCACCCCTTGTGGGCCATTACATGGATCATAACATAACCTGGCTCGATCCTTGTGTATTGATTGGGGTACAGGGGAGTAGAAGTAGACATGTGAATAATATCCAAGTAGTGTAGTTCCCAGAATCACTCCATAGTATAGTTTCCAGAATCTCCTATGCCATTCACATGTTTATATTGTACTCTGACTCACTAGCCACTGTTAGTTCTCTACTTATAGTAGATATTTCTATTACAGTTCTCTCTTTATTTACATTCTGTACTTTCTTTCAGTTTTCCGTATCTTACTCTACTGCATGATTATATTTTCTAACCTGCTATGATCTGTTGAGATGTATTGTGCTTGCTCCTGTCCTGACTGGACCTGTTGATAAATTTTACAACTAGCCTGGAGGCTGCCTGCTAGCCTAGAGGAGACACGATAAAGGTTGTATAGTTAGTTATTTCAGTTGTATTGAGTTGCATTTATTTTATGGATTACTGTATTGAACTTTGAGATGTTTTCTGGGTTTGTGTATCTTAGACACTTAGACTTCTATCTGCTATATTTATTTTGAATTTTATGTTTTACCTATCTTATATCTTGTTTTATCTTAGTTGTGATTGAGACTGTATCTGCTATGTCACCTCCATTCGGAGAGTATATACTGTACAGGTACCTTTATATTGTTAGATGTTTGACCTAGGACAGCGTTCTACCACCGACACTATGGCATAGGCTGGACGTACCCACGTCTCGTACCCTTACTTTAGAGAGCGGGTCGTGACACACATTAGGATTACTTGTCATTCTGAGTAACTACATTGAATTTAATAATTTATTTATGTTTTCGACTTACTGATCTAAAGGCACTTTTCCCAAATGATTATATTCATGTTATATTAATTATTTCATGTCAAAGAACATTATATTTAAAATCTTTGCATTGAATTCCTCAAGTCTGAAACATGTTTTATGATTTTTGAGATACTAACATAGATCTATATAAAATCAAGATCAAGAACCGAAAGTTATTAAGTCAGAGACAATTAAAAGGATTAATGATCAGCCTATATCCACAAGCCCAAGTGACACATATATTCTTGCTTGTAGATATTTTTCTTTGTTTATGTGTTGTAACCCGTGGTTCTTTTAGTATCGATCATGCTAACAATTTAGCATCAATTTTTTTTGTACATGGCAACATATACAAAGTCAATGGATAAACTAGTCTTTATGTAATCTAGGAACTAGCTGCTTGTTGTCCATCTCGTTGGTCTTGGTCTAGCACTTTCATGTGCTTTATTTTGAACCCAATTGTTCTAGATTAATTCATGCTTTGTTTGAAAAAGGGACATATATCAAGAGGAAAAGATTTGAAGTTGATTAGGCATGTGTCTATTCCAGCAGTTTAGATTTTGTTAGCAAGTGTTGGAGTTTTATATCTAAGATATTTTTACCTCAACGATAATGCATGCATATGCATTCAGAAATACTTGATCTTATCAAAAGAAAAATATTCTTCCAATATCTAATTTGTTTCCTACATTTGGTACTAGTGTTTAATCTACATATGTCAAGTGAGTCATACAAGGAATATGTGATGAGAACAACTTGATGCCTTTACTATATATTGAATTTGCTTCTTATCAGCTTCTTTTTGGCATTATAATCAAATGTTAATTTGAATGAGGTTTTGATGGAAACATAATTTGGTGTCGACTTGATTTTATAATTTTATTTTCTCTAATTGCTTGTAACATTACAACTTAATGTACAAGATCCTCGAGCAAATTTCTAGAATTATGTTAAACAATTATACTGTTAGAGATGTTGTCATTTGTAATAATATGATAAGTAACATGTGGTTGACTTTAAATAGTTTAAGAAATGATAGAATTTATTGTCAATATTTAGATTTATTATTGGATGATCTAGATTGAAATTTGCATGTAAAAACTGTGATATATGGGAATTTAAAAACTTGATCATTGTCACTCTGATATTTATAAATATGGATAAAAAGAAAAAAAAAGGATGGTACTTGAGATGGCCATGTTGTATCACGGTGCATTATGAATAGTTAATTACCAACTATGTTGCAAGTTTTCGATAACAATAACCACATATGAAATGCTAGTCTTGACTTTGCTCCTGCAATAATTGTCTTAAACATTATGTCATTATTTCGATGTCTTTCACCTGATATAAGACTGGATTTTGGAAAAATATTATAATTTTTATCATTTTTGTATAAGATAAGTTATTTGCATGCTTGAGTTTTGTACCACCCAATTGGGTGCATGCATGACAGATATTGCGCAGCATGTCCGCGGAATCCAGTCGTCCGCAAAATATTTTGCAGGTCGTAGCAGATTGTTGGCCCCCGAAAGGCCATAAATTTAATTTTGGTATTATAAGCTGTCATAGACCTGGAGTTCTATGTTTAGAATAAATTTCAATGAGCTATGAGCATCCCTATTTTTTATTATTGATTTCATTGGACACAAAAACACAAGCTTCTGAAGGTGAACTATTGTTATCCACTATTTCATTATCACAAGTCTCGAATGATATTTGTGGAATGCCTAAATAAGACTCACAATATACTCATGGGGTTTTGATATTCTATCAGTTTAGCTTTAATATGCTTCGTATTATTCAAACTTATGATTACTTCACACCAAGATATTGCAAAATGTTGCTTATATGCTTAAAAATATCAATAAGAGATTGGAATGATACATAATATGAACACATCACCAAGCTATAGATGACTAGTTCCATGATGACAATTATAATGCTTTAAGAGATGAAATCTAGTACATGGATATTGATATTTTATAGTGGCATTTTAAAGTTGCAAACCTCTTAAATTAGAAATTTTAAAGTTGGTGATATACGGTTGTCCTATCTGTAGGGTTACTACGGATGCATTATTATCCTACCAACTATCATAGACCTGAAGTCTATGTTTAGATTACTATTGATTAATCATATCTTTATTTGTAACTATTGGTAATATATTGCCATATCTAGAAACTATAATACATGGAAAATAAACATCGTATGCATGACTGATAGTACTACGTACCAACATCATCCTTGAGAATAGAATATTTTCCTCCAACAAGAATACTAGTGCGAAAATAGTATCCATGATAGCTAGTCATGCACATTTATTGAAGGCTACGGTAGAGTACACTTAAATTTACCCAAGGAAACTCACTCATATAAAATGTCTTATACTCTCATAATTCCAAAAGAAAATTATTAAGTTTTAAGTACATAAGGACAAACGTGGGTATTATATTGAAACTATGAGTGAGTAAATATAAAGAATACATTTATAAGAACCAGGAGTTCGTCCTAGAGAACCAGAAGTTCGTCGAAGTTCGTCCTAGAGACCCAGAAGTTCATCCTAGAGAGATTATCCAGCTAGTCACTATGGATACGCATTACTCACATTAGGGTTGTCAAGTCACATATATCAAGGATAAGTTTTTTTTAAATTTGTAGCATACATCCTTGGTCTCAAGGATAAGTTTTTTTTAAAAAACCATAAATCCTGAAGATTGTATATGAATAACTAGTAGCATAGTCTTGAATTGCATCTCTTTTAGATGGCTTATGTTGGTATTATTTGAAACTGTAATATTGGCATCTATGTTTTGTAAATTATTATGTTCATCTTCTTAGATTATTAAATCTTCTAGACATGAGATATTTTTGTGATAGAAAATTTTTGTGATCTGTCACGTTAATAAGACATAATTTCCGCCGTTAGGGGGAGATAAGAAGAAGATAAATTATCATTCTACAAGAACGTCGTGAATTATCGTTCTATAAGAACGTCGTAAAGCATCATTCTAGAAGAAAGTATTGCATCATCGTTCTCGAAGAACGTTCTAACGTATTATTCCAGAAGAACATGTCATGGCATATTTCTAATTTATCTAATCTTGACTAAATTAGAAAAAATTATCATTTTCTTACGTTTTATTATGCTGCATAAATAGCCATACGATCTATAGATTTATTTTCTTATAGAAGTACTAAAAGAACCAAATAAAGACAGCAAATGAATAAGTTCTTTTGTAAGAACGCGTAAGACCTAAAGATTCTAAATATTTAGAACCTCGCGAAGAAGAAGAGACCGAATAATATACACACCCTAATGCTCTTGAAGAAGCAGCTCCCGAAGAAGCATCTCCTGTAGAGAAAAAGTTTATGACGGTCCGGAAGATGTCATGAACCAAAGATCAAATTTCTCAAAGTATATCGCTCCGGTAGAGGATATACCTCAGATTCCAGAAGAGACTGAGAAAGAGGTACCGGTACCCATGAAATCTATGTTTTATACATAGTTAAGGAAAATTTGGAATCAAGAAGTTTGTCATAAATGACATTATTAAACAAGAATAAGAAAGGTGATAAAATTAAAGGATAGACCACGAATAATCTAATGGAAAGATGCGATATCTCTCGCAAGATGTGGAATGTTCAGTCCTAAAGTACAAAACCCAAAAAAGGAATAAACCCGGTAGGTTTTGAATGGGTGTCTGTAACAAATAAGAGATCCAAATGTATTGAGCAATTTTAGCTCGAGGAATCCCGAAGGATCTACAAAATAACCATATATGGATTAAACCATCCAGAAGAATGTGATAGACTCATTGAGTTTTTAAAGAAATTCCTGAACGGATTCTTTAAATGGTCATCTATAAGAGTACCTCCTGAAGAGAAGATCTTCTGAAGAGATAAAAGATATGATAATATCTCCCGAAGAGATCAGAATCTCTTGAAGAGATTGGAAATCTCCCGAAGAGTTCGGAATCTCCCGAAGAGATCGAATATCTCCCGAAGAGATCGAATATCTCCCGAAGAGATCGAATATCTCCAAAAGAGATTTGAATCTCCAGAAGAGATAAAGGTAAATCTCCTAAAGAGATCTCATATAATTTTACGTAAAGATGAATCTCTGGAAGAGATACACTATAATCCTCTGTAGAGATTTAACATAAATAATATCCCTATAATGGTCAGGTCAATAAGATCCATTACGAGCAAAAGAACATGTTCTGGGTCCTGGAGCACCCTATTTAAAATACAATTTCTTTATTGTCATTCACTCTGCAAAATACTTTATGTGAATCTGCTGACATGCATATATACACACATATACTGGAATGACATAATTCATATTAATTATCTTGATTAATGTTTTTTTATCTAATGAGATATACATATGAATGATATTTATCTGGTACTCATTAAGAAGATACCACAAGCAAGGTATCTTTCAAAATAATGTTGCAGGTATTTTTTCAATCATCGCGATAATTTCATCAAAGCAAACAGAGAATGTACATGGCTATGTTTTCAACACTTCAATACATCAGGGGGACCAACGAGCTTTCAGAAATCACAAATAAAGCCTGCAACCTCTTCATATGGTATGAGTATAAATGTATAGACAAATACAGTGTTGGGGTAAGATGTAATATTTAAATTGTATTAGGGGTTGATTTTTTATTTTGAATTGATGTAAGAACAATAATGTAATATTTTTGAGGGGGAGCATCATATAGATGCAAGCATCCTGAAGATGCTAATGGAGATATCTTGAAGCATGTCTTTGCACATTGTACTCTTTTCCTTCGTTGATATTTTTTCCATTGGTTTTTTTCCTTCGATTGGTTTTTAACGAGGCAGTGTAAGTCACACCCACTTAGATTCCTGAAGACTCATATTCCTGAAGAATATTATTGTACTCTTTTCTTTTCTATGGTTTTTTCCAACGGATTTTTCCTAGAAAAGTTTTTAATGAGGCGTTAATTAAAGTGGGCATCCAAGGGGGAGTGTTGTGATTTGGATAAACCCAAATGTTGTTGCCCTTATCCATATCTACAACAACTTCTATCACATTCCCTCTATATATGTTATCAATGAGAAAGCTACGTACACATTCTTTCTGGCTACCAATATTTTTCTCTTTCTCTCTCATTTCACAACAATATATATATATATATATATATATAACCTGAACCCCCTCCATTTATTAAAGACGGCTCAACGACCGCAGACAAGACCGTATACAAGGCGCAAAATGTCGAAGCCTATACAGGTATACCACAAAAGGGAGGAGGGAGAAAGTAAAACCAAAAATCGGGGCTACAGGGGTAGCACCGACCAAAAAGCTCTAGAACTGTGGGAGCACAGGGTGCTCCGCTTCCGACATTGTCGAGCAATTTCCCGAAAGAGTTGGTTCGCCGAGTATGGGTTACCTTCGTATCTCGCTTTGTTGCGATTCTTCCATATGACCCAAGTAGCTGTCGCTGCGACAATCTGGTGGCCGTGGAAAACGGAACCCCAGGAGGCCAGAAGATCGTGGAAGCGACCGTCGCCCTGCTCCATGCTGAAAAGTTGGTAAAAGGTGGTCCAAATCTTGTCCGGCAACGACCCTGTCGAAAAATATGATCGATGGACTCCGTCTGGCGCTCGGAACAGCAGGAGCAAGCTGATGCTAAGCTAATCCCGTTGGTGTTGAGGATGTCGTCTGTGGGAAGTTTTCGTCTGAAAACTCTCTACAATAGGAGGGACCACTTCTTGGGGATGCAGGAGTGCCAGTAGTGGGCAATAGGGAGGTGAGGCTGACCGGCGCCTTGGATGGCGATTCTCGCAGACCTCACGGAGAATGCCCCCGAACCCTCGAGGTTCCATCTTAACACATCAGCCTCATCACTGATGCGTAACCCTCTCTCTCGGATGCTGTTCGCCGCGTCGTTACCGGACCACACGCGGATCTGCTCCCAGTTCCAGTCGTCGATAGGGAGGGGGTTCCACAGGTCTCTGTTCCTACAATCTCTCTGGGCCCCAGTAAGACATGGGATCATGTTGTCACCAACCCATCGCTCAAGGAATGGGTTCGAATTGCCAGCTCCCAACTGTAGTCTCATCGTGGGCTCGGCCAGGTCCCGACCGCACAGGATGCGACGCCATGCCGCCGAGGATCTGCAGTTGGAGATGGCCGTCGACGGATGGATGTTCTTGAAGTATCTAGATTTCAGAAACCTGCTCCATAAGTTGTTTCTCATACGGAGGTTCCACCAAAGTTTCATCGAGAAAGCTTTGACTATGTGGTTGAGTCTGGTGAATCCCAGACCCCCTTCGCCAGTCGGATGAGCCATGGATTCCCAGCTAGCCCAGTGGTGCTTATCATGGTCGTTGCTATGCCCCCAAAAGAAATTACAAAAGATCTGTTCGATCGAAGAGAGAACCTTGATGGGCAGAGAGCACGCTGCCAGGGTGTGGATGGGGATGGAGGAAAGAACGTGGTTGATGAGGATCATCTTGCCACATGGGGATAAGGTGGCGTTATGCCACCCTTCCAATTTCTTCCTGATTCTAGAAGTCAGGTCCTCGAAGATGCTGGCTTTATACCTTTCGTACACCAACGGGCAGCCGAGGTAGGAGAACGGGGGCTTGGCAACCTTAAAGGAGGTTAAGGTTGAGAGTTATGAGGAGGGATCTACATCCCCTCATTTTTGCATCCCCTATGCATCCCCGTGATAACACCAGTTGGATCTTGTTTAAGTCATCTAATCTTAACCGTTAAAAAATTAACGGTTAAGATTAGATTACTTAAACAAGATCCAATGGATGTGAAAGAGGGGATGCATGTAGGATACAAAAGTGAGATGATGCGGATCCCTCCTCTCTCTTTGTATATATATATATATATATATATATGTGTGTGTGTGTGTGTGTGTGTGTGTGTGTGTGTGTGTGTGTGTGTGTGTGTGTGTGTGTGTGTGTGTGTTAGTTAGTATGTATTAGTATTGATACAAGTGGTTATCAAGTGAGCCAAGTATAGATAAGTTATATGTGAAGATATTAAAGTTTGGCGGCAAGGTACTAGTTTGATACTTGAGTACCATAAGGGTATTGGTATCATGACACTCAAGTATCATGAGTAAGGGTAAGTGAGTATTGGGACTTGAATAAGATATCCTATTTGATATCAAGTATTAGTATTAGAGTTAGTTGGATAAGTATCTAGGTGGATAAGGTATTGGTCAAGATACTAAGATATTGGGTATTAGAACTAGGTAATTGGTAATATCAAGATGTCAAGTGCCAAGAGTAGGATGAGTGAGTTCATGTGTGTATGGTTGATAGGGTATGGTAAGCATAGGATATCATGGAGTAATTTGGATAGGTAATAAAATAGAAGGGTATATTGATATATAGGTATATATGAAAAAATATTGCTATAATCTATAGCTATACATGTCATAGGGTAAGGATATATGTATCTTGGTATCAATTGTAGGTAACCTATGATACATATCTATGCATATATGTGTTAAGATTCAAAGGTAGAGATCTATAGTATAAGTACATATAGAAATAAGATACTAGAATACATGTTATGCTATATAAGATATAGATAAGATAGCCATGATATGGTGTAAAATGTGGGATGCTTAATGAATTAAGGTATCATGACATATCATAGTATAGGATATGTCAAGTATCAGGTAGAACATGGTATCCTAAGGATATGATATGTATATATGTATATATATATATATATATATATATATATATATATATATATATATATAACATAAAAATATATATATATATATATATATATATATATATATATATATATATATATATATATATATACATATACATATATAGATATCATATATATGTATATATAACATAAAAATATATATATATATATATATATATATATATATATATATATATATATATATATATATATTTATATATATATTTATATATATATATATATATATATATATATAAAAATAAAAAAAATAAATATATATATATATATATATATATATATATATATATATATATATATAGGTAGTTAAAGCAATTCTAAGGATAAAGGTAAATACCATAGTAGCAAGGTACAACGGGTATTTATAGGATAGCAATGGTACAATATCATATATGTATTTTATATATATAACATACAGATACCAATATTATATGATACATAGAGATATAGATATATATTTATGCGTATAGTATAAGGGGTATATTATACCATGTGGATATGGTATAGGAGTATCTTGGTGTACTATGACATGTAGGGTATATAGATATATATAGTGTATGAGTAAGGGAGTAACCTAGTAGGTAAGTGTAGACAAACATGTGTGATGGTATAGTACTGGGTAAATGGTTAGGAATATGGGTCTATAGTAGGATATATGGATATATATATATTATATAGGTAAAGGGTAAATATTAGATATGAGTAAAGGATATACTAGTATATGTTATAGATAGGTAAAGTGTCACGACCCGCACCCGCTTTTCGGACGCGAGCTCATGAGCAAGCCAGCTACGTATCGAGCGGACTCCAGCCCGACTCGAGTATGTATAAGCTGTCAAGGTCATGGGTATCATGTCTAATCTAAACTGTATCTCAATCCACAAGAATCAAATAAAACAAGAATGAACAATTATGGGTCATGGTCTGCAGCCCATTACATATTGTTCGATTAGACTCCAAGAATGATATGAGTCTATAAAATAAGCAAAAAATATCATGGGACTGAATATAAAGCACGAGAGGATAATAAAGAAATATCACCAGCAAATACCTGTATCATGCATCGCAATCCTCTACCATCCCGCTCTGCTAACTAACTCCATACAATCACTAATCCTGAAGAGATCACAGGTCCTCAGAGGACTAGCAAGATACATAAAACATGTCTATCTAATCGTTTAATCATGTAATAATATAAACAGGGTATGAACAGGATCTAGACATGAGACCAACATGTGGCTACTGACAGGTAACTATGAACACGGATACGGGATCAAGTATGCATAAATGAACTGCTGGAAGATCAATGGAATACCAACCCTCGCCTCGAATGTAGACTCGCATGTCAGTTTCAAGACAAGTCACCCTTGTCCCGTATGTGGACTCGCAGGTACAAATGACAACCCTCGCCCCGTGTATGGACTCGCAGGTTGTGGGAAAGACAAAGGAATAGCAGTTCACTCACACATACTTGCAGACACGACTCAGTCAAGATACAGGTGAAGACACGGTACAACTCAGTCATGACACAGGTAAGGACAACTCTAGCATGATCTATGATGTAAACAAGCCTAGTATAACTACACTATTAAGTCATAAAATACCGATATACAAGCAAGACAATAAACTGGTAAATGCGGTATCATATAAATCTATAACAACCAAGGTAACTCAAGATAACATGCTACAATATGTGTACTATAAGCATGAAAATAAACTGTAGAGGGAGGCAAGGTATACTTGCCTGGTGGTAGCACGAAGAGCCAACAATAAACCGTCAATCGGTACACCATAAAGTCCAAAATCCATAAATGTCTTCGAAAGCTGAAATAAATATTACCAATATTCACAGAATAGTCAAATTAGCTAGGACTACTTGTCCTTAAGTCCAATTCTGAGCACAGGGACAAAACGGTAATTTTGAGCAAAAATGATGTCCGCCGTTGGACCTGCTTTGCACCGAAAAGCGTGTCAGAGTCAATGGTCTCTAAAATCATCAAACTACAAGTCTAAGGATGTGGTTTGATGATACGAACCCAACGGTATATCTAATTTTGGATTCGCAGGGGCCGTGCACAAAATTGCCCGTTGAATCGAACCGTAGGACCTGTAAAACGGTGATCCAATCAACTCTCTCAGAATCGGACCAAACTTGGCATACAGGACCATAAAAATGATACGGTCCTGTTGGTGCAAGTTTCGTCTCAATCTGACGAACGTGCACGAAGTAATTAAAAAATTTGCACAGAGGCCGATACGGTAAATTTCGACGGATACGCATCAAATTCGTCGCGCACACGCGACCAATTTAAATTCCGTCAAAGCCCACACAACCACGAAGCCGTTACGCACCTTTCGATGCTTTCGGTTCGCGACCACGTCGTCCAGATTTGCGGGACGCACGTCGTATCGAAGGTTTTTTTTTCTAGTTTTTAAATATTTTAAAAACATTTTTTCGCTAAACTTCGGAACCGAATAACTTCATGCATATTTCCTGAAAATAAGAACTACCAGTTGGGTTTTAATCTCGTTTAGGTTGTCTACAACTGTGTCAAGTTAGATTCTCAAAAACTCTAATGTATAGGTTGTAAACTGGCATCCAAGTTGGGGTTCGAGAGGGGTTTCCTGTCCTGTTTCGACAGGTTTTTCGGGAACTTTGGGTCCGACTTACGAAGCGTGCAGTGCAAAGTGAATCGAGGTAAATGAATCAAAACGAAGGTGGTTAGGTTGTAGTTGTACCTGAACAATCGGAACATTAATCGGTGGAGAAACGAGGGAGATACGACGTCCCGAACATTGCCGCGGCTCCTGCCATTGCTGCTGTCATTGCCTCGGCCCCAAGCCGCGCGAGTGATCGGATCCCCGCGTCTAGCCGGCCTTCGGCGGCGCACGGCGGTGGAGCGTGGAGATCGGGACTAGGTTGCTAGGGCTTGCGCGTGGGTGACGACGGTTAGGGTTCGCTCGATTTTCCTTCTCTGTGTTGAGCTCCCGATTGTATCCATCTATCGGCTGTGCGCTCGGGTGGGGATTAAATATGCCATTGATTTTTTTTTTTGGGTTAGCTGTTTTGGGTTTCATTTGGGTGGCTGGCTTGCTGGGCTGATATTGGACTGTGGGGACTCGGTTAGGCCGGGCTGGTGAGGCTTGGCCTGGCTGGTTGCATCTCTTTTTCTTTTCTTTTTTAATTTCATAATTACAAATATATCTACAAATATCTAAGTACGTGTATATATATATATATATATATATATATATATATATATATATATATATATATATATATATATATGTATATACACACACCTTATATATATCTATATCTTCGCATATACACATATATATACACATATATATTTATATACATATATATATACATTTATATACATATATATATATATATATATATATATATATATATTTTTTATATACATATATATATATATATATACATATATATATATATATATTATATATATATATATATATATATATATATATATATATATATATACACACACACACATACACTATTATATTTATTTATATATACATACAAATACACACGTATGTAATAATTATTTATACATACATTCACATTCATACATGTACATATATATATATATTATATATATATATATTTATATATATATATATATATATATACACATACATAAAAAAAAAAAAAAAATATATATACACATACATTTATATATCCATTTATCTGCTCTCTCTCCATATATATATATATATATATATATATATATATATATATAAATATATATATATATATATATATATATATATATATATATATATATATATATATTTATATATATATTATACACACACATATGCATTTATGTATTTATATATAAGTACACCTACACCCATATACATATATATATTTATATAAAAACTCATACACACATATATTTATTCTTTTGATAAAGGATAAATAAATAATAAAAAATAATAAAAAATAGTTTATTCTCAATAACCACAATAATAATAATATTATTAATAATAATGAATCTACTAGTAATTAAAATAATTTAATAGTAGCTCCTGGATAGACATATCATATACTCCCATATGCTGGGCCCCAGAAAATCGTATAAATATTCTAAAACGCTATTTAATATTAATAATACCTATAATTTACATATAATAAATATTTAGAAAATAATTGCCAATTCCTAAAATATATACAAAATCTTTGCATTTACCAAACATGTCTACAAGACCGTATTTGGCCCCACTACATGTCTACATAGGCTTGGATTTGACTTGGGTCTAATCTGGACAGCTTCGATACAACCGGGTTCCCGAAAACTCAATAATATAATTAAATAATAAATAAAATCTTCGGTAGGGTTAAGTCGCAATTTGGTCTGGTTTTCCTAGTTAGAACAATTCTGTGACTCGGCCTTCCCCTACCATGGCTAAACACTAGTCAAAGCACGCTACTACACTATCCATGCCATGATTCTTAGTCGTCTGGTACTTCAAAACTCAAACAAGGCTAAAATCATCTACAATAATAATAATTATTTATAAAAATCTAAAAATCACTATTTAAATCAAATAAATAAATAAAAAATATTTCAAAAAATTTTTGGGAAGGGAAGCTACATAAAGATAATGGTATATGTAATAGGCATTGGGTACATCCATGGATATATAAAAGGTAAATTGGCTAAGGTAATCCTAGATAGTAGGTAACTAGTAGAGATGTAAGATATATGTATTTGATACTTGGTAATATTAGCTAGTATGGCTAATAACTTCAAGATATGGACCTAGAAGCAAGGTATTCACTAGTATAGGCTAGAAAATCTAGTTTATCCAAGGTATTGACCCTAGAACTAAGATGTTGACTAATAGTTAAGATATTTGAGATACAGACTAAGATATTGGGTAAATGTGGATACAAATTAAGATATCGTGATACAGGGTAAGGTAGATAGAACCAATCTATGTTATATACGTTGGATTGGAGTTGCATGGTTGAGATTAAATGACTTAAAATGTGGCGGGGTCTACATCTTTTAATCTCAACCACTAAATTTTAATCCAACCTATAAAACATATGATGGTTCTATAATACAAAACCAATCGTCTGGTTTTGAAATATATATATATATATATATATATATATATATATATATATATATATAGATATATATATATATGAGGTCGCAAAACTGTCACTAAGACGTCGTAAAACTGTCGCAAGTTTCACGGACGGAGAAAAGACGTTGCTAATCCGTCGGTGGGTTTTTGTCACCAATTCAGTCACTAATTTGTCCCTCCAGCGACCACGTACCGAAAGAAATTTCTTAGCGGCATTGTAATGTCTACTCCCAAAATATATGGGACTAGGAGACGTATAAATGCTAGCTACGTATCGAGAGAACTCCAGCCCAACTCGAGTACGTATAAGCTGTATAGACTATGGAAATAAGTTTAATCATGGCAAGTCAAAACTAAATCTCAATCCACATAAACTAGTAAACATCAAGAAGGAACAATATGGTTCGTGATCTACAGCCCACTAACATATGTGTTCAATTAGACCCAAAGAACATGATAGGTCTATAAATCTAGGCTATAATAGCAATAAGATATATGGTAATAAAGATAAATATGAAATAAAGATAAAGAGAACCAATATTGATACCTGAATCATGTAGACAATCATCAACCACCTCCCTATTCTACGCAGCCGCTCATCAACGACCTGAAGAGATCATCAGGTCCTCAGGGGACTAGCAAGATACATAAACATGCCAAAATGTAGCAGTACAAAATATGAAAAGAAGTAAGAAATAATCAAGAAAAATTAACTAAGGAACAAAGAACTAAGATACCAAGATCTAAGACAGTTGCATGCCATACTAGAAGTGGCTAACAGGTCAAATCTATAGAATATAGTCAAGGCAAGCACTCACAATCTATAGTATCTCAATCGTAGTTAAAGCAAGCACTCACAACCGAGATGGTAGCCATTCCTAGTATCAAAGTCAAATAATCATATAGACCGTAGTCAAAGTAAGCACTCACAATCTATAGAATGTGCTAAGTCAAGTCCTACGCAAGTCAAGTCAAGTCATGTCAAGTCAAGGGAACAAGTGTGTAGGAATAGACAACTAGATCAAAGGATACATATGAAACTAAAGCAATAAAACAAATAAGGAACTCATAACAGAAAACAAGAGTGTGCAGGTAAACTAGAAATATATAAAAGTAAAACTATAAACATGATGAGTAAAACTTGCCTGGCAAGGTATACTTACCTGGTGCAGAATCGTCCATGTCCAAATAAACAACTAGTCAATCATTAAGCCACGAAGGCTGAATTTCCACAAACGCCTCCGGATGCTGAAACAGACATCACCAACGTTCTTGTCTTAAAAAAATGTCTAATTTTGACTACTCATAAGTCCAATTCTGAATACAGAAGCAAAACTGTAATTTTGGATCAAAATAGTATTTATCGTTGGACCCAATTTGTACCGAAAAATGTGCCAGAGCCAATGTTCTCTAAAGTTGACAAATTATATACCTACGAGTCCAGTTTTTCGATACAAACTCAATGGTATGTCCATATTTGGATTCCGGTGAGTCGTGCACAAAATCGCCTGTTGAATCGAATCACGGGCCTGCCAAAATAGCATTTCGGTTGACCTTCTCAAATCAAACTCTTGGCTCACAGGACTAAAAAATGATACGAGTCCAGCGGCATAAGTTTTTTCGTGATGTGATAAACGTGCACAAAGTAATTGGCTAGTTTATAAAGAGGTCGATACGGGGATTTTCGACGGATACGGGTTGATTCCAGCATGCACACACGTCCAAATCAACTTTCGCGAAAGCCCACACGGCCGAGTATACGATACGCGTCTTTTGATGCAATTGGTACACGACGAAGTGGTCCGATTTGGTAGGACGCACTCCGTATCACAAAATTTAAGTATTTAAAAAATAGATTTTTGGTCAACTTTAACCTAATTTTAAATATAATATAATAATCACACAAATAAACTAATTAATGGGTTTTAATCTCAGTTAGGTTGTCTAAAACTCTGTTCAAGTGGTTTTCCAAAAATTGCGATATCCTGGTCGCAAATCGACCGCCAACTTGGAGTTTCGGGATAATTTCTAACATCCAAAAATTGAGTTTTTTTTTTCGATTTTGAAACTCGATTTTTCTCGCATACATCACGAATTAATGAAAACTACCTAATGGGATTTGAATGTGGTTAGGTTGACTTCGTACCTGCACAATCCATTCATAAAACGGACAAGTGTGGAGGAAGAAATGTCATCCCGCTGTCGTTACTGCTACTACTGCCACTTTGCCTGCTGTTACGGGCGGCCTTGCCGACGGCTGGGCGGCGCTCTCGAGCATTGTTGACGGTACTCCACAGTCAGGGGGTCGTGCGAAGGCTGGGGCTGCTGGGCGAGGTCGCCATGCAAAGTTTTGAAAGTTTTTTCTTCTTCTTCTTCCTTTCTCGTTTGGTTCTTCGTATTTTATGAGGGATTTAGATCCAAATACCGATTGGATTGGATTATTGATTTGATATGGATTAGATTGAGATTTGAAACGATTCAAATCTGGGAAGATTTGGAGAAGATTCGATTGGATTTGCAAGAAAATCAAAAAAAAATCTTTCCTTTCTGCGGGCTCAGTTAGGGTCGGGGAAAAGAACACTACGGTTCACAGGATAAGTTTTATTATATATATATATATATATATATATATATATATATATATATATATATATATATATTTACTATATATAACTTAATTTATAATTTCATATACATATATTTATTTATATACATATACACATAGAATATATGTGCACATGTTTGATAAAGACAAGGAATAGTTATAAAAATATTCTAAAGGTACCAATGGTTTTAACATATATTTATTAATTCTATTTACTAACATTTTTATAAATAGAGTTTAATTGATATATATAAATATATATAAAACCTATTACTCATAAACTATGTATACACTATACACACACAAGTATATTTAGCCTAAAAATCCCCAAAAATCTAAAATGAACATTTTACAAAAATTGTTATCCATTTTTTCTCCAAAATAAAAATAGCAATTTAATAGCAATATAACACACACACACACACACACACACACACACACACACACACACACACACACACACACACACACACACACACGTATTATAACCCTTATTTATAAAATCACTTACAACACCAAAAATACCAAATACATGTATATACAACATATATCTACATGGACATCTGTGGACGCACTACATGACTCCATGGGCTTGGGTTTGGTTCGGGTTAAGTCCGGACTAAATTGGTACAACCAGGTTTCCTAAAAATTATAATATTAATAAAGAAATAATTAAATTATTTATAAGGTCATTTTACAACTTCAACAGTTTTTCCTAATATGGACACTACTATGGCTAGACCTTCCTAGCATAGTTAATACACTAGTCAAAGCACATGACTACACTCTCCGTGCCAAAATTTCTAATCGATATGCATCTCAAACTTAACCATGATTAAGGTCATATGTACAGATAGTATTTAGGTTATTATAAATATAATCATCTATATACAAAATTGTATTTAATTCTATTTGGCCCAAAATAAATTCATATTAATTCTACTAGGTCATCGCAAGCTAACACGACTCTACAAAGTGGGGTTGGCTAGGTTAGGGTCCAAATATATTTTCTAATCAAATCGAATTCGAAAAGTCAACTAATGAGTCTTTTGTGTCATTCGCAAATAAATATCACATGGGGACCCGATTGAGTGGCACACCCTACCCATGCATGTCGTAGGCTCAAAATGGATCAAAATCATATATTAGGTTAAATGGTTTTGATCTATGTCGAGTTTCGAACTCACGTTAGAAGTTAGATCTAGAATTACGATAAATAATCAAATGGCCTAAATTTGACCCGAAGTTGTGCGAAGTCAAAAGAATGTTAGGGGACAAGTTTGGATGGGATATGATATACGAAATTGAAGGTGGGCTTGTCTACTTCAAAACTCATGAAGGACGTTTCGAAAGATTGACATATCTTGTGCTCCAAAAATCAAAGCTACAGAAAAGTATATCTATAGTCATAATTAAATATAAAATCTAATCTAATAAAAATTAAATCATTTAAAATAATTTCCAAAAATCAGGGTCTTTACAATCTACCCACCTTAAAAGAATTTCTTCCTCAAAATTTAGAAAAATGGTCAATAATGAAATATAACGCTCTAAGCTCACTAGTATATCTCTTGGAACATGAATCCTTGAATATGCTATTTGTTCTACGACTTGCAACCAATCAGCTAGTCGTCATCATAATGCTACCTACCGTTACTGCTACCATTATCCATACTAACTATTACATGCTTCTTCTCTATTTGGTGAGACCGTATCTTCCATGGTTATAGAAATTTAAATTCAATATTATAATTTTTTTTCCTTCTAGTACTGCACAAGTATATACCTTTACCATTTTGATCAAATTAATAATAATCGACTAAAAAATCTTGATATTTATCTCGAGTGTACTCAGTCTCTTCCAAAATTCCTAATTCTAGTACAATATCACCTTATTATTCACAATCGTATTTGTTCACTGTATCTAGGCCCCAAGTCAAATTCTCGACAAAGTTTATGATCACATCTTCTACTTGAAGTTAGATATAAAATAAATCCACTAATATCCTTGTGTTCAAGTTTGCAAAATATTTTTCTTTCCAAATATAGTAAACTTCATCAATATTCTTCACAAAATAAATTCGCTAGAATCTCTACCCATCTATGGTCACACTACCCCCATCAAACACATGCTGCCCTAAAATTTTATAACTCTTGCACACTAGTTGCAAAAATCGATATCATTAAATACCTATGGCATATGACATCTCTAATCCCCTCTTATCTATCAAGCAACCAAAATTTAATAAGCAAACTAATTTACATTATAACTTAAGAATTTCTGATAGATTCTATAAAGCACGATCATTCTTCACTACGGAATAGGAAGGGACGAGAAGTAATGGTACGAGGAAGCAAAAGAAGAATACTCAAGAGCAAATACGAAGTTTAAGGACAGTAGAAATTTTTTAAAAGAATTGTCAAGGCAATTATGGATTGAGATTCCTAATGGTTTAATCATATTCGCAGGCACATTCGGGACAGTAACGTAACCGAAACGGCTAACACGACCTGCATGGGCCACCAAAAAAATATGTAACGCCCCAGTCCCAAAATACGTAGGACTAGGAGACGTATATATGCCAGCTACGTATCGAGAGGACTCCAACCCAGCTCGAGTACGTATAAGCTGTCTAGAATATGGAAATAAGTCTAATCATGGCAAGTCAAAACTAAATCTCAATCCATATAAACTAATAAACATCAAGAATGAACAATATGGTTCGTGGTCTTCAGCCCACTAACATATGTGTTCGATTAGACCCAAAGAATATGATAGGTTTATAACGCTAGGCTAAAACAACAATGAGAGATATGATAATAAAGATAAATACAGAAGAAAGATAAAGAGTACCACTATTGATATATAAATCCTGTAGACAATCACCAACCACCTCTCTATTTTATGCAGCCGCTCATCAACAATCTGGAGAGATTACCAGGTCCTCGGAGGACTAGCAAAATACATAAATATGCCAAAATGTAGCAGTACGAAATATGCAGAGAAGTAAGAAATAATCTAGAGAAATCAATTGAGGAACAAAGAACTAAGATACCAAGATCTAAGACACGAGGAACCTAAGACATTGGCATGCCATACTATAAGTGGTTAACATGTCAAATCTATAAATTGTAGTCAAGGCAAGCACTCCCAATCTATAGTGTCTCAATCATAGTCAATACAAGCACTCACAACCGAGATGGTAGCCATTTCTAGTATCAAAGTCGAATAATCATATAGACCATAGTCAAGGTAAGCACTCACAATCTATACAATGTCCTAAGTCAAGTCCTACGCAAGTCAAGTCAAGTCATGTCAAGTCAAGGGAATAAGTGTGTAGGACTAGACAACTAGATCAAGGGACACGCATAAAAGTAAAGCAATAAAATAAATAAGGAACTCATAACAAAAAATAAGAGTGTGTAAGTAAACTAGAAATATGTAAAAGTAAAACTATAAACAGGATGTGTGAAACTAGACATGGAGTAAGCAATCATGAATATGAGGAAAAGAACAACATAGATGTAATGAACATGTATATAAAATATACTGTACAAGCTGGCAAGGTATACTTGCCTGGTGTAGAATCGTTCACGTCCAAATAAACAACTAGTCAATCATTGAGCCGAAAGCTGAACTTCCGTAAACTCCTCCGGATGCTGAAACAGACATCACCATGGTTCTTGTCATAAAAAAATCTAAGTTTGACTACCCATAGGTCCAATTCTGGATACAGGGACAAAACTGTAATTCTGGGTCAAAATAGTATCCGCCGTTGGACCCGCTTTGTACTGAAAAATGTGCCAGAGCCTGTGATCTCTAAAGTCTACAAATTATATGCCTACGAGGCCAGTTTTTTGAAATGTACTCCATATTTAGATTTTGGTGAGCCGTGCACAAAATCGCCCGTTGAGTCAGATCGCGGGCCCGCCAAAATTGCGTTCTGGTCGACCTTCTCAGAATCGGACCAAACTTGGCTCACAGGACCAGAAAAATGATACGAGTCCAGTGGCACAACTTTTGTCATGATGTGACCAACGTGCATAAAGTAATTCTATAGTTTGCAAAGAGGTCAATATGGAGATTTTTGACGGATACGGGTTGATTCTGGCGTGCACACATGTCCAAATGTACCTCCGCAAAAGCCTATACGTCTGAGTATACCATACGCATCTTTTGAAGCAATTGGTACACGACAAAGTGGTTCGGTTTAGCGGGACACACTCCGTATCTCAAAATTTAAGTGTTTTAAAAACAGATTTTTGGTCAACTTTAACCTAATTTTAAACAGAATATAATAATCACAAAAATAAACTAATTACTGGGTTTTAATCTCGGTTAGGTTGTTTAAAACGATGTTCAAGTGTTTTTCCAAAATTTGCGATATACTGGTCGCAAATCAACTGCCAAATTGGGATTCGGGACAGTTTCTAACGTCCAAAAATTGAGTTTTTCTAGATTTTTGAATTCGATTTTCCTCACGTTCATTGCGAATTAATGAAAATTACCTAATAGGATTTGAAGGTGGTTAGGTTGAGTTCGTACATGCGTAATCTGTTCATAAAATGGACAAGTGTGGAGGAAGAAACGTCGTCCCAAAGTTGCTACTGCTGCTGTCGTTACTGCTGCTACTGCCACTTTGCCTACTGTCGTGTGTGGCCTTGCCAGTGGCTGGGTGGCGCTCCGACGCACTGGTCGGTGGCGCACCACAGTAAGGGGGTGTCACGCCCCTGAACCAAAATATTGGCAAGTGGGGACGGACATGGCCAGCTTCGCAATACCAAAGTACACCAGTACTCTAAAATCACGTATAAGCTGTCAAGACATGGGGGTTACTTCTACAAGCCAACAGTCGATCCTAGGTTAAAACAATCCTAGGTATCTCAATCACTGACAATTGTATAAGGTACAATAAGTATGATCATCAGACATACAATAGTAAAGCGTCCCAAACTATATATACATGGATGATCATGAAGCTAGTAATACAAAATAAAGAAACTAGCAAGAGTATTAGTCTTATATGATATCTTTAGCTACAGTCTAGAATACGCACATCATGTTTATGCCCGTAGGCTAAAGGTGAAGGACCGAAACATGAGCTAAACACGTGCTCGGAGGCTAAATGCCACAAAAGAATAATGTACATAACCAGTGGGAGAATGAAATGAGAAACCCACTTGGGTACTCTGGTGCTCTGGATGGTCACCGTCGAGTAGATGGTTCGAAAGATCCTCTGGTCTTCTCTATCAGATCTGGCCAAACAAAACCAGTGAGGTCAGACCCCTAATAGCAAGTACCACAAAGGAAGCCAAACTTATGAACTAAAACTAGCAATAACTAACATAACAACGGTTAGAGATATAATTAAGTAAATACAGATCGGGACTCGTGCACTACCAATGTACTTATCTCGAACATAGAAAGACAATAAGTAAAGCATCTTAGAGCATAAAGTAATTAACATGTGACATAATGCAAACTGTGGACTTGTGAATTAAACAGAGAACTTATGACATAGCTACCATGTGAGAGAAATGGTACATGCGAACATGTACGGTAAGTGGAACATGTAAGCATGTTAGATAGCTGAGACTTGTGAGCATGTAAGAATTATATAAAGACAATGATAAGTGGACTTAGGAACTAATTCGGAAGTTAAGTTACAACCCTTAAACCAAACAAGGACCGGGTTTGAAACCCTTCTCCTGAACAGAACTTAGTCTCTAATTATTGTGCAGCATAAGGATCATATAGAACATGTGAGTACTAAATAGGATGATAAATGATAGGATAACTTAGGAACCATTCCGGAAGCCAAGTTACAACCCATAAACCAAACAAGGATCGGGGTTGTAACCCTTCTCCTGAATAGAACTTTGTCTCCGACTATTTATCGATGAAATTAAGCATAAACCATAGTGTACCGAAATAAACATATGGACACTGCCTAGACAAAACTAGACTGGACTAGACTGACTCCATCCATCAATCATGGCCAAGCAATGAGTACGGCTTGATACTTTAACTAACTAGGGTTATCACAAGCCTAGTTACTAACAAGATGCAAAGAGATTTCCAAGTCCAGTTACTCGCCTGCTGCTACCGGAGTGACCCCAGCAAAAGAAAACAAGTATAGTAGACACACTGCAGTAAGATACATGTGTCTTAAGGAGGTGCCCCACTCGACGGTGGGCTAAAATGTGCTCATCATGACAGATAGCTCCAAATTCCATGTATATACATATATATAAGGCCGGGATCAAACGATCAACAAGTAACAGGGAAAGTCTTTTCATGAACTACTTGATCAATCTAGTCATTAATCCTAGCCAGATTCAGTATGAATCCCTGACCGAGGTCATCAGGAATACATATCTTAGACATGATGCAATACAGAACATGTAGCTTATACAAACACACTTGTCACACTCACTTTTCAATTTTAAGGGTATTTTAGTAATTGTGATTTATTTGAATTTTTATGATTCTTATTTTTAATTTTTATCTCTTTATTAATTAGATTGATTGCAGTGTAATTTGATTAGTTGTAGACTAATGACTTAGTAGTTTGACCTTAGCCAACCATGACCTAGAACCTTAATGCTATATTAAAAATTAGATTTATTATCATTAGAATTAATTTAGATTTTATTAGTAAATTTTTAGAGTGATTAATTGATTTTTAGCCATTTTTGCCTTTATGTGATTTCCGGAATATGTTGACTCTTGTTTGTGCTAGCAACTGGTTTAACCCTAGTGGACTTGTATAGGGGCCTAACCATGCATTAAAATTTTTATTTTTATTTTTAGAATTTATTTTGTGCATTAGATTATTTTTAAGACTTTTATTTATTTATTTAGCCTTTTTGCATGTAAGCCTTTGAGCTTTTTGACTTGGGCCCATTTCTAATTGAGTAGGAGATGGCCCAAGTGAAACCCTAACCCCTAGACATCCCCTTGGCTGCCCAACACAGCAGCACCCCTCCTTTTTTCATCATTTGTGAAAATTGTGAGCCTCCACGAAGAAACCCTAAGATCCATCTCTCCAAAACACCTTTTTCCTTCATTCGGAGTCCGTTTCTTCCCAAACAAACTCCGTTACGCTCGTCGAGGAGAGGAGGATCTTCTGGACCATTTCTGGAGTGGAGACGAAAGGTTTTGCTGGAGGGAAATCGGCCGACACGATAACCGAGGAGCCCCGATCATTGAGTTTTGACACTCAATAGGTAAAACCCTAATCTACCATTGCAAATCTGGTTTTTTCTTTATTTTTGCATCCATATAGGTGCCCTAGCCTTGCACACGAAATTTGGTAGGATTTTGACTCCGTTTGATGGAGGTATCGAGCCCGTGTCGGTCCCTTACGGCACGTGTTCGACGAAATGCCGCTTAGGATTGGAAGTTGCTATTTTTCTATTTTGTCCTCATGGATGTTTAGATAATATAATTTCAATAAACTTTCATGAAGACGGATTGGAAATTGATAACTTTTCAGCGACGTTTCGGACACGGACACGCGTGCACGAGATCCCGTGCACGATCCCGTGCATGTCCTGCAGTCTGTGCATCATAACTCGACGCACAGAGCTCCATCATGAGTGAAATTTTACGAGAACGTAGGGGCAACCTATGCCCATATGTCTGTAAAATTTCATGACATTTTGTCGAGCGAGCGCGGAGAAATCGTGCGTGCACTGGTCAGCCACACTGTGCACTCGGGCTGATTTTTGTCACAGAAACGGACTTCGTGCGCGCACACGATGCAGCAAAGACCCATTCCAGGACTCGAAACATGTTGACCTAGACCTAGAAGACCCGTGGACGAACCCCAAGTCATGGCGTAGCCCGATGAGGGAGCAGCGAGGACGGAACGGCGTGCACGAAGGCGCGCGGGCGCAGCAGGCTGCGCGGGTGCGCGGGCTGCGTGCGTCGCTTTGGCGCATCGTGTCGCCATGTAATCATGTCCTAGACCTACCCCAGGACCCCCCTAGCTATGTGCACAAGCACGTGGCGTTTCGTTTCGTTGCGTGTGCGGCGCTCAAATGAGCAAGAACGCACGCGTACCACGCGGTATCAGGAAATTCCGATACGGGTTCTGTGGACACGACACAGACACGATTTTGAACCCGAGAGTATCCGAGCGTATCACGTAGGTTGATACCAGCGTGTATGCCAAGTTTCGCGGGTTAAATTGGTGTATTTTGCGTTTTGAGTCATTTTGTCAAATTGGGTTTTTCGGGTTCAAAGTTTTGAATATAAATGTGATTTTTCGATCCTTGACTTTTTAGTCCTTATTTTCTTAATTGTTAGTTCATGTATGATAATTAGAATTTATGGGAAGTGATCCGCGAAATTATTACCTATTTGTTTGCCTTTTTCAAGCATAATCGGATTTTCATTGAATTGGATAAAATTGAGATTTATATGATATTTCGATTTTTGAGTTAAATGCGATATTTTGATTTCCAACTTCTTAGTTTACAAAATCTGAGTTTCAAGACATATATGAGGTTTTGAATTTGTGGGAACCAACTTTTGGTTTTGTTTCATAATTTTCCATCAATTATGAGTATATATGTTTTTCTATATATATATATATATATATATATATATATATATATATATATATATATATATATATATATATATATATATATATATATATATATATATATATATATACCTATTGCTAATACATACATGTTGAGAATGGGTCGAGATGGTTTTAATTCCAGATTTGGATTAACTAAACCTATTTCAAAAATCATTGGTATTACTTTCCTTTTGAGCATTGTATATATATATATAGATAGTTTCTTGATTGTATATATATGTATATAATAGTATATTAATTTGGGATATATCATGATTATGTTTGAATGATTTTAATCTCAGAATTGACCCTTATTTCAGTAAGCACCAGTACATACACACGCACACACCATTTTGTTAGATTTGGGTTTTATTGTATTGTATATACACATGTGTGTATATACCTATATATATATATATATATTTGCTTGTTAATTCTCTTAGAATAGATTGTAGTTGTGTACATGACTATAGGAGCCCTAAGACAGATTTGGTTTGTCATTTCGAGCTTAGTTTAGTCGAATTGGCCGACAAGTTGACCAAATTGACAAAAGTCAACTTTGGGTCAAACTTGATCCAATTCAACTCAAACGAACTCCGAATGATCTGAAATTTTGTATATGACCTAGAAATTAGTAGACGGACCAGTTGACCCAGGTTTGAGTGGGTTTGACCAGCGTTGACCAAGTTTGACCAGAGTTGACCGAGGGTTGACTTTGATCAAAATGGACTTAGAAGCATGTAGTCTTACATTATAGCTATTTCTCTTGATATTGTAGACTTGTTTGTGACATGTGTGTATTTTAAATAGGTTTACATTGTCCCAATTTAGTTACACCTCATCATCAGCAGTTCGATTTGCTGATCTTTTCATACTTCTTTGGATATGTTCTCTTGTTATAGACTAGTATACTTGATGCTGACACGATGTTCACATGAATTAGTACCCTCTGGATCTTTCCATGTGATGTTATCCTCTAGGATACATCGAGTATTCATGTTCATGTACTTTATCAAGGCCATCATGTACTCCATGTATTCATATTTATCCATGTGCACTCATATGTTATTCATGTACACTCATGACCATATGAGCTCCATGTATACAGTAGTTGATATCCATGTGCAATAACATAACATGTATTGATCCTTGTGTATTGATTGGGGCAGGGAGAGTGTAGTTGGTTATGTGATCATTATCTCCAGTAGTTGTATCCATGTGTACTCCATAGCTGTATCCATGTGCAACCCAGACCGTTTACATAACTAATTCATGCTCTGATTCACGTAGAAGGTTATATTTCTCTATTATCATATTATATCTCATTTTATAGTCTTTCTCTCTCTCTTATTGACTTTCTTTACAACGATTCATGTATAGTTTTCTATAGCTTGCTTTATATGTCCATTCCTGCTATGAACTGTTGTGAGAGATATGTGCTCGTTCCGTCCTGACTGGGCATGTTAAAAATTTTACAGGTATTGATGAGGAGTACTGTCCTACCTATTATGGCATTGGCTTAGATGACACTGACGACGTGGACCCTCAGGAGGACCCCACAGTCGCTGAGGACTTGCCTATAATCTAGCTGAGACTTAGTACTTTATTTGTATTTCTGTTTGAGACATTATAAGTTGTACTTGAGTTTTATTCTGGTGATTTTATACCTAGACTTTTATTTGTGACTCTCTTGAGATTCTTTCTTCTATTCCATCTTAGTATTGTGATTGAGTTACTTATTATTACTCTCCATTCGGAGCTTATTCTAGACTGTGTTAGATATTGAGACTCAGGACAGCGTTCTACCGCCAACGCTGCGGCGTAGGCTGGGCGTTTGTTACTTCTCGTGCCCTTACACTGGGCGCGGGTCCTGACAACACTCAAGAGAAACACCCACGGTGTCCAAATCATTCATTACTTGTAAGCCAATAAAGTCGTCGTAACAGCATTCACGGTTCATGTCTTGTCATGTCATGTTACTTGTCTAGAGTGCACCACAACGGATCACTATCATGTTAAGAGTATTTGTTAGGGGTGCACCATAACGGGCCATAATCATGTTAAGCAAAGAAGTGGCATGTGACTTGAGTGCACCGCAACATGTCACTATCGTGTTAAGCAAAGAAGAAAGACATACATTATGAGTGCACCGCAACGGGTCACTATCATATTAAGCAAAAGAATGAAGACATAAATCATGAGTGCCCCACTACGGGTCACTATCATGTTAAGTAATCATGGACGTAAGAAAGCTTGTAGGTAGATCTTGATAAAAGGTGCATCATAACATATGAGAAGGAATAATTGAGGTAACTACTTGGCTTAAAACACCAATTGAATCTGTGCTAGTATTAAGGGTATAAGAGGGTACAATTATTCTCTAACTGTATAATATTATCAAATCATGTTAAGAAATTCATTTATTAAGAAATATCAAGCTATTAAGTAGGGTCGTCGCAATTTAGGCCAAGGTAGAAAACATGCAATGCAATCATAAGCTCCATATCAAGAATGAAAAAAACTTGCATCAAATAGTTGGTAACATATTCTTGAAGTCAATGATAAGATCTACAACTTTTATGTTGGGAGTTGGGAGAATTATGGCCACAAATCAGCCAAATAGGACATAAAACATACAAAAACAGCCAAAATAGGCACTATGCGGCCAAGGGTGGATGGGTGCCCATGCGACAAGAGTTGATGGGGTTGTTATGCGGCAAGAGTCGTTGGGTTCCCATATTCTCATGCGGCAAAAGTCCCATGCAGCCAGAGTCAATGGGGTGTCATGCGATAAGAATCGATGTGATGCCATACGGTAAGAGTCAATGGGTGCCCATGCGACAAGAGTCGATGGGGTGCCATGCGGCAAGAGTCGATGGGGTGCCATGCGGCAAGAGTCGACGGGTGCCCATGCGGCAAGAATCGATGGGGTTTCATGCGGCAAGAGTCGATGGATGCCCATGTCGCAAGAATCGATGGGGTACCATACGGCAAGAGTCGATGGGTGTCCATCTTCTCATGCGGCTAGAGTCCCATGTGGCCAGAGTCAATAGGGTGCCATGCGGCAAGAGTCGATGGGTGCCCATCTTCTAAAAAATCTGAGAAAGTGTCACTACCACTTTTCTAGCTTGGGGGTATTTTGGTCATTTTTAAAATTTTGTGAATTATTTGGAATTATTATTTATTATTTGGACTTATTATAATTAATATAATTTTTAGAGGTTTTTGGTGATTTTTAGTAGAATTGATTTTGATCCTATAGTTGACTTTAATTAGTGTTGACTAGAAGACTAACCTAGTGACTAACCTAGGTTAAGACCACTTGGTTAGGTTAAGTAAACTTGTTTTGACCTATTTTAGTGAGGGTTAAGTCATTGGAACTTGTTTGGAGAGATTTGGAGTTGATTTGACTAATATGGCTTATGACTTCATAAGTCATGACTAATGACTTAGGTTTAATAGCCCAAAGCCCATTAGTCAAGTGCTCAAACCCTAACCCTAACATTTTGTCCAGCCAAACTAGGGATTCTCCCACTATATAATCTCTCCTAAAAACTAGGGCAAGCCTCTTCTTTAGGAATTTATTTCAAGAGAAGAAAGAGGTGAGTCTCCATGTTCAAAAATCCCTAGAAAATCCATTTTTCCTCCTTTTTAATCCAAACAAATTGCAATAGGTTCTAATTATTGTTTTTTTGCTGTTGGAATTGATTGTTCTCAGTTTTCTATCAATTTGGAAGAGTTTGGCCATCAAGAGGAGCACCTCTTTGTGGAGCTTTTTGAGGCTTTAGGTACTCTTAGGTAACTCTCTATCCACACCATAGAATCCTGAGATTTTTGCATCAATAGGGAGCCCTAGACCTAACCTAACAGTAGGAATAGGAAACCCTAAGTTTTCGTGTCCTTTCATGTCCAAACTGGACACGTATCAGTGCACCATTCAACGTGTTTGTAGAAATGCCACAGTGGAACTTTTTGTGTTATTTTCGAAATGTTTGTGAATGGAAATTTGTGTTTTGGTGTCGTTTATCCATTTCTTGTGCACTGGGATTGATTCGTGCATGTGTCGTATCGCTTGGACACGCGTGCACACAGATTTGGCACGCTCGCGCACGGCCTGGCGGATCCCCTGCCTATCGGGGTCCCTACAGGACACGACACGGCGTGCCCTGACACGAAACTTTGTGGGGAGCTTGGGGCACCTTCTGTCATCACGCTCCCCAAGTTTTACGAGATTGTATGGTCGGGTTGGGGAGAAATCGGCCATGCACGGGGATGTACTGTTCTGCGCACAGTGTACATTTAGCCACTGATACGGCTCTAGTACTTAGGACATGACACGCGAGGACATAATGCAGACACTTAGACATGAGCACCTAGACCTAGACTAGGTGGGGACACGAGCACGAGGCCTGGGATGGCGTGTGTCGGGTGCACGACACGCGTGCACACCCGCACGAGACTGTCCAGTCTCTGTGTCTCGATTTTTCCTGTTTTGTATTTCGATTTGAATGGACACGTTTGTGTCCACTTTTGTGGACACAAATCACTTGTGTGACACATGTGTATTGTGTTTATATGTTACCAACCTTGATTTGGGTATTTTAGATTAGATTTGATGTTTAAAAACCTAATTCCTATTTTTTCTAAAAACTGTGTATCAAATCCTATTTTTTGTTTTTTTCCAGATTTGAAAATGAACTTTGGCATCTATTTTTATCCAATGTAATACTCCTAATTGCATGTTTACAGCCTAAAATAGTTCTTCTATATATATTCTACTTATATGGCAATTTGGGGGTTGATTTGTTGTGTTTGGAGTCCAAAATCTGGAAATAGGATATGGGACTGTTCTGGACAGATAACAGTGGGTTGATACTGAGTTTTGGGGTTTTCTTTCATTTCATTTCTGAACTGGGTTGGTGGTTAGTAGCTGATAGCAGTAGGTACTGTTGGGCCATGTTTTACTGCACACACACACACACACATTCACTCTAGCCTACCACTCACACATACACATGTATCACAAATGACACACACACAAGTTTCGGTCTATACAACCTATCATTGTCACTTTGTAATAGTCCACACACACACAAATGTTCTCTTCCTCATTGTTTTGCCTCACTCCACTGTCAAACACCCACACAAGTCACTCACACACACAAGTTGCACACACATGCTCTCACACACATACACAGGTGCACATGAGCACTTGAGTGCCCCCTCTCTATGCTTTGTATATACTCTTATGTATTAACATATATGGTAGTATAGAATAGATGATTATGAGCCTATATATATATATATATATATATATATATATATATATATATATATATATATATATATATATATATATATATATATATATTTTTTTTTTTTTTTTTTTAATATATATATATATATATATATATATATATATATATATATAAATATATATATATATATATATATTTTTTTTTTTTTTTTTTTTTTTTTATAAATATATATATATATATATATATATATATATATATATATATATATATATATATATATATTAAGTACCCTAAAAATATATATATATATATATATATATATATATATATATATATATATATATATATATATATATATATATATATATATATTAAGTACCCTATATTAGCTTGTATGGTATGTTTACATATGTGTTGTTTAGAGATAGAACTGAATATGGTTGCCCATGGCCTAGTCTATTAGCCTATGGCCTATGGTTGTGTTTGCTTAGCTAGTAAGTCTAGATTAGGCTTGTGTAGACTAGTTTGACCTAGTGTGGACTTGTTTGACCTAGTTTGACCATAGTTGACCTAGTTTGACTTCTAGGGTTGACCAGAGTTGACCAAGAGTTGACTTTGGCCTAGATTGACTTAGATTCATGTAAAATGCATAGTAGTGCTTCATTTTACCATTCTGGACTTGTTGTGACTTTTGCTGTTCTGAATAGGAGCCAGACACCACTCCTCGGACAGTACTTTTCAGTTGGACACTCAGATACCAGGCGAGTGCATTCTCTGATCATTTCATATCATATTTAGGATTATATTTCCTACTTTAGACTATTTTACTTGATGCTGACACGTTGGAACATGGATTGGTACTATATGGATCCCTTCATGAGATGTTATCCCTCTCGGGAGCATCAGATACTTTTGTCATGTGTGTTTCACTTACATCACGTATCATATGCTTCTATCGTCATGAATCTTCGGGAATCAGCCAGTGACTCATGTACCCTCATGATCACCGAGCCTTTACGAATCAATTCATGAATCACCCTTTATGGGCAACGTAGTATAATCATGAATCTTAACATAACTTGAATGGATCCTTGTGTATTGATTGGGGTACGGGGGAGTATGAATGGTCATGTGAATAAATATCCAAAATAGTGTAGTCATGAATCACTCTTAGTGTAGTCATGAATCAGTCCTAACCCATTCACATGTTCGTCTGTACTCTAAATCACTAGCACTGTCTCTCTTTATATATATATCATAGATATTTACTTACAGTCTCTCTTTTTACATTATGCTATTTCTTCAGATCCTGTGTTTTATTCTCAAGCATAATTATATTTCCTTTCCTGCTATGACTTGTTGAGATGTATTGTGCTCGCTCCTGTCCTGACTGGACCTATTGAAAATATTACAGAGGACGAGGAGGTGGCTGGTGTGGATACCTATTACGGTGCCACCTTAGATGAGATGTTGGACCTGGACCATCAGCAGGCCCCACTAGCTGTGGATGACACACCCTTAGACTAGGATGTTTTCATTTACAGTATGTCATGGATGATTGTATATATTTGATTATGGGATTATGTATTTATCTTAGACACTTAGACTCTCTGATGTACTTGGGATTTCCTTTCATTTCAGCAGTTTCATTTATCTATCTATCAGCTATGTTATCATATGTTTTTCCTTGAGTTTTATATCATATCGTGCTTCTTCTTCCTTAGTTGTGATTGAGTCTACTTTTATCATGTCACCCCCATTCGGGGAGTATAAACTGTTTAAGCTTTATATTGCTAGATGTTGTGACCTAGGACAGCGTTCTACTGCCGACACTGCGGCATTGGCTGGACGTACCCACGTCTCGTACCCTAACTCTAGGGTGCGGGTCATGACACATTTTTAGTGGTGGCCCATGCAGGACTAGATTAGAAGTGTAGTGGTATTCGAATTAGAGTGTCACTACAGCCTGCAGTAGGATATAGGACAATAATTTTTAAGGTACTCGATCACATTAGGAAATTTCTTTTATTGTCATCTAAATCCTTATTTTCAGCTGATCCTTTTGAATTTTAATTGTCCGCCCTTGTTATATCGCTTCTTTCTTAGAAATTGATACTCTTGTTTGTCTATCTTCAGGATGGTAGAGACACGTTCGCAGCGTACCATTCATGAGGATGTTATGGAGGGGACTGCTACCTCCCAGCCAGTGCAGCGTGTAACGCCCCAGTCCCAAAATACGTAGGACTAGGATACGTATACATGCCAACTACGCATCGAGAGGACTCCAGCCCAGCTCGAATACGTATAAGCTGTCTGGTTTCCTAAATCAATCTATAAATATCTCAATTCACTGAAGATAAACTCTTGTATAAACCAAGTAAACTAATGTTGGTCAGACATTAGCAAACCGGTTATTACAAGTAACAAAAAAAGATAATGTACAATAAAGTGGACCAAACTCTAATGCAATTATCTTGAACAAGATTCTAATGAAAGATAAAGCTTGTAAAACTAGGCTATACAGCAGCAATGTCAAATTAATATAATATACGACAAAATCTAATTACGGAAGAGAACGAAAAAATATCAACTAAATATACCTGCAGTCTTGGTGTAGCAACGTCATCCATCAATGTATCATATCTTCAACTAATACCTGGAGAGATCACCAGGTCCTCAGAGGACTAGCAAGACACATAATATACATGCCTACTGTACAGTAAATAACATGCATAATGAAGTAGAGAAATGTAAAATAAACAAAGATCAATAAGATGTCTCAATATCGTAACGCCATGGGACGCTCCCGACCTCGAGACAAAATATAAGTCTCTATTACCGTAATGCCATAGGACACTCCCGGTCCTAGAGATGGGATAACAGGTCGATAAGAAGTCTCTAATACCGTAACGCCATTGGACGCTCCCGATCTAGAGATATCAGGGCTAATGTCTATTCAATCAATCATGACTACAGGTCAAGTGAAGCTCAAGGGCGAAGGTAGAAGACTAGTCGAAATCGTCATAAGACTCGCGTAGAACAATAACGGCATAAGATGACTCAATAAGGAACGTGCACGTAAAATAAGAAAGTAGAAGTAACATAAACATGAATGAAAGATATGAAGTAGAACTGGAAAGAGATAACATTATAGAATATGCATGTAAATACTGTAAAGTTTGGCAAGGTGTACTTGCCTGGTGACGCGCTGTGACTCTAAAACGTCGCTCCCACGTCAACGCCGCCGGAACCCGACACTCCTAGATAATTAATTAACTAAATTAACCCACTACTTATGAACTTACAATATGACTTAATTAGTCAATATAATATTTTAAGATTATATTCAATTTCTCGTGGAACCCTTTAGACCCATACAATCACACACAGGCTCCACGAGACACCGAACACAGTTTTTGGGTTTCCAACTCCCAATTAGTCAGTTATGTTGCTACTTCAATCATATACTTAAAAATTATATAAAAATAATAAGAATATTTTTTAAACTAATTTTCTATAGATTTATCTCAGAATTTCTAGAATTTATATTTCTAAAGAATTATACTACTAGTTGTCTATCGGGTCGACTAGTCTACCCAAAATTTGTCTAGAACTTCATTAATTATCTAAAATTATGAAAATCCTCAAAAATATAATTTAAACAGAATTAAAATACCCTAAATATTAGAATATGAAATTTTTATGCAAGGATTTCATGGTACTAATGGTTTGGAATCTTCTAGGTCAACAAGTCACCCGAAAATGACTAATTTTGACATATAATTTTCCCGACCAGAATTGAATTGATAAATTCATGAAAAAATTCTTAAAAATCCTAATTTTAAATATATTAACCTAAATAAAATTCGGTTTTGAAAAATTCTTACAGAAACTTATAGTTCCTTCACAACGTGGTAAGTTTTGGCTCTACCGAAACATGAAAATAGCTATCATAATTCATAAAAATTTTATGGGTAAAAATACTACCCAAGAGACATCAAAAAACTATTTCTACAGAATTAATACCATAATTTCTACAGATTTATAGCATAGGTTTGAGAAGAAAAAATTATGGTTTCTTACCAAAAGTCCTTGCTAGTTGGGTTGTGGAGACTTCTCCTTGCTAAAGCTCCCACCCTTATTGCTATCCTTGCTTGCTAATTCTCTCTTGATGAGTTTGGAGGGGTTGGCAATGGTTCTAGATGGTTGGATAGAGAAGATAGAGTTTTTAGGGTTGGTTTGGTGGAGTTTGGATGGAAGAAGGATGAAAGAAGGAGCTTTTATGGAGGAGGATGAGTTATGTGATGGAGGGGATGATGTAGTAGAGGGGAGGGGATGATATTTTCGAAATTAATGGTAAAGGAGCTGCTCTTGGGTTATAAATAAGAGTTTTTGGTGTTAGGGTTAGGGTTTTGATAATGGTTGATATATATATGGGCCTATGGGTTGAGTTTATATATGTTAGAGGGTGTTTCCATGCATGGCATGACCCGCCAATGTAGGGGATTATTTTTGGACGAAAATTACATGAAAATAACCTTTGGTTGGTCATATGTGGGGTCCACATGGATTGGTTTGGTTATTTGATGAGTTGGCTAATTGATTGATTGAGGATTTAAATAAAAGGTTTCCTAATATGGAACTACTTAGATTTCTAAATATAAATGCAATCTAAATCTGAATTAAATATACAATATATATATTTATTAATATATATTAATGCCCAACATACCTACATAGGTTTGGGTTGGACTTTGGGTCAAATATAAACTAATGCCAACTAGGATTACACGTAGACACTTTCTATAAATAGAAACTTTCAAAAATTGAAAATATATTAATATTAATAAAATATATATATATAAAATATATATATCAACATGAAGGTATTTGAAAGTGCTATATGTCTATTTAGATTGCGATTTGGTTTGGGTCAAGTCGGAACTAAATTGGTACAACCGGATCTCCTAGAAAGTCAATAATCTAATAATTAAATAAATAAATCATCGGTGGAGGTTAAGTCGCAACTTGGCCTGGTTTTCCTAGTTAGAAAACACCTATGGCTCGATCTTTCCTACCATGGGTAATAGACTAGTCAAAGTACACGACTACACTATCCGTGCTAAAATTCCTAGTCGATATGTATCTCAAACTTAACCATAACTAAGGCCATATATATAATATTAGACTATTATAAATATAATCATATACACAAAATTGTATCTAAATCTAATTGACTGTATAACATCCCCAAAATAAATCCATAATAATTATACTGTCATGGCAACCTAACATGGCTTCCTACCAGGTGGGGTTGGCTTGGTTAGGGTCCAAATATATTTTCTAATTTAATTGAACTCAAAGAGTCAACCAATAAGTCTCTTGTGCCATTCGTAATTAAATAGCACATGGAGACTCGATTGAGTGGCACACTCTTAGCATGTGCATCGTAGGCTCAAAATGAGTCAAAACCATAATTGGGTCGAATAGTTTTGATTTATGTCGAGTCCCGAACTCACGTGGGAAGTTAGGTCTGGAATTATGGTAAATAATCTAATTGCCTAAATTTGACCTGAAGTTGTACGAAGTCAAAAGAATGCTATAGAAAAATTTTGGATAGGACATAATATATCAAGTTGAAGGTCATTATGTCTACTATAAAACTCATGAAGGACGTTTCAAGAGATGGGCATGTCTTGTGCTCCAAAAATCAAAGACACGGAAGAGTACATATATAATCATAATTAAATATACAATATAACCTAATAATTAGAAATACTAAAAAAATAATTCCCAAAAATCAGGGTCCTCACACAGCGGGGCCAGGGGACTGTAGCTCCTGCCACCTCTACTCGTATTGAGACCCCGGCAGCAGCAGCAGGGGGTATGCTTCCACCGGCAGGGAGGCAGGACCCAGTTCTCCCAGAGGATCCTTACCAGCAGCCACCTCCAGGGACAGTGGATGCAGTACAGCTACTAGACTTCTTTCGGCAGTACATGGAGGGTCAGCAGACCCAACAGCAGAGGCACACAGCAGAGCTCAACAGAGGCATTGAGCTGGCAGTGACGACAGTGGAGAGAGTCGTGGCTCAGCCAGCAGCAGTCCAGCAGCCGCACCAGCCACGGGAGAAGGGCATCCAGGACTTCCAGAAGATGAACCCAAGAGACTTCCGAGGGACAGAGGGGATCTTGTATGCCGATGAGTGGATCGAGCATATGGAGGAGATCTTCAGGCTGGCAGAGATTTCGACGAGGCTCCAGATAGAGGCAGCGGCCAGCATGATACAGGATCTGGCCCGTACATGGTACCAGACTGACCCGAGGATCGGCACAGTAGGACAGACTTCGACAACATTCAAGATGTTCAAGGAGAAGTTCTTTCCAGACGCAGCACTGGGAGCCCTCGAGACCCAGTTCGAGGCCCTAGTCCAGGGGAGCCAGTCCGTGGAGGAGTACGCAGGAGAGTTCTGCCGCCTGAGCAGATTTATGGAGGACTTGTCCGAGACGACGAAGGCCCGGAGGTTCCGGAAGGGCTTGGTAAAGGAGGTCAAGTCCTACACCAAGAACGCCCGCAATGCCACATTTGAGGAGATCTTGGTGGACGCACTAGCTGCAGAGGATGATCTTGAGCTTAGGCTCAAGAGGGGGCGAGACTCCCAGGGAGGCAGCAGTAGCGGAGGACCGGCCAAGAGGCTGCACTTTCAGCAGCAGCACCACCAGTAGCAGAGGTTCCAGCCGCAGCAGTTTCAGCAGCCGAGGCACCAGCCAGTGCAGCATCAGCAGCAGAGGGTGCAGCAGGAGGCACCGAGGCAGCAGGCCACCACCTGTGCTTATTGCAAGAAGCCAGGGCACGGGTGGGACGAGTGCAGGAAGAGGTTGGGTAGATACCTTCTTTGCGGAGCAGCGAACCATCAGATGAGGGACTGCGCTCAGTATACTAGCAGGATAGCACATGGAGCAGGAGCTGGAGCCAAGGCTCTAGGGGAACCGCAGAAGGGACCGTTGCCGACTCAGCAACAGCGGTTTGTGAAGCACCAGCAGCAGGCCAGGGGAGGCCAGCCGGGGCAAGCCTTCGCCATGGCGACTGAGGATGCAGAGGTGATAGGAGAGCTGATTGCAGGTTCGATTCTCCTTGACTCCAGTCCAGCTTTTGCATTATTCGATTTCGGTGCTTCGCATAGCTTCATATCTGTATCTTTTACGATTAGACACAGTATCATAGATGAATCGTTGCCTAGGACTTACAAGATCACGACCGGGGGTGGCATTATTCTTGTACGTGATGTTTGTAAGGGTCGGAGAGTAGTTTTGGGAGGCCGTGAGTTGGAGGTGAGCCTGCTCGTAATGCCATTGCTGAACTACGATATAGTACTAGGCATGGATTGGTTGAGCAGGCACCACGCCAGCATTGATTACAGAGGAGGTAGAGTTCTTTTCAGAGCACCGGGGGAGCCAGAGTTCGAGTACTCCAGACGTCAGGCGGAGCAGGGCAGCAGAGTTTTCTACGGAGTCTCGGTCGAGGAGCAGGCGATTGCACACCCCTTGATAGCAGAGTATATGGATGTTTTCCCAGAGGAGTTGCCAGGATTGCCACCAGAAAGAGACATAGAGTTCTCGATAGACTTGGTTCCAGGAGCGGAACCCATCTCTCAGCATATCTATCGGGTGAACAACAGCGAGCTGGTGGAGTTGAAGAAGCAGGTGGATGAGCTGCAGGACAAAGGCTTCATCCGCTCAAGTTCGTCACCATGGGGTACACCAGTGTTGTTTGTGCCGAAGAAGGATGGGTCAGTACGGATGTGTATTGACTATAGGGCACTCAACAACCTCACAATCAAGAACAAATATCCACTACCGCGGATCGACGATCTTTTTGACCAGTTGAGCGGAGCTCGGGTATTTTTCAAGATTGATCTGAGGTCGGGATATCACCAGGTGAAGGTGAAGAGGGAGGATATTCCCAAGACCGCTTTCAGGATGCGATACGGGCAGTTTGAGTTTTTGGTTATGCCGTTTGGGCTAACCAATGCACCAGCAGTATTTATGAACCTTATGAACAAGGTGTTCCACCAGTATTTGGATCAGTTTGTGGTGGTGTTCATAGACAATATCTTGATATATTTTAAGACCGAGGAGGAGCACGAGGAGCATCTGCGGATAGTGCTGGAGATTCTCAAGAAGGAGCAGCTTTATGGAAAACTCTCCAAGTGTGAGTTTTTCTTGGACCGGGTGGACTTCTTGGGGCACGTTGTGACTGGAGATGGTATCTCATTTGACCCCAAGAAGATTGTAGCAGTTGAGGCATGGGCAGCTCCGACTTCAGTTGCAGAGATCAGGAGTTTCCTTGGGCTGGCATGATATTATCGGAGATTTGTGCAGGATTTCTTCCGGGTTGCAGAGCCGTTGACTCGGTTGACCCGGAAGGATGCTGAGTTCGTTTGGTCAGAGAAGTGTCAGGCAGCTTTTGATGAGTTGAAGGAGCGGCTTACGACAGCTCCGATTCTGATATTGCCTTCAGGATCAGGTGGTTTCACTATTTATTATGACGCTTCAGGGAAGGGGCTGGGTTGCGTCTTGCAGCAGCATGGGAAGGTGATTGCCTATGCTTCCAGGCAATTACGTCCCCATGAGAAGAACTACCCTACCCACGACCTGGAGCTAGCGGCGGTAATTTTTGCTTTGAAGTTGTGGAAGCATTATCAGTATGGGGAGAGGGTGAAGATCTTTACAGACCACAAGAGCTTAAAGTATGTGTTTATTCAGAAGGAGTTGAACATGAGGCAGCGCAGATGGCTAGAGTTGATGAAGGACTTTGACATCCTACTTCAGTACCACCCAGGGAAGGCCAACGTGGTTGCCGATGCCTTGAGTAGGTATCCGACAGCCATGTGTTTGACCATGAATCGGCACTTGCTTGCCGACTTAGAGAGCCTTGGGATTGAGGTGATCGTGCCCAGGGTGCAGATGCAGTTATGGGGGATGCAGATTCAGTCGAACTTGGTGGAGAGGATCAAGTCGGCATAGTTTGAGGACGTTGCTCTGCGGTGTCTCCGAGAGCAGGTTCGAGCAGGATTGCTGGAGGGCGAGTTTTCTCTTACAGATGATGGTGCCTTGAGGCACAGTTCCAGATTATGTGTGCCCAGCAGAGATCTCAGGGAGCAGGTTATGCAGGAGGCCCACAGATCTCAGTACTCCATACACCCTGGTGCCAACAAGATGTACCGAGATCTAAGGGAGCATGTTTGGTGGTCCGGAATGAAGCGGGAGGTGGCTCCCTTCGTAGCTAGGTGCTTGATTTGTCAGCAGGTCAAGGCGGAGAGGCAGAGGCCCGGTAGATTATTGCAGCCGCTGCCCATTTCCGAGTGGAAATGGGAGCATATCACTATGGACTTCGTATCAGGATTACCGCGTACACCAGAAAGGAAAGACGCAATTTGGGTCATCGTTGACAGGTTGACCAAATCGGTCCACTTCTTGCCATTCAAGGTGGGTACGTCTACAGAGAGGCTTGCGGAGATGTATATGCGGCAGATAGTCAAGATTCACGGAGTTCCGGTCAGCATCATCTCAGATTGGGATAGTCGCTTTGCTTTCCATTTCTGGAGGAGTCTGCAGACCAGCTTGGGCACCCAGCTCAAGTTTAGTACCACATACCACCCCCAGACGGACGGACAGTCGGAGAGGACTATTCAGACCCTTGAGGATATGCTGCGGACGTGCGTCCTGGACTTTAGAGGTTCCTGGAAGGATCATCTTCATTTGGTGGAGTTTGCTTACAACAACAGCTTCCAGACCAGCATTGAGATGTCACCTTTCGAGGCTTTGTACGGGCGTAGGTGCCGTACACCCTTATCTTGGGATGATGTTGGTGAGCGAGCTTTACCGGGGCCAGAGATGGTTGTTGATGCAGCCGAGAAGGTGAAGCTCATCAAGGACAGACTTCGCATGGCGCAGGACAGACATCGGCACTGGGCCGATAGCCACCGGAGGCCGTTGGAGTTTGAGGTACAGATTAGAGTAGGATTAGATTTAGGTTGTTTGTTTGAGATTTTTGATCATGTTGTTTATTATAATTAATTGAGACCTTGCTTGTGATTAGGTCGAAGGCCATGTTTTCTTGAGGATATCTCCGACTCGTGGTACGATACATTTTGGTGGAGGTGGGAAGCTTAGCCCGCGCTTCATCGGCCCTTTCGTTATCAGCGGAAGAGTCGGTGACGTTGCATATAGGCTAGACTTGCCGCCTGTACTTGTGGGGGTCCACAACGTATTCCATGTATCACAGTTGAGATGGTACGTGGCTGACCCTAGCCATGTGCTCGATCATTCAGAGATTGAGGTTGGACCTTCTCTCAGCTATCCAGAGCAAACAGTGGAGATTCTGGATCGACGGAAGAAGGTTCTGAGGAACCAGGTGATACCCTTGGTACGCGTCGCATGGAGGCATCATTCTCCAGGAGAGTCTACCTGGGAGCGGGAGGATGAGATGCGCGAGCGCTACCCTTATCTTTTTAGACCGTGAGGTATACTTTCTATCCTTCTCATCAGTTGTATTTCGCCTTTCAATTTCGAGGACGAAATTCTTTTAAGGAGGGTAGATTTGTCACTACCACTTTTCTAGCTCGGGGGTATTTTGATCATTTTTGAAATTTTGTGAATTATTTGGAATTATTATTTATTATTTGGACTTATTATAATTAATATGATTTTTAGTGATTTTTGGTAATTTTTAGTAAAATTGATTTTGATCCTATAGTTGACTTTGACTAGTGTTGACTAGAAGACTAACCTAGGTTAAGACCACTTGGTTAGGTTAAGTAAACTTGTTTTGACCTATTTTAGTGAGGGTTTAGTCATTGGAACTTGTTTGGAGAGATTTGGAGTTGATTTGACTAATATGGCTTATGACTTCTTAAGTCATTACTAATGACTTAGGTTTAATAGCCCAAAGCCCATTAGTCAAGTGCCCAAACTCCAGCCAACCAAGGGATTCCCCCACTATATAATCTCTCCTAAAATCTAGGGCTAGCCTCTTCTTTAGGAATTTATTTCAAGAGAAGAAAGATGTGAGTCTCCATGTTCAAAAATCCCTAGAAAATCCATTTTTCCTCCTTTTTAATCCAAACAAATTGGAATAGGTTCTAATTATTGTTTTCTTGCTGTTGGAATTGATTGTTCTCGGTTTTCTATCAATTGGGAAGAGTTTGGCCATCAAGAGAAGCACCTCTTTGTGGAGCTTTTTGAGGCTTTGGGTACTCTTAGGTAACTCTCTATCCACACCATAGAATCCTGAGATTTTTGCATCAATAGGGAGCCCTAGACCTAACCTAACAGTAGGAATAGGAAACCCTAAGTTTTTGTGTCCTTTCGTGTCCAAACTGGACACGTATCAGTGCACCATTCAACGTGTTTGTGGAAATGCCACAGTGGAACTTTTTGTATTATTTTCGAAATGTTTGTGAATGGAAATTTGTGTTTTGGTGTCGTTTATCCATTTCTTGTGCACTGGGATTGATTCGTGCACGTGTCGTGTCGTTTGGACACGCGTGCACACGGATTTGGCATGCTCGCGCGCGGCCTGGCGGATCCCCTGCCTATCGGGGTCCCTACAGGACACGACACGGCGTGCCCTGAAATTAAGCAAATCCCAACTGATCAATTCAATGCATAATCCAGAGATCAATAGATCGATACCCCTGCCATCTCCGTCAGCAGCGCACTCCTCTCCCGTTCGATCCTACTCTCATCGAATGCCGACTCGTTCTGGATCACGTCCGCAAGTATCTCCAGCGCCCTCGCGACGTCCTTCCCCAGCACCACCACGTTAAAAGACGTCTTCTCCTTCGACGTGCTCCCGCTCAGCACACCACCAATCTTCCCGATCTCCTCTCCACTGATCCCCTCAACGATGCGCCGCACGAGGTTCGCGATCCCCTCGGCGTCGTCAGGTTCGAAGCGGCTGCCGGTGTCGACAGAGACGGAGATAGTGGCGGACCGGGCGGAGAGGGAGGACTCGGTGGCGACGCGGAGGCCGGTGTCGAGGGTGGTCACCTTGGTCTCCGGGAAGGAGAGGACGGAGGAGTGGTCGGCTTGGGAGGGGTGGGGGGAGGCGTGGCGGAGGAAGCGGGGATCGGGGTCCTCGAGCTTGCGGAGCTTGGATCGGACGGTGAAGGCGATCTGGTCGTAGGGGAGAAACGGTGGGGATTTATCGGTTGTGGGGACGGTGGGGGATTCGGAGGAGAGGGATATGGAGGTGGAGAGGGAGCGGGTGGGGAGGAGGTGGAGGAGGGGGCTGCGGTGGCGGAAAAGCAAGAGGATGCTCCTCGTCGCCATTGGCGTTGGAGAATTCTAGGGTTAGGGTTTGGAGGGGAGGATAGGAGGAGGAGGAGGAGGAAGGAGTGTGGCCAATGGCAAAATTGGTTAATATTTGCTTTCGGTGAACTTTTTCTGGATAAAACTATTTATTTGACTTTGTATTTGACTTTGTAAAATGAGAATTTGTTCATGAAGTTAGTGAACACAGCAATTATAACATTTGCGTCCAACTCGAGTGATTATTGTGGTCATCAGCAGAAAGATCTTAATTAGATGGCAGAAGATTCCTAAGCCGAACGGGACATGCAATACAGTGTACACCACAAAGTTTGGTATGTAATATTGGATGTCTTAAAAAGAAATTTAACATTTGCTACAATGCCTACAATACACAATGTCAACGACAACCGAACAAAATACTTTTGTAGATCACTTGTAGCTCATGTAAAAAAATAATACGTAGCAGATCTGTAATCGGCTAGTTCGAACCTCCCAACCCTAACAATGTGTAAATGTATATAGATTATAATAAATAAAAAACATTATTTTTCTTAATTCAATGCATACTCGATTAAAAGTACCTCGTTCTAGCGGTTATGATGACATTTTTTTAATTAAGAAAATATTTTTTTAATTTAATGTTAGATTAAGGTCTTCAGATATGAACCTCCGCATATATATCATCCAAAGATTTCTTTAATTATCATTTTATCACTCATCAAGTGACTTTTTTTAACTATTATTTTATTCTTCTTCTACATCCAAACATGTTATTTTTTGTTGTATAACGTCCATACCCCCTCTCCTTTTTTGCAATATTCGGCATAACTCACGGCACTATATGCATACTGCGTTGTATGTCATTTGGGTCAACTATCTTCCAATTTACACACATACCCACACACACCTCCTTAACGGTTCCATCAAGAGACCGTCTGTCTAACCAAGGAGTTTATAACTTATGACTCTTCTCACTGACTACAAGAGCCAGATGAGTTCGGTACGTTTATACATATTTAACTTTTGTTGTATGGAGACATTTCCCTCCTTCCCTTAGGCATTCCTACTTCTTGTATGATACAAGTCATTATGGTCTACTACCATATATAATATTATAATTCATGTACATGTACATACGTTGTACGTATTTTTATACGAATATTGTTCATCAAAAATAATTTATATTAGACTTTATTCGTATTGTTAATTTTTGGACTCTACCGGTAAGCAATATGTTGGGTTTCACTTGTGTAATGCAATAAGTTGTTCTAGAATTCACTGTCATTAATCTTGCGGATAATTAGACAATGATTTGTCTGTTGATCTTAGTTAGAAGGTCTAGCAAGTAGGGGTGAGCAATTATCGGTTTTCAAACCGAAACCGACCCGAACCGACCCGAAATAGCAGTTCGGGTCGGTTATGGACTAAACGGGTCGGTTTTCGGTTTCTAAAAGAGGAAACCGAGTATAAACGGTTCGGGTTGCGGTTTAAGTAACGGTTTTTGAACCGACCCGACAACCGAAATACATAATTACTTATATACCCCCTCCAATATATATACTAAAGACTAAACCTAAACTCTCTCTCTATCTTCTCATTGTATTCTGCCGCCTTTCCTTACTCTGAGCTTCTCTTCCTAATAATCTCCGGTCCATTAGTGTCTCTCTCTTGAACTTCTCGACTCAACATGGCTTCCACTCTGGATCTACTCCACTAATATGAAGACTCAACATGGCTTCCTCTCTATGAAGACTCAACATGGCTTCCTCTCTAGATCTACTCCACTAAGGATCTCGAACAGCAGCAGCTAGATCGGAATGTAAGTAAGACTCTACATATTCTTTGAGTTCTCTCTTCAAAATTTTATTTTTCAGTCATATTGATATTTTTAATTTTATAGCACAATTTTTTGATCCAAAATGTTTTTTTTGATAGATTTGGACCCGAGAATCTCAGCAGCTCATGCGCTACTTCTCCTAATCCCTCCTTGTGCAATTTGTTATCATTTTTTAGTTTTTTTATGCGTACAATTTCTCTTATGCTTGTTTAAATCTTACCTTCTTGAAAGCTAACTTTGTTCATAATTGGCCCTTAACTTTGTTCAGAGCAATTGATATTTTTTATTAATCAATAGAACTGGTTTGTTGAAGGTCACTTTGTTACAATTTTGCTTGAAAAGCATCTGAAAAAGAAAAGCAAAAATAAAGAAGAATTTTACAAGCAGAACCGAACAGACCTAAAAACCGAACCGTTTAAATTCGGTTCGGTTTTGTTCGGTTTTGACGAAACCGGTTCGGTTTTCGGTTTTCAAAATTACGGTTTTCGGTTTGTTCGGTTTTCTGAAATACGGTTCGGTTTGAGCCGAATCGAACCGATGCTCACCCCTAAATATATATATATATATATATATATATATATATATATATATATATATATATATATATATATATATATATATATATATATTGTCATAGTATGTATGTACCTAATAGATGATTATGAGCCTATATATATATATATATATATATATATATATATATATATATATAGGCTCATAATCATCTATTAGGTACATACATACTATGACAATATATATATATATATATATATATATATATATATATATGTATATATATATATATATAAAAAAAAAAATATATATATATATATATATATATATATATATATATATATATATATATATATATATATATATATATATATATATATATATATATATATATATATATATTAAAAAAATATATATATATATATATATATTAAGTACCCTATATTAGCTTGTATGGTATGTTTACATATGTGTTGTTTAGAGATAGAACTGAATATGGTTTTGCCTATTGGCCCATGGCCTAGTCTATTAGCCTATGGCCTATGGTTGTGTTTGCTTAGCTAGTAAGTCTAGATTAGGCTTGTGTAGACTAGTTTGACCTAATGTGGACTTGTTTGACCTAGTTTGACCATAGTTGACCTAGTTTGACTTCTAGGGTTGACCAGAGTTGACCAAGAGTTGACTTTGGCCTAGATTGACTTAGATTCATGTAGAATGCATAGTAGTGCTTCATTTACCATTCTGGACTTGTTGTGACTTTTGCTGTTCTGAATAGGAGCCAGACACCACTCCTCGGACAGTACTTTTCAGTTGGACACTCAGATACCAAGCGAGTACATTCTCTGATCATTTCATATCATGTTTAGGATTATATTTCCTGCTTTAGACTATCTTACTTGATGCTGACACGTTGGAACACGGATTGGTACTGTATGGATCCCTTCAGGAGATGTTATTCCTCTCGGGAGCATCAGATACTTTTGTCATGTGTGTTTCACTTACATCACGTATCATATGCTTCTATCATCATGAATCTTCGGGAATCAGCCAGTGACTCATGTACCCTCATGATCACCGAGCCTTCACGAATCAATTTATGAATCACCCTTTATGGGCAACGTAGTATAATCATGAATCTTAACGTAACTTGAATGGATCCTTGTGTATTGATTGGGGTACGGGGGAGTATAAATGGTCATGTGAATAAATATCCAAAGTAGTGTAGTCATGAATCACTCTTAGTGTAGTCATGAATCAGTCCTAAGCCATTCACATGTTCGTCTGTACTCTAAATCACTAGCACTGTCTCTCTTTATATATATATATCATAGATATTTACTTACAGTCTCTCTTTTTACATTATGCTATTTCTTCAGATCCTGTATTTTATTCTCTAGCATGATTATATTTCCTTTCCTACTATGACTTGTTGAGATGTATTGTGCTCGCTCCTGTCCTGACTGGACCTGTTGAAAATATTACAGAGGACGGGGAGGAGGCTGGTGTGGATACCTATTACGGTACCACCTTAGATGAGATGTTGGACCTGGACCATCAGCAGGCCCCACTATCTGTGGATGACACACCCTTAGACTAGGATGTTTTCATTTACAGTATGTCATGGATGATTGTATATATTTGATTATGGGATTATGTATTTATCTTAGACACTTAGACTCTCTGATGTACTTGGGATTTTCTTTTATTTCAGCAGTTTCATTTATCTATCTATCAGCTATGTTATCATCTGTTTTTCCTTGATTTTTATATCATATCGTGCTTCTTCTTCCTTAGTTGTGATTGAGTCTACTTTTATCATATCACCCCCATTCGGGGAGTATAAACTGTTTAAGCTTTATATTGCTAGATGTTGTGACCTAGAACAGCATTCTACCGCCGACACTGCGGCGTAGGCTGGACGTACCCATGTCTCGTGCCCTAACTCTAGGGTGCGGGTCGTGACAGAAAGATAGCCATGGAACCCATAGCTTCCAAGCTCCATAAAACCTTCACTACAAGTCCAAATTTGGACTTCCATAGGTCAAAATGGGGTAGAACGAAATTCTCTACAACATAAAACAATAAGATTTTGAAAACAAAAAAGTTTGATAGATCAAAACCAAGAAAAACAAAAAATGACATAAACTTAGATCTACAAGAATCCACCAATGAAAATCAAAAACTCAAAGTTCTAAAGAGGCTTATAATTATGTAAGAAAGAGTTTAGAACAAACAAAATAACATTTGTCCAACATTTGGCAAGAAGTACTTGCGTTAGGTTGGAGGAGAAAATGAAGAGGAAGAAGATGAAGAGAATGAAAATAATGGAGGAGAGAGAGAGAGAGGAGTTGGGTTTTATACAAACCTTCTCATCTCAAACTCACCTAAACCAAACCAAGCCCTATACTAAGTTGAACCAAACCAAATTAAACCAAGTCAAGTTTAACCTATACTTTGGAAAAAATTTAAAATATTCGAAAACCAAGAAATATGAAATACGGCTCAAAATACGTACCCTTACATAAATACTGATACAGTGAGATGAGTCTCACAGGGGGGTCGCGAGGAGGCTGGGGCTGCTGGGCGAGGTCGCCGCGCAAAGTTTCAAAAGTTTTTTTTTCTTCTTCTTCCTTTCTCATTTGGTTCTTTGTGTTTTATGAGGGATTTAAATCCAATTCCCGATTGGATTGGATTATTGATATGATATAGGTTAGATTGAGATTTGAAACGATTCAAATTTGGGAAGATTTGGAGAAGATTCGATTGGGTTTGAAAGAAAATCCAAAAAAAATATTTCCTTTTTGCGGGCTCAGTTAGGGTCGGAGGAAAGAACACTACTGTTCACAGGTGAATTTTTATTATATATATATTTTCTATAATATATATTTACTATATATATAACTTAATGTAATTTTATATAGATATATTTATTTATATACATATATACATAGAATATATGTGCACATGTTTGATAAAGACAAGGAATAGTTATAAAAATATTCTAAAGGTACCAATGGTTGTAACATATATATTTATTAATTCTATTTACTAAATTTTTTGTAAATAAAGTTTAACTGATATATATAAATATATATATAAAACCTATTACTCATATACTATGTAGACACTATACACACACAAGTATATTTAGCCTAAAAATCCTCAAAAAACTCAAAGGAACATTTTACGAAAATTGTTATCCATTTTTTTTTCTCCAAAATAAAAATAGCAATTTAATAGAAATAATATATATATATATATATATATATATATATATATATATATATATATATATAAAGAGAGAGAGAGAGAGAGAGAGAGAGAGAAAAGGAGGGATCCGCATCCCCTCACTTTTGTATCCCTCATGCATCCCCTCTTTCATATCCATTGGATCTTGTTTAAGTCATCTAATCTTAACCGTTGAAAAATCAACGGTTAAAATTAGATAACTTAACAAAGATCCAACGGGTGTTATCATGGGGATGCATGGGGATGCAAAAGTGGGGGGATATAGATCTCTCCTTATATATATATATATATATATATATATATATATATATATATATATATATATATATATATTATAACCATTATTTATAAAATCACTTACTAGACCAAAAATACCAAATACATGTATATACAACATATATCTACATGGACGTCTGTGGACGCACTACATGACTCCATGGGCTTGGGTTTGGTTCGGGTTAAGTCTGGACTTAATTGGTACAACCGGTTTCCTAAAAATCATAATCTTAATACATAACTAATTAAATTATTTGTAAGGTCATTTTACAACTTTGGCTGATTTTTCTAGTATGGACACTGCTATGGCTAGGCCTTTCCTAGCATGACTAATACACTAGTCAAAGTACATGACTACACTCTCCGTGCCATAATTTCTAGTCGATATACATCTCAAACTTAACCATGACTAAGTCCATATTTACATATAGTATTTAGGCTATTATAAATATAATCATCTATATACAAAATTCTATTTAATTCTATTTGGCCCAAAATAAATTCATATTAATTCTACTAAGTCATGGCAAGCTAACACGACTCTATCAAGTGAGTTTGGCTAGGTTAGGGTCCAAATATATTTTCTAATCAAATCGAATTCGAAAAGTCAACCAATGAGTCTTTTGTGCCATTCGCAAATAAATATCACATGGGGATCCGATTGAGTGGAACACCCTACCCATGCATGTCGTAGGCTCAAAATAGGTCAAAATCATATATTGGATCAAATGATTTTGATATATGTCGAGTTCCGAACTCATGTTAGAATTTAGATCTAGAAGTACGGTAAATACTCAAATGGCCTAAATTTGATCCGAAGTTGTACGAAGTCAAAAGAATGTTAGAAGATAAGTTTGGATGCGACATGATATATGAAATTGAAGGTGGGCTTGTCTACTTCAAAACTCATGAAGGACGTTTGAAAGATTGACATATTTTATGCTCCAAAACTCATAGCTACGAAAAAGTACATCTATAGTCATAATTAAATATAAAATCTAATCTAATAAAAATTAAGTCATCTAAAATAAAATTAAAAAATTCCTAAAAATCAGGGTCCTTACAGACATTTATCCTAATGACACCTCTTATCCGTCGGTACTCTTCCGTTGGGATATGTCATTAGCGACAAAAATACAATATATAGCGACGAAAATGTCCGTCGCTAATAAGCTGTATTTTTGTAGTGTTTGAAAACAATTTTTTGATTTCAAAAATTGCTTCAAAATGGACTTGTTTATCAAAAAAATAAGCATAAATTAGTATTTATACCAAATACTTTTCGTTGCTGCTTAAAAAGAAAATATCTTATCAAATCAAATACAACAATATCAGTTTCAGTCCATCCAAGAAAGTAGTAAAGTCTGGAAAAAAAAAACCCAGGTATTTTCTTCATGAATACCAGTGGTATTCAACAGTAATAGGAAAATACCAATCCGTTTAGTTTGGTATAATAATATTTTTTTTAATAGAAGAACAATTGCTAACAAAGAAAATTATAGTAAATGGAAGGAGTAGAAAATTTTAGTAAAAGGAGTAGAAAAACAGACTATGAATAACATCCATTTGGAACAAAAAAAAGGAAGTCTCAAATTGCTTTTGCTTTTCTAATAAAAAATAATTAGTCCTTTATAAATTTTACTCTTTTTTTTTAAAAGGTATGCTTTCTTTGTAGCTACTAAAACAATAACGTGAACAGATGTACTTATGAACCTGATCTAAGAGCATCCACAGTGACAGTAAGAGAGATTTCAAGTGCTATATTTTGACTTTAGTCAAATTTTGTAGCACTTGAAGGCTGCAGTAGAACTTGTTCATACTTGAAAATTGCTAGAAAGCTAAGAGACATTCCAGATTTGGAGTGTGTCCTAGTTCCTCTACATTACTTAACCGTTCTTACCAAACAGAGAAGAAAAATAAAGAAAAAAAAAGGAAGAGAAAAGAGGATATCAATTTGGAGTACTTGTTTGGAGTGTACTATTATGTGCCATTATTAAGGAGATAATATAAAAGTAATAATTTACATAATTTTTAATAATTTGGAGTATGTGTTTGGAATATCTCCATTGTAGATGCTCTAGACTGTTATAAAATGGCTTAATTTGTGCTTCAAGATTTGGAAAAATAAGCACGGATTAAGACTCCTTAATCCTTGCTTTAAACCTGTGCCAAATGCAATCTTAAGGTTTAATCTAATTAAACAAATAAACATGACATCTAATAAAAATATCAAAATCTTTGAGCACATGTATGTATGTATATACATATTTTTATGGTTAAAGCCTCTTGGTTCTAGCGGTGAGCAGGTGGACACAACACATCTTGGATGGATTGGATTTCACGAAGAAACTCCCAATCTGCTATTCAAAAAAGGGGAAAAAAAGCCAATTGCTCTCAGGAAAGATAAGGACCTATATTTCATTCGATCATTCTCATTAATGTCATTTCCTGTTAATTTAATTTTCTGCCTCTTGCTTGCAAGAGAACTCACTCACGTCACACGTCTACTCATTTACCAAACTCTGATAAAAGCTTAACGTGCAAATTATTTCGTCCGTGGGTTGTGGCCTACTGGTAGCAACGGGAGCCCCAACGCGGAAGGTGCATGTTGGAATCCCCCTTGGCATTTGCTAAGCCGAAAAAAATGACACCTCAAAAAAAAAAAATGCAAATTATTTCAAAAACACATTTCCTCGTTCCAAGCTGATAGTCTCCTGCATATACCTACCTCTTGGATTTATTACACAAAAAATATGAAAGCTCACTCATACTAATCTTACTTTTAGCTTACAAAAATTTACCTCTAATGAATCGGGTAAGAATGAACGAGAATAAAATCAATCAAACAAATGGTCAGATTGAGCTCTCTTTCTTGTTTTCTTCTCGGCCTTCAACCATTGTCATCTAATTGGATGCCTTCCAAGCGTCAACATCTTGAGTACAAAAGTCAGATCCAACCAACATCGAGGTCCAACGTCATCTACGCGTCAATCTAAAATCGAATATTTCTAATTATTATTTTTATTTTTCTGTTAAAGATAAACTTATAATAAATTTCCATGTTTCATTTAAAACTTCTGTGTCGAAATTTTCTCGTTTAAAATTTTCATAAATTCCAAATTTCATATCAATCTTATTTTCTTCTGGACCTTCTTCCCGCGTCACTACTGCATTTTTTTTCATGGCTCTAGAGAAACACATACTCAAATCTTACGTGCAACATCTTAAGCGGATTTAACGAAAAATTGTACCACTTAATTTTGTTTTAGTTGTTCAGGAGCTGCTATGTCATAAATGAAAAAAATTGATAATTAATCGATAGTCATGGATTCTTAACATGAAAAAAATAAATAAAAAAACTTGATCCATGACTAATCCAACCTCAAATAACTTTCAAGAGGTTGTAAAGATGAGACTGGAAAAATAAATGGTACAGAAAGACCAGAGTTCTTCTAATAGTTACTGTGGCGACACTTCCCGTTAAGAGTTCAGAGAGAATATATTTAAGAGGAGCTTTCCCATGCTCCCTGGAGCAACTCCACTCCAATGAAAGAATTAAGAAGTTTGGAAACATGAAGATGATAAACACCATAAGACAAACAAGTTAATAAGTGCTAGTTTATATTGTGAATTGGTTAAGGGCTATTTTTTTTTTTATAAACCCACCCACCCACACTCACACACACACACCACCCCCACCCCCACCCCCACCCCCACCCCCACCCCCACTTTTCATTAGTTTACATTTGACACAATTTTTTAATTCTTAGTCTTTTTTGCAGTTCCGTATTTTCGTCCGTTGGTTAATCAAGACCACTTCACGTGGCATCATGTGACACGCAAAAATATAATTGTATCCTCTACTTAACTCAATTTATTGGATAACTAACAATATAGATTGAGTTTGTCTAAGCTTGTGCAAATGTGTGAAGGACAAAATTAGATTGTGTAGACCCTCATCTATGTCGATTGAGTTAAATGAAGGATAAAATTATATTTTTACACGTCACATGAGATCATATAAAATGGTCTAAGTTAACCAAACGGACGCGCGAAGTGGTCTAAGTTCCAAGACGGACGAAAATGATGAAACTGTTAAAAATGTGAAATAATAATAATAATTTAAAAATCATGTCAAATACATAAAAACAATCATGTCAAATACCAAAAAAAAACTAATAAAAAGTGAAGGGTTTATACAAAATGTCTCATTGCTTAAACGTCTATTTTTTGAATGTTTGTTGGATTAACATTTTGAAAACATCTATATATATGAATGAACGACACATTAAAAAAAAAAAATTCAAAACACACGACACACTTTCAACGTGAGCTGACAACCATGTCGAATTGTATGGTACTTCTTGCTAGACCTTCTAACTAAGATGCAACAGACAAATCATTGTCTAATTATCCGCAAGATTAATGACAGTGAATTCTAGAACAACTTATTGCATTACACAAGTGAAACCCAACATATTGCTTACCGGTAGAGTCCAAAAATTAACAATACGAATAAAGTCTGATATAAATTATTTTTGATGAACAATATTTGTATAAAAAATACGTACAACGTACGTACAACTTCATGAATACGTTCTCATTTTACAAAGTCAAATAAATAGTTGAAAATTTTTGAGTCGCATCCCACTCAATGTACACATATGAGTGGTGCACCCCACTCGATTCACCATATGCATAAGTAATCCCACTTTTGACAGATTCCGTCCATATTGGACGGTCAACTGGGTTGACTAACAATTTCTGACCAAAATACCCTCATCTTCCTCATGCTAAATTCAAATCCCAAACCCCTCCGCCGCCGCCGCTGCCGCCCCCCCCCCCCCCCCCCCTCTCCCCCGCCCCGCCGCTGCCGCGCCCGTCCACGCCTCGCCGCTGCCCCCGCCCAACCTCGCCGACGCCCCCGCCCGACCTCGCCGCTGCCACCCCCCCCTCCCCGACCTCGCCGATGGCCACCCTCTCATCTGCCACCACCACCACCACCATCATCTCTGCCACCACCATCTCCACCATCATCACCACCACACCACCAACAACAACCCCCTTCAACGTCCAGAACCCCGCTCCCCGGCGACGCTGCCCCCCTCCCCCCGCCGCCGGCGACGCTGCCCCCTCCCCCGCGCCTCTGCCCCCCTCCCCCCGCCGCCGACGACGCTGCCCCCCTCCCCCGCGCCTCCGCCCCCCGCTCCCCCCCCGCGCCCTCGTCCCGCACGGCACTGGCAGAGCATCGGCGAGGTCGGGGGTGCAACGGCGAGGTCAGGGAGGGGGTGCGGCGAGGTCGGGGGGGAGGGGGGGGCAACGAGGTCGGGGAGGGGTAGGGGGAGGGGGGCAACGACGAGGTCGGGAGGGGGGGCAGCGGTAAGGGGGACGGTGGTCACGGTGGTGGTGAAGGTGGGCAGCGGCGAGGCGTGGGCGGGGGAGGGGGCAGCGGCGAGGCGTGGACGGGCGCGGCAGCGGCGGGACGGGGGAGGGGGGGCAGCGGCGGCGGCGGCGGGGTTGGGGATTGAATTTAGCTTTGATGATGAGGAAGATGAGGGTATTTTGGTCAGAAATTATTAGTCAAACCAGTTGACCGTCCAATATGGACGGAATTCGTCAAAAGTGGGATTACTTATGCATATGGTGAATCGAGTGGGGTGCACCACTCATATGTGTACATTGAGTGGGGTGCGACTCAAAAATTTTCTAAATAGTTTTATCCAGAAAAAGTTCACCGAAAGCAAATATTAACCAATTTTGCCATTGGCCACACTCCTTCCTCCTCCTCCCCCTATCCTCCCCTCCAAACCCTTAACCCTAGAATTCTCCAACGCCAATGGCGACGAGGAGCATCCTCTCGCTTTCCCGCCACCGCAGCCCCCTCCTCCACCTCCTCCCCACCCGCTCCCTCTCCACCTCCATATCCCTCTCCTCCGAATCCCCCACCGTCCCCACAACCGATAAATCCCCACCGTTTCTCCCCTACGACCAGATCGCCTCCGCCGTCCGATCCAAGCTCCGCAAGCTCGAGGACCCCGATCCCCGCTTCCTCCGCCACGCCTCCCCCCACCCCTCCCAAGCCGACCACTCCTCCGTCCTCTCCTTCCCGGAGACCAAGGTGACCACCCTCGACACCGGCCTCCGCGTCGCCACCGAGTCCTCCCTCTCCGCCCGGTCCGCCACTATCTCCGTCTCTGTCGACACCGGCAGCCGCTTCGAACCTGACGACGCCGAGGGGATCGCGAACCTCGTGCGGCGCATCGTTGAGGGGATCAGCGGGGAGGAGATCGGGAAGATTGGTGGTGTGCTGAGCGGGAGCACGTCGAAGGAGAAGACGTCTTTTAACGTGGTGGTGCTGGGGAAGGACGTCGCGAGGGCGCTGGAGATACTTGCGGACGTGATCCAGAACGAGTCGGCATTCGATGAGAGTAGGATCGAACGGGAGAGGAGTGCGCTGCTGACGGAGATGGCAGGGGTATCGATCTATTGATCTCTGGATTATGCATTGAATTGATCAGTTGGGATTTGCTTAATTTCGTTTTTATGTTCCAAGTCTAAGTTCATAAATAACTTGATGCTGGATAGAGACACCAATATGGCATAATAGGATAGGAGACGGACACGAACATGGCATGTTAGGAGATGGACACTACGGCACAAATATGACACTGAATTTCAGAGTGTGCTAGTTTCTTACTAGGCAGTGGATAATAGACTAAGTGCATCTTCAGTAGGTCTTTCTTGACCTATGTTGGTATGTTGCACGATACGAATACATATACAACAACTGTTGCTACAGAAACAACGACAAGGGAAGAACGACACTATTTTGGCATGTCTTAATGTATTTTGTCGTGTCCGTGTCGTGTCCAAGATGTGTTCAACACTATGCAACACGGACACAACTCTGGAGTGTCGGCGCTTACTTGTTATTGGCACATGTTATTTTTTATTTTTCACACTTCGTGGAAGTAATTCTTTCTTGCAAAGAACCCATTTCTGTACTAAGGGTAGGTTGATAACCCACTGCCGAAGGCATTCTCCCCAATAAGGCGGATACTTCTGACCCTGCTTGGACGAAACGAAAGATATTGTCGATGAATAGAAGTACATCTTGTTCATTAACCTCCCGGAAATATTCCGCCTCCAACGTAATCTCTTAAATGGTCACACCATAATTTATGTAAAAACTGTTAATATTGTATCAATTGGAATAATCAAGTCCCAGATGGATTTCTTTTAGAGATTGATGCATTGGCATCATATACCATGTTTGTGTTATATGGATCTCCATGACATTTGATTCTGAACCTAAGGTGCTAAAAAAAATTCCAGACCTCGTGACATCTCCCTGTCGCATAATGTGTCACACGTGTTGGACATGACACAAACACTCAGAAATACACGAGGACATCACACACACACACACACACACACACACACACACTCTAAAATACACTAGGACATGCCAAAATATGCCCAATGTCCGTGTTGTTGTGTGATTGTATTGTTTTTTGTCATATTCGTGTATGTGCAACATAAGTTCCGAACCCTCCTCGTCTATGTCTCATTTCTTCTTAAGCACGAGGTGCCAGCCTCCAAATAAAAATGGATTGAGCTTGAAGCTGTAGGGTGAGTTAAATTTTGTGAACCCACATATATTGGGATAAGTACATCTGCATGTGGATACGATTTTGACCCACCAATACATTGCGTTTTCCTGCTCAAAGAAAACAGTTGTGCGATTCTCTAGCAATAAAATGAATGATGTTTCAGTCCTTTTGAGCAATTTACTGCAACATTTCATTGTGGAAGAGTCGACATTCTCTAATGATGGATAAAAACCGACTGATATGAAGGTTACTTAGCTCCCCACTCCAAAATCCTTAATGAGTTGTTACCTTTTCCTAGATTTCATAGTATGGGTCTGTATAGTAGGAAAATACTAGGTCGTGTAATCCTATATAGGGGATATGGACGCTTGTCTAGTTCACATTTTGGCTAAGAATCCCATCTATCTATTGAAGAGATTTGGTGCAAGTCAGTGAGTCATATATGCTGCATTCGGACCGGCCTCAAGCCAGTTAACGTATTCATCGTGTTGTTTAGAATCCTTGTTGTGCTCCAAAAGAGGATTGCCATGTTCATTACAGTTGGCTGCAATCATGACATTGTTCTGGGTTCTGGCCCTTCTGGAGCCTTATTGTGTTCCTGAAGAGGATTGCAGTACTCAGATGTTTTTGTTGGCTGTAATCATGACATTTTAACTTAGTAAACTTAGTGGAAGATAGAGGCACAATAATTACTTTGAGTTAGAGAATATGAGGTCTAGCGAATATCCTCTATCCGAAGTATGACTGATTGATGTAACCATTATCTAAACTTGGAATTTGAAGTCTACGAAAATTCCAGGAATTAGATGCCGGAAAGTACTCTCTTCAAGCTATTTTACACTGTATATCAACAATGAATTGGATATACTAAAATAAATTGAAGTTTGAAGCACCTTCTCGTCCTTTTGCTTTCGATGTCTTATATGGAATTTATAAGTATAATCAACTTAACTTTGTGTCCTATTATGCAACTCAATGTGCATTATGGTGGATGAATCTCTCAGAATTCTGTAATGTAGGGATAATGGGAAAGTAATTGTTTTTTTCCTTCTTTCGTTCAGGTAGAACAGCAAAATGAAGAGGTTATTTTTGACCATTTGCACGCAACTGCATTCCAGTACACTCCTTTGGGGAAACCCGTACTTGGATCAGCTCATAACATTGGGGCAGTGAGCAAAGAGCACCTTAAAAACTTCATCTCAACACACTATACTGCTCCTAGAATGGTATGTCATTTTACCTGCTACTCTTAGAGTTGGTCTCTTTGTCAAGCCATTCTTACATGTTTAATAGTTTGTGTTCTAATGTCATTTAAATTAGACAATAAGGCTTTCAAATCTGCATAAAAACGAAGTATAGCTATTCATTTTGTGTAGGTTATTTCTGCAACTGGTGCTGTTAAGCATGAGGATATAGTTAATCACGTCAAAACGCTCTTTACAAAGCTCTCAGCTGATCCTACTACAGCCTCCCAATTGGTCTCAAAAGTACCGGCTACATTTACTGGTTCTGAGGTAGGAATCTCTCTCAGCCATTTTTCCTACCATGAATTTGATTTTATCAAATTGTTTTCTTTATTATGTTAATATATGCAGGTGAGGATGATAGATGATGATGAGCCACTTGCCCGGTTCGCAGTTGCATTTAGTGGAGCATCCAGGACAGATTCGGATTCGGTAGCCCTTATGGTCATGCAGAAGATGCTAGGTTCCTGGAACAAGGAGTCTGGGGATGGAAAGCACATGGGGTGGGTTCCTGCTTCTCCCTTGGGAAGCACTTTTCTTGTACTATAGTTTTACATGAGCAGTTGTTTATTAATCAAATTTATATTGAACAGTTCAGAGCTTGTTCAGATGATTGCAATCAATGAAATAGCTGATAGCATGATGTCATTTAGTACAAACTACAAGGATACTGGTTTGTTTGGTGTTTATGCAGTTGCTAAGGTTGGTATCCTTTTTCCACGTGTTCTAGATAATTTTGTTTGCTTAGATGTTTCTTGCAGATTACTTTTTCAAGGCTGATTTCGTTATTGCTCTTCATTTACCTTTTTATTCCATTAGCATATTACTCCGTACACATGCCCACAACTTACATTAGAGTGCAAGTATGCAATGATAACATCATTGATCACAAAACCAATACCAAAAATAACAATCATAATCTTCTCTGGAATGGGTTTGGTTATGAGATCAAAAGGCCCAGGAAAGGATGGAACATAATATTGCTATCAGTTGTGGCCTAGTTTGAAGTGGGAACCCTAATAATACTTGTGGTGGCATATTTGTTATATACCCAAGGTAAGAGGAGAGAACAATTAATGTAGGACAAATAGTTAAGGAAATATATACTAAAAACTAGCTATATAATATACGTAGGTATATTGTGAACATCCAGTGGTTGCTTAATTTGGACTTATGTACTCAGATCTTAGCTAGATGAGCAATCGTCACTGTAAGTGTTTTCCCTTTGTATATTGAACTTAGCTAAGTAAGAGACCACCTTCTTGCTTCTTATCTGTGTACTGAAGCTAGATAGATGGTGAAATTACAACACCAATAAAACCTCTCCCCCAAAATTATGGGGTTGGATATGAATTCTTTTCTTCCATAAGAGCCAAGTCTTCCGTATCAATAACAGAAGAAGTGTCCTTATTTTGCAGCATCAATACAAGTTTGTTTAGGCCTATCTTAAGTTCTAGCCACTCCTTCAACTAATATTCTATTGTTATTCATGTATTTGTCATCTTATCGGTCTATGTTGCACATGTCCAAATCACATGTTCTCTCTTATCCTCAATTAGCACCAACTCCAATTTGCCACGAACATGCTCATTTGTGACATTTTTATTTATCCCACTTCCCATTGTCTGATTAATATAGCATGAATCTATACTACTATATAATGCCAAAAGTTGGGTTTCACCGTGAAAGTGTTCTTTCCAAAAATACCCTTGCTTATATGTACTAATTAAAAAGATTACTTAAAGTTAATAGGGATAACTAGGTAATTACAAGAGGTGTCTTTTGGTCTTTCTAAATAGTCTTACATGCATGTATAAAATAATATATTTAGAATAATTAATGTGGATGACCTTTAGTCTTCCTAATAATAATATACTACTATTATTTGTTTTTTCAAGTAGCACAAAATACGTGCAACGCACGTGCATATATACTAGTCTACTATAATATAGATTTATCTTTGAACCTCAAGGTTATTTAGGATCTCCAAGCACTTTAGAAACTCATCCACTTTAATTATCTTTTTTAATTCTGTGGATAACATCCTCAATCTCTTCATCATGACAAATGATTGATTATAAATACTGAAACTATTAGTCTTCGGTGTCTTTTGTTGATGAACCCCCTCATTTCTTTTTGACCTTTGCTTGAATTAATTTACATACATGTTTTATACCCTGTTCTCTGGTTCCACTGATTTGAGAACTTTTAGATTTCACATTCTCTACTCTCTCAACCAACATAATATCATCTACTGGCTATGTTGCATGGATTTATTCAACACAACATGTTTCTGACACGGTGGCATGGATTTGGCACCTATTTAGGTGTCCTAGTCTATTTTGGAGTTTCCGTTCCGATACGTGTGTTCGACACAACACAACATAGATTTTGGAGTGTCCGTGCTTCTTAGACTCTGCACAATATGATCAACAAACATTGTGCACCGGGAAACCTCATCGTGCATATGCTTAACAATTTCACTCATAACTAGTGCAAAGAGGTAAAAACTTTATGTTGATCCTTTCTGTCCGCCAACGATAATGGTAGATGGTGTTTTATCTCCGCAAATTATCTGCATCTTAGTTGTAATTCCATCGTACATATACTTTATAATCTCATTATATCCACTATTCTTCTCCAAAAGCATCACATTATCTCCCTCGGTTGTTTCTTCTCCAAAATCACCACATTATCTCCCTCGGTCGGTACTCTTTTTGTAAGATCTTTCTAAATAAGAGTATTTGTACTTTGTAGTTCCTTCTTTCTAAAATTTTCTTTTTATCAGTTACGTAAATAGCTTCCATATTAGAATCTCTCTTGTGGTTTATTTTCTCAATCTTTGCTCACTTACCCTCTTCCACAATTTCATGGCATGGCTCATAAGCTTGAAGACTAGTTAGTAGAAATGCATCTCTCCCTTGTTTCTATACAAATGTAGTCTAATACTACAATAATCAATCACTTTCCTTAATTAGCTGGCTACATAAATCCTCTCCTAAAGGTTTCCAAACCTCTTCAGGATTATCACCATGTTCTACTACTTTTTCACTTTTCATTTTGTCTATTATGTGGAATTGACTGTAAATTTTTTGATTTTTCCTTGTTGCTTACTTTTGTCACTCTACTTCTTGTGTATCTTATTCTTCTCGGGCCATGGCTGTTGGCCAGATTAAGAATTTCAAATGTATCTTATATTTATTATTTCATCAATCTCCATCCTTGGAGACATACAGTCCTTAGAGTGGTGGTATAGAAGCATTATAGGATAATTTGGATTCAGGTAATAGTTATCATCATCATCGAAGCCATTTTCTCATGAGAATGGGGTCAGCTACGGAGGACAAGGAAACTCCACAAAAGATTCCAAGTTTTTATGTCCAACTGTCAACTTGATGTCAATCCTTTATGCTTCTACCAAATTTCTGATTGGGGTAGCTACGAGTAAGAGAGGCCCTTCCCATAAAACTTAGAAAGTTAGAAGACGAGTTAGCAAGTAGGTAGACCTAACTTTTTATATGTACGAGTTTGCTGGTATTTATTTTATATAATACGAAAATACAAATAGGGGTTGGACTATATGTTCCACATGGCAGGCCTCTCTGACCTTAAACTCCACATTAACATCATGCCATATGGCTAGTTTCGTTCTGTTTAAGATGACTACTACAATATCCTCTAGCACCATCTCAATAATTTTTGTTTAGTCATATTTTATGAGTAGTTTTGTTATGTTTAGATGGTACCATAACATCCTCTAGCATCATCTCATTTTTGTTTAGTCATGTTTCTAGAATTGGCTGTATGTCGATTGTGATCAATTTTTGTACATTGTCTTTCACTATTTTCTATGATAACATATCCTTTATCACTTAAGTAAATTTTTTTAAGGGTTGGTTTTATGATGTTCCTTCTACCTCTTTCTCACAGCCGGACTGCTTGGATGATTTGGCGTATGCAATTATGTATGCTATCAGCAAGTTGTCCTATCGCGTTTTGGATGCGGATGTTATTCGTGCTCAGAATCAGGTCCTTTCTCCTTGTTTACTTTTGTGTTTTATCATGCCAACGATACTTAATTAACATCTGTGTTGTTTCAAGATTAGGATTGTTTTGAGAACAAGATGCACTTCAAGATTAGGATTGTTTTGAGAACAAGATACACATCTGGAAGTTTTTCTTAAGCTAAACAGTAGGACACCCTTTTCTTTTTTCCCCAAAATTAGGTATTAGGTGTAGAACCATTTGTTGATCAAGGAAAATATCACGTGCTTACAGATGTGTATCTTGTCAACAGGTTTGATTTTGACCCAATGGTTACATAATAAACTGATAAGGGAAAATAGTACTTGGTAAAACTATGATTTTTTTTACTAATTAGCTCTTATTTGTTATTTAGCCACTCAATAAAATGTTGTATATTGCAACGTAGCAGAAGCATAAGCTGGTATGCTAATTGCTTGTGTCTGTGTGTGTGTGGGTTGGGGGTGTTTTGTAGGATTCAAACTTTCTGATCCAGTGTTTATATCGCTCAATCAGCCATATGCAAACAAAAGATAATTTATAAGAATGAAATTATATGGCTAGAAGGCAGTGTACCACCCTACATGTGGTTATGGTCTTATGCATTTCCTTGATTACAAGGAATCTTAGAGACTGGCATGTCTCCCAAGAGAACGGAAGCAATTCCATTAGTTCCTTGTTTATAAATATTTGAGAATAAAGAAGCCCTAGGTTTTGAATTTGTTTATTTGATGCATGAGTTTATTGTGCGTATATCTATATTTGAATTCTCGTGAAGGATTATCCAGCAAGCTTCCTGCTCTATTTGTGCCAATAATTACATACTTGATGTTTTTTACAGCTTAAGTCTTCACTTCTCCGCACTCGTGGGATGAGTTCTCTTGCTGAGGACATTGGTCATGAGGTGCATATATGGTTCTGTATGAGATGCTGTCAACTTCATTTTTTTATATATAAATCTTTTACTGGTCTTCTTTTCTGTTCGTAGCTTCTTAACTATGGTCGCAGAATTCCAATTGCTGAACTTTTTGCAAGGATTGATGCGGTTGACACGAGTACTATCAAACGTGTTGCAAATCGCTTCATTTTTGATCAGGTATGAAATTACAAGTTACAACAACAACAACAACAACAACAACAACAAAGCTTTTATCCCAAATTTTTTGTGTTCGTCTATTTGAGTCCTCTTCTTCCATTTGGCTCTGCTAACCTATTCTCTGTAACACTAACAAAATCTATATCCTTCTTTCACATTTTAAATCACGTTCATCTTGGCCTACCACTGGTCCTAACGGTTCCTTAAACTACTACATTATCTCTCTTTACATGACCATCTTTTGGTCTGCTTTGCACATGTTCAAACCATCTAATTGATTTTATCTTGTATTGTCCTCAATTGATGCTATCTCTAACTTCTCAACTTCTCATGGATACACTCATTTCTTATCCTACAATGTATTGCCACTCATCCATCTTAGCATTCTTATTTCGGCTACACAACTCTTCTTATAGCAGTCTTGTGGAATTTTCCTTTCAACTTTAGTGGTATATTGCGATCACAAAGAACTCCGGACACATTCTTCTATTTCAATCATCAAATTTTAATTCTATGCATGACATTTCCTTCTCAATCTCTCGATCTATGAAGTTTCTCTCCACACTTCCATTTTAGCATCTAACCTTTCTCTACCTTCATTGAGCACCCCCCCCCCCCCCCCCCCCCCCCCCCCCCCCCCCCTCCTCCAGACATTCATTATTATTTCTAATTGCATGTGCCCTTAAGAAATGTTTATCCTTGCATAGATACCCTTGCCATATGCACCCATAAAAATATTGGATATTCAACCAACAGAATATCATGAGAAAGAGGTTTATTATTATGTATACCTCCTAAAATTTTCTAATTGTATATGTGCCCTTGAGTGCTGTTTATCCTTGCATAGATTCCCTTGCCATATGTAACCATGAAAAGCTTATGTACTCTTCTTATATATTCTTCTTAAGCAGTTTTTTTTTAATATATATATTCTTGTTATGAGAAAGTAACCAATAATACTTCCTTCTTTCATTTCTTACTTTTCAGTACTCGATAACAGCATTGCTCTGGTATCAAACAAACAAAAGAAATCAATAGCATCTCTCATAATTATTTCCTACTCTCTTCATTAAAAAGAATCAAAATCACCTTTAGGTGGCTGAACATGTCTTCTTCATGCTATGTTAGAAATGGTCAGCTAGTTTATCACTACATTGCTTACATGCTATTATTGTTCAAGTCGTCTCCTAATTGTTGTGTTGATTTCATTAGTAGCCTTTGATCAAGATGAAAAAGATCAAAACCATTGCTTTTTGGTGCAGGATGTTGCGATTGCTGCAAAGGGACCGATCAAGATGCTGCCAGACTACAACTGGTTCAGGCGCCGCACGTATTTGCTCCGCTACTAGTTTCTTCGTCTTTTATATTTGATAATTACTTTCATTCATAGTCTCAGAAAAGCATAAGCGCCCATATCTGGCTTTTCTTGGCTGCTAGTAAGCATTCTGGAGTTGTGAATCATTTTGGCAGGGATACTTCCCCCCTTTGAATTCTTGTGTTATGTAACCACCAATTCAGCTGCAGCTGAGTCACCAACAAATATATAACCCTTCGGTTCTCTCCTTTCTTTCTGTTTATGCACTGCCCACGGGTGCGGGTATGTATATTTGAAGTCTTGACCTTGTGCATGTGTGAGTTTTGAGTTGATACTAATCTTGAGCTGCTTTTGCCGTTTTGGTCCTACTGCAACTATTCATAAATTGCCAGTTCAAGCCTTTGAGATTGTATACATGAATATAAAACTCTTTAGTCTTTCCGCATGATGAAAGGCATTTTTTGTGTGTATATCATTCCTTCCATTTGACATTATAATGATTATTGTTACTAGTATCTTTTTTGGGTAATTCATATTAAAAATAGTGCACTTGAATCTTCCCGGATTTTACAGTTGGTAATAATTCTGAATCTCAAAATGGTTTGTACGACCATACATTACTTTGCTTTCATGCTTCATTTGCTCGTGTTATATTGGGCAAATATGCTGTATATGTTGATTTTAAGATATGACAACCTTCACTAAAATTACAATATTTATTCCAAGAATAGGATCGTCTAAACCCGATAGAACTAACTAGGAGATGAGCTTTTCGTGGCAAAAATAAGAGTTGCACCTAGAATATGTATAGGACATTTAAGTCTTTGTTTTACAAACCATAACACCTAGATGTGACCATCCATATTAGAAGGTGCAGATGCTTACGAGGTTAGCGTCGGGTAGCCCGAGAGCTTCTGCAGGTCGAGAAGAAGCAAGTCCTTACCTGGTTTTCGTGTGTTCGGGCTTGGCGATCATACCAACAACTTTTCACATAATTGAGGACGTGGGCAACCGGAGTGTTGCCTTCTCTGCCGTAACAGTTTAGATTCTCTATTGTAGATGAAAAATTAGAGAAATAAATTGTCCAAACGAAGGAATTTTCACTTTCCTCCACTTCATCGCAATGCTTACATAAAATATCAATTTTCGGATTTTTTATTTTGCTATATTTCGCCGAACCAAACAGCTCATAAATGCAGATGGTCATAAGTCAGAACTGCTCGATGATCTCTGATGGAGCGGAGATGAGAAAGCACAAGAGGGATATGTTCTCTTTTTGCTAAAACATTAGTTAATGATACTCAAAAGATATACTACGAAGTGGGAATGAAATTCATTGATTTGTTTGATTAAAAGTGTATATGATGATGCTCTTATATAGCATATGAATTGACATAAATTATATGATAATTTAAGATATATATTTTTTAGATGTCCGGCGATACACACGACATTTGTATTTAAGAGATAAGTTAAATAGAAAAAATTAACCAAGGAGGAAACTTAGTTGAAACTTATCATGCATGAACATAGTATATATAACTAAGGATGTTTTACTCTTCAAGTTTGTAACTCCAACATAACAGAAGTCTAGCTTATATTTCCAAAAGCCTCCCTTACGCTAGACCTTCACCATGCCGAGTTCTTCTTTCATCTTCTTGAAAATATCATACTTCAAGACTTGTGTAAATATATCAGCATTTTGATATTCTATTTTGCAATACTTGACATGAATCTCACCATCTTTTATCCAATTACGAATGAAATGATATTTTATCCTAATGTATTTACTTTTTCCCATGAAAAACATAATCCTTGGTAAGAGATAGTTGAAGAATTATCACAAAACAATGTTGTACCTTCAACTTGTTTATGCTTGAGCTCAAACAGGATCCATCTAATCCATAATGCATGACAAGATGCTAATGCCAAAGAAATATTCTCCACTTCAGCTGTAGAAAGAACAACTTTTTGTTTCTTGGATGCATATGAGATTGCACCCGAAAAAATATTAAAAACATAAAACACTTCTAGAATCATCAACACATTTTGTCCAGTCACTCTCACAATAGTCAAACAACTTTAAATCTTTAACAATTTTGTAATGTATGACTTCATTAATGGTTCCACAAAGATACCTTAATACCTTTTTCCATGCTTCCCAATGGCTTCTTTTTGGTGATTTCATGAATCGACCAAGCATGCTCGAAACGAGCAAAAGACCTGGTCTTGTTGCAATCAAGTACATAAGACTACCAACAAGACTTCGATAAAAAAATTTCATCAACATCTCTTTTATTTCCAGATTTGCATAACTTTAAACTGACTTCCATTGGAGTGCTAAGTGGGATAGTACCCTCCATTTTGAATCTCTTCAAAATATCATTGGCGTACTTCTTTTATAAAAATTCCATCTTCTTGCTTGACTTCAATTCCAAAAAAGAATGAAGTTAAACCCATGTCAGCCATCTCGAACTCATCCATCAATGCCTTCTTGAATTCATCAAATATGCTTGTAGTATTTCCAGTAAAAATTAGATCATCAACATACAAACAAACCATCAAGAACTCACCTTGATCGCCTTCTTTGATATAAAGTGTATGCTCAAATGGACATCTTTTCAAATCAGTATTCAAAAAATAGTTGTCGATGCGACTATACCATACTCTCCGGCTTGCTTGAGTCTATATATTGCCTTCTTCAAATAACATATCTTCTTTTCTTCACCGTCCACCACATAACCAGGGTGGATGGTTCACATAGACTTTTCTTATTCAAGAAAACCATTTAAGAATACCGACTTGACATCCATTTGATGGACTTTCCATCCTCTTTGAGACGATTTAGCTAATACAATTTGTACGATTTCAATACGAACAACTGGGGCAAACACATCTTAGTACTCAAGACCAAATTTTTGTTTGCAACCTTTTACAACAAAAAACGAGCATTGTGTTTTTCAACTGCACCTTTAGAATTCTGCTTGGTCTTGTCAATCCAATCCACATCAATAACTATTTCCCACTTGGAAGGTCCAAAAGCTCCCAAATTTTGTTTCTTTGAATGGAATTAGTTTCTTGATCCATAGCATACTTCCAATTCTCCTCTTTTGAATCATATTAAAAAGTAATTGGATCAACATCCACAAATAAGGAAAAGTGTGAAACCCGTAATTTTTCCGCAAATATTTAGGAATTATTTCTCGTTATTTTATTGTGCTTAAATAGATTTTTTTTTTTTTCGATAAAACAAAATTTTATTAATTGTGAAAGTGTTAGTTTAATATTAATGTTATCTTTAGTTAAATTATTATCCAAAATTAATATGGATTTTTCTTTGATTAGCCAGACCTGTTCCTAAAGACCAAATGTAACTTAAAGTATTTCAAAATAAATATTGATTATATTTTTTAAATAAATTTATGTAGGCCAAAATCCTTTTAATTACCTATAATATTAGAGCTCAAAACCTATTTTCCAATAGACCATTAATTGACTGGGCCTTGATCCTTAACAGCCCAACAAGAATTTTTATAACCTATTATTTTACAAAACCTTAGCCATTAGATTAGAAGTCCATGAGTAAGCGTTACTCATAATGTTTCCAAAGCCCATTAGTTGGAAAAAGCCCAAGTCCAATTGTTCCTTATAGCTAAGTTTATTTAAACCAATTGTTCCAACCCAATTGTTCTCAAACCCAATGTCTTTACTAGCATCAGCTAGTGTACAGAACATTGTTAGGAAGAAAGTTTCCTTTGGCTTGAAGAGCTTTAAAAGCTCTGAAGCTTTTCTCCTTCCCAACCGTAGAGAACCGTTTGGTTCTCAAACCGATGGCACCACCGGCCCCTCGGCTCCCCGGCCGCCGGAGTTGATGGCCATGGAGGCCCTTCATCTTCCCCTACGGTAACCCCCGGCACTCTTTCCCCTATATAAACCCCTTTCATTCCATTTCCTCATCATCAACTCCATTCTCCTCTTCTTTCTCTACAAAACCCCTTTCTGGCGCCCGATCCGATCCCGGCCCGTCGACCGCTGGCGCTCCACCCGACTCCGGCGCCGAACCCCGCGGCCGATCCGCGCCCACCCGCCGGCGAACCGCCGCCTCCGCCGATCGTCTGACCCGCGCGGCCCCTGGCCGTCCGAGTTCGCCGGCATTCGTCGCGGTGACTGCCCTGTCCGCTTCCCAGTGACGTCTCGTCCGTTTCTCGGTGCTGACCGTTCCAGTTCCGAGATCCAGTTCGGGTTTTCCGTTGTCGGTACACTCTGACTCAATTATTTTCTTTACTGTCCATGATGAACTGGTCCAACCGAATTCCTCGGGAATTCGGGATTTCGACAACGTAACAGTTACGTTGTCATTTTCGATTCCGAAGTTTCTTCGGAAATGGTAGTTTTGGATTTCTGTTGGTTATGTTGATGGTTATTTTTGGTGCTGATGGTTCTGTGGGAATTTTCCAATATTTTCGAATTTTTCGAGAATTTTTAGGAAGAAATTCTGTGTTTGGATATCCTCGGGTTTTCTGAGAATTCGCAGGATAATTCGGAATTTATATATATTCATATATAACTATATTCTGGTTCTGTGTGATGGAAGTTTTGGTAGGATTTTGGGTTCTGTTATGAATTTCGGGTTTTCGGGCCATTACGTTACTATTTCGGGAGTGATGGTTGGCTTGGAGAAAAAAATATATTATATGGTTGTTTATATAAAATTCGGGTTTTGGGAATATTTTTGCAGGTAAAACCGGAGCATTTCCCAGTTCTTGGGTTGACCGAAAACAGAGGGAATGCTGCCGAAATTTTCGGAAAATTTAATAAAATGAATTTAAAATGATTTTGGTATTTTGGGCGACAACCATAATTGGTTACTGGGCCCCAACGAAATGCAAACGCACCGGTTAGACCGGACGTTGAGGCAGAGTAGTTGAAAATGAAGTTTGGACCAAAGTCTGAGACTATGATTTTCTTTAAATATTATTTTTGAAATTTATTAGTTTTTTTGTTAAATTGTAGGTAATTTTCGGACTAACCTGTCTTTTTCTTATTTCAATTTATGTAATTAAATATTGTAAGGGCATAAGCCCAGTTTCTATGATTTAAGTCTTGTAATAAGTAGGAAGTAATTTTTACTTTATTTTCTGGGAATGTGGAAAGCGTAGGATTAACCGTTAAATTATTATTAATTAATAATATATGAATTTCTCATCTTAAAGAAAATATTTTATGTATTTTAACAAGTTTGTCCAATAAGTAGATAAAATACCAAGTTTTATATTAATTTGATAATTACAAGTTTTTCCCGAAAAACCTAAATAAATTGAATTTCTAAATTCAAACTCATTAGTAAACGTTGTGATGTTGTGTTAGCTAGTGATAACTAAAATTGACTAGGAAAGACCAATAGAGATTGTAACTAGATACTTTAGAGTTTGTTTCTGAAACAAGTTCCCCGGAATGTAGGATTTCAAGGAAGAGTGTGACCTTTCGAATCCCGAAGTACCAATCTCGTCCAACTGAAGTTTAAGGCAAGTACATTTTATGTAGATTTTACAATTATTTTCACAATTGTTTCATTGCAAGTTTAAACCACTGTTTACACGAACTCCTTCGGGAGCATTGATCGTATTGTTGGGGACTGGGGGAATAGTGTACTGGATATGACCAAATCCAAACTTAGGATAATGAATGTGTTAGCTTTCCCCTCTTCACACGGGGACAAGCCATACCGTATCGCTAGGATACAAATGTACCCAAACCGGTCATATTCTTTACCTATTCATATCACTGTACTGTACTATTTCAAAATTGTTCATTTTCAAACTGTTTAAAAATGCATGTTATAAATTGTCATTTTTAATTGTTAAAATTTGCATGAACTGTACTTTGCTCACTCCTGACTGGAGAACAACATTTTAGGTTACTCTGAGGTTGATCTTTCTAGAGTATCTGGTGGCACAGAGCTAATGTTCAACAATCCTGTTCGGTACCCGGCGGTACTACCTGACGACGATGGATCGGCGTCTCCTTAGATGCTGTTGGTGTTAGCTAGTCTTATTTCAGTTTTTGGATCTTTTAAACTTTTGTACTGGACAAGTTTATTATCGAATAAATGTTGTGGCAACTTTTAAATTCAAACTTGTTGTTGATTTACCTGCAATATGGATTACAGCTTACTGCCGCCGTCTCATCAACGGTGCAGGCTGGGCATGATCCGATTCGACCCAAGTATTTGGGGACCGGGTCGTGACAAAAAGTTAGCCCAATCTTCATCCAAATTTCTTGTTGCTTCATAAGCTTCTGTATATTCATTGTCTCTTTAGAGGATGACGCGAACTCGAAGATGAAGAAGATGAATGACAAAGATGAATAGGAATGAGGAGAAGGAGGTGGCGTGTTTACCTTATTATCGTCATGCTGAATTTGTTCTCCTTTTTCTTCTTCTTCTTCTTCTTCTTCTTCTTCTTCCACAAGTACTACTTTGTCTTTTGTGTCACTTTCAATCCAATTCCAGTCCGCTTCTTCATCAAACTTTACATCTGTACTTACGAAAAACTTCTTGGTGACAGAATTAAAAAGCTTGTACGCCTTGGAGTGCTGGCTATATCCCCAAAAATATATCAATTTTTAGTTTTTTTTAATCCAACTTCTTCCTTCTCTCATCCGGAATATGGGAGTAAGCAATGCTACCAAAAACTCTCAAATGAACCACATTTGGTTTATGGACACTCCAAGCTTCTTGAGGAGTCTTGTCTTGCAAACTTTTATATGTTGCACGATTCAAAAGATAGATAACACATGAAATAGATTCATCCCATAAGTCATTAGAAATACATTTTGCCTTCAATGCTTCGAGCTAAGTCCATAATTATTTGGTTCTTCCACTCGACAATGCCATTCTGCTAAGGAGTATATCGAGCAGTGAGCTGATGACAAACTTCAAATAAGTTTCAAAATCATGCCCAATATTTTCACCTCCGTGATCGATACACAGATTCTTCTATTGGAAGCCACTTTCCCTTTCAACCAAAGCCTTAAAGTTTTTAAAATATCCATAATGTCACATCCCGATCCCACGGGACGAAAAGTTGCCACTGGACATGTCGTACAAGTCTAAATTACACTTGTACAAGGTAAGAACAAACATGATCGATAAAATATCTTAGAAACAAATCCATTGAAACAAAAAAATAAGCAGAAAAGTAGACACAAGATATAAACAAATTATTCTCTTTATTGATAATTTGCAGTAGAATTACAATGGCTATTAGGCCAAAAGAACATCTCGATTACAATATTAAATCTTATTACAATAAAAGATGCACCAATGCCTACAATTCATGAAACTAATACAATCAACGATGTTCAATACATTATATCCTTTATATACAAAGAATAACATCTCCATCCGAACAACTTCAAGTTGCCAAAGGAGCTCTAACGCCTCAACATGTCTAAGCGACTCACTGCACTTGTAGAGGAGGGGGTCAGCACATTGGAAAATGCATTGGTGAACGACCTTAACACAACTCACCTAAAACTAACATGGTTGATTATGTGAGAACATAAAAATTATTATGTGGTCTTTCTAATCTTGCCTTAAGATCAGTTACAATTCATAACATAATATATAAATCATACATGTGTCACCTAACATACTAAATCTTACCCAATGCTACTATCCTTCCATGTCATCATTCATAATATATAAATGTATCATAAGTTTTTCCTTGCATCAATTGTTTGAATTCAAAAAAATACAAATGTTTTGTGAGTTCATCCATGTATACAACTCGTTAAGCTTGCAAGTAGACATCATTAGCATGCAACCTAACTACATGAAGATCATTTACGAGCACGTACGTCATCTTTGACTTTTTTTGGTAAGCTGACAATCCTATATGTGCAGGTAATGAACCCAAATGAAGGTCCCAAAGTATTCATTTTGCGATGCACCCTTTAGTCAGGATAGCTAGCCCTACTGAAGGTCCCGTAATATCTCATGCGTAAAGCATGTTCAATATATTTTTCTCCTAGGCCGAATCGGTTCCGGTATCCTGGACCCTGTTCTAGAAAAGCCAAACTGTGTGCACAAGTTGTCTATGACCATGCAATATGCGTGAACAGTTTAACTATAAAATATATGCATGGTCACAAACCATTCCAAACTACATTCGATCGTTCCGTGATACCAAGCCACATTCATACCATTCTATGGTACCAAACCACATTCGACCATTTTGTTTCTCTGCAACAACAGTACAATGTTCCATAAGATAACGTAATAATAATATTATATTCCACATGATAACATAACAACAATACTATATTCCATATTTCTATATAGCAAGTTAACAAATATTATTGTTCTATTTTATTTTGGTTCTTTTTACTTAGCGTAAGAGATCTCATGAAATATAAAAAATAAATACAAACAAGAGTTTAATTTTATTAAGTGTGAAGGTAAAGGAGAGAAGGATGAAAACCACCTACTATGATAAATAATATATCTTCCTGGACCAAGCAAATATTGAACGATTCATCAAATAGACGATTTGATATGATGTACGAACTTCTTAATTGGTAAAAATCATACAAGCGTCCTGCGCCATAAACCATCCAATCCGACCCAAAAAAAAGTTGCATCATCGCTCAAATCATGCAATTTCTCGCACGACTCAAATCTAGATCAATATATTCAATCCATGAAGCCAACACAATGCCTCCGTTTGGAGCAAGGCATTACACTGATCACATATATCTCTGAATTATTCCTCTGCATGAATCTAAGTCCAACCAAGTCCTTCAAGCCAATAAACCAGCTCAATGCGCCGCACGGAGTGGGGCATATCACACACACTTCTGATTTTTTTTCCAGGAAGAAAACCCATGTCTTTTCTATTATAGTCATTAATAAAAGTAAGAAAATAACAATTACTGTTGGCCGATACATCCATGGTCGAACCGATTTTGATAATTGACTTAAAACTCCGACTTTGATATGAAAAGAAAGAAGATCGCAATGTATTTCGTCACAGTAGATTTTTCTATTTTATTCTTTATTTTCTTTTTGTTGAGTCTAGAAAATTGTGCATCGATATCACTGGCAACTTGGAAGACCTTCCTCACAAAACCATGTTTCTGACCCAAAATAAAATCCTAATTATTTGATTATCCAAAACTCCATAAGAAACCAAAATTGACCTAAATAATCCCCTAACCGAATTTAGGCCGAGTTCTGTCCAAACTCGGTCCACCCAAACTGCCTCTGGTCAGTAGCAAATGCCTATTCTTTTGGATGTACAATGTTTAAAATTATGAACGTTAATCCTACCAAGTTCTGCCCGAACTCTGCCTAAAAAATACCTATAAAAAGAGAAAATTTTGTCACTTCTAATCACTCTTTCATTCTTCATCTTCCCTATCTATTTCAAAGCCTTTCTATCTACTAAAAACTTTAAAACTTCCTATTCCCAAGACAACTCCTATTCTTCTAAGTGCCGGTGGTTTCTGGTTAGGAGTATTCGAGTTGTATAAGCTTAGAGTATAAAAGCTTTCTTCAGAAAGGTGTTGAAGTTTGATCGTGGGCTTTGGATTAAAATACGACAGTGTTGAAGTTGGCATGTTCTTCGGAGTAAAGCTCAGTGTAATCTCTATTTCAAAATAATAGATTATAGCGAACAAGAGTTCTCGTGAACTGGACTAGTCCTTTCAGAGGGAAACCAATATAAACCTTTGTGTTTGCGTATTGCTTTCTTGCCTCCACTTATTGCTTTACTTTATTGCATTTAATTTTTTTTATATATATCTACCTTTACCTGCTTAGTTTTTAATTGGGGAATATTCTTCCACTGTACTCTATTTACCCTCCTCTAGAGGTGCCAATTTATCCCCCTCTAAAGGTGCCATCAATCCTACAATTGGTATCAGAGCATAGTTTTTCTCTAGTTGGATTTAATCTCCTTAAGATATGGCATCATTATACGCAAGCAATGGTGAAGAACAATCTACAAATAGGCAACCCCTATTTGATGGCACAAATTAGACGTACTAGGAGACATGAATGAGCTTTATTCTATTATACATACCACAAGTCTCTTGATTTCGATTTATGGTCGATTGTCATCGATGGTTACAATAAACCACTACCTATTGTGGTAGATGATAATCTAGTTGAAAAACCACATGACAAATATACCGACAATGAGAAAAAACAAGCACGTTTTGATGCAAAAGCTATCAATACTTTATTCTGTGCAGTAGACAGAACTGAGTTTAACAGAGTATCAACATGTGTCACGTTTCACGAGGTTTGGAAACTTCTTGAGGTAACTCAGGAAGGCACTTCACAAGTGAAGGAGCCCAAATTCTCACGACTAACACAAGAGTGTGAGGCCTTCAAAATGAAGCATAATGATACTATTACAAATATGTTTACTTGATTTTTAGATATTGTTAACCCATTATCTTTCCTTGGAAAAGAATACAACAATCATGAGAAGATTCGAAAGTTACTTCGCGGGCTGAATAAGAACTAGAATCCCAAAGCGATGGCCATCATTGAAGGAAATGATCTCACTACGATGACTCTTGAAACTCTCATGGGAAAGCTTATGACACATGAGCTGGACTTAAGAATTTCGAAGAGCCAGCACCAAAAGAGAAGGCTATAGCATTCAAAGCTCACCATAAGACAACTTCCGATGACGAGAGTGAATCTGACAGCTCAGACAACGAGCAAATAACCCTTATGACAAAGAACTTCAAAAGATTCCTTAAGTATGAGAAGACAAACAGAAAGAAAAAAGATTCCAAAGATGATGATGAACCAATCTGCTACATTTGTAAGAAGACATGTCACATCAAGAAAGACTATCCTGTGGTAAGAAAGGGAAGCATGCAGGATCAGTCAAGCAAGAGAAGGACTTCGACAAAGAATTATGCTAACACTAGTATATGGTGTGAAAGCGAGGCTAGTGATTCTGCAGAAGAAAAAAAACCCCGCAACACAACAAATCTTTGCTTTATGGCTACATATGCTAAGGTAATATCGAATCTTTTCTATGAAGAATTTACATTTAATGAATTGTCTGATGCCTTCACTGATCTGTTAAAAGATCAGAGAAAAATGATAGATTTGTACAAAAGAGCCAAAAAAGAGCTGAAATTTATACAATCTAAGTTTTCTAAGCAATCTCATATGCTAGAAGATATTAGAAACTCTTCTAGTAACACGGATGAGGTTACTTCTTTAAAGTTGAGTCTATATGACACTCTTGAAAAGCTTGAAAAAGCCAATCAAAAAAATATAAAACTCGACGATCTCTATGATCTAGAGAAAAAGAAGTATAATATTGTTACTCAGAGGTTAGATGCACTTACGGTCAAGTACAACGAAGCCTGTGATGTCTCTAAAAAGTTAGAGATTAAGCTGGATAAACAGGTTGTCAAACCTGTAGCTCAAGTGAACACAAACCACAAGGCTAAGCACAAACACATCATGACCAACACTGCTAGAACTACTAGAAGTCATGCATTTATGTACATTTTTCCATGCAAAAAGTCATACACGTCTTTAAAAACACAAATACATGATCTTCAAACTCCATCTAGCACTAACACTTCAGCTACATGTCATTATTGTGGTACAAAAGGACATGTATCACATGAATGCAAGATTAGGAAGCTTGTAGATATGCATGTATATGTTTGGGTTCCAAAAGCTAAAAAATTAGGACCCTCAAGAAAGTGGGTACCAAATATTATATCTTCAACTTGGGTTGTAGGTGGACCTTCCACCTCCCACAAGAAGCAAATGGATCCTTGATTGTGGTTGCTCCAAGTATATGACAGGTGACAACACATTGTTTGCAACTCTATCGATGAAGAAAGAAGACTATGTCTCCTTTGGAAATAACTTGAAAGGACATATAATTGAAATTGGCGACATAGGTACTTCTCTCTCACCCGCTATTAAAAATATGTGTTTAGTAACAGAATTAAAATATAACCTGCTAAGTATTACTCGACTGACTGATCATGGTTATTGTAACTCCCTAAACCAATTTTGTGGATTTTAAAGAACTTTTTTCGAGATTTTATTTGAGAGCATAATATTGTTTCTTATACAAAAAAAACTGAGTGTTTTGACAAAATTAATTCTGTTTTAATCTATATGCATTAAAAGTTGACTGTTATTATATTTATCAAAGTAGTTTTGATTATTGTCAACTGTTAGTAATTATTTACTAATTTTGTTACTTTGCATTTTACCTGGACTGAGCCATATGTTTGATGACGTGACTTTAGACTCTTAGAATTATTAATCCACCAGTTAGACATGTCAGTTGCTAATAATACATGGTTATATGGCTAACAAAATTAATCATTAGTTAGTTACTAATTGAGTAATTAGTATTAATTAGTTGTTAAATCAGTTAATTAGTTACAAGTTTGTTACAAAACTATTTTGTTGCCCCCAGATCTGGTGCTAATTACCATTTGTTCCATCAGATTTGTCTCGAAGAAACACATATTATTTTATTATAAATATGGTCTTCTCACTAACACATTGTCAGCACACAGTCTCCTACACTATAGTCACCTACATACATCACAATTTTTCTATGCAGCTATTGCTCCGACGACGCGCCACCGTCCATCACCAGGGACATCGCCAGAGATCTCCTGTCCGTTCGACGAAGTTAACTGAGCCCTACCACTTCACGAGCCGTCGTAAATTTCGTCAAGCACCACCGTTCAGCCTCGACAAGTCTCAACTCACCGACAACCTCATCTACACCACACCGGAGCCAGGGGTCTCACTGGGATCCATGACGATGACCCCGTCATCGACCGGAGACGTTAAGCTGCCGACAGATTTGAAGTTTGGTCGACCGAAGCTCGACCGCTCAGAGCTTAGTCGAGCTTTGTGGAACCATCTCACCTCCATCACTGTACCAGAGCACCATCAAATGCTAGAGTCCCCTCGTCCTGACGAGGATCGTGCCACCACCACCGCCTCCGAGGCTCCATCGGCATCACCACCGAGCAGCTACCTCGAGATGCGCGGCCGTCGTCTCAGTCGACGCCGTCAAAAGCTCACGACAGTTGCCGAATCTGGCACCCCCTCGATCTTTCGCCGCCTCGAAGTAAGCCCAGAGTGTGGCCATGCCGCAGAGGAGCTTGTAGCATGTCGTTGAACGCTGGCCAAGGTGAGGTTCTTCTCTTCGTCATCTTCTTCTTGTCCTTTTTACTGTTTTCTTGCTTGGGGTTTCTGGAAAGTGGAATGGGGTTTTCGAGCCAGAGTATGGGGATGAAGAGAACGAGGGATAAGGTTTAGAAGAGTGCTGTTTGTTCCTTTGTTGAGGTTAGGATTTGTGGTGAGAGATTAGGGCTGCTTTGGTAGGCGTTGGACTGAGGAATTGGGGGAAAGATGAAGAAGAGGTTGTTCTTCTGGGTAGGCTGCTTGAAGAATATCGAGAAGTGAGAATGAAGAGAGAAAAAGAATGGCTGGTGTTGTTTTATTGTCTGGTGATAATGGAATAGTGTGTGGAGAGAGATTTTCCTCTCTCAATTTTTCTTTTTTGTTCCATGTGACTTTTCAAAAACCGTGAGATCCAGTTGGCTGACCATTAATGTTATGGCGAAGGCTGAGCTAGTAATAGTGTACGGCTACAAGCAGTAAAAGAGTTCTCCATAGGAATTCGGCAGAGAGAGAAGGAAGGATTTTTATATTAAGTTCGATTTAGGAGCTGGCGGTTTGGTAAGTAAAGAATGAGTGAAGCTCTTTAGTTTGATTTTCTTTGTTCTTTGTCATTATGATTTTGAACCCCGAGTCAGAGAGGACTCTTCGTAAGCAGCCAGCTTGACTCTTCAAATTACTGAGAGGCGATGGTGACCTCTCGAAAGTCGAGGGGCCAACCCCATGAACTGAAGGGTCAACTATGATCCTTCATATTTCGAAAATCAGACTGTGCTGCTTTGTGAAAGATTGGACTGGTGTGTTTGGAGAGGAATTAGAAATGGAATATTAGGTTTAAGAGTTTTGGGCTGAAACTTTGGACTCTGCGAAGTGGAAGAATAGAAAGTAGCTGCAACATTTATTAGTGGGCCGGGCTCAGGTCCAGGGACTTTTTTTTAAGCCTGAGTTTTATTTATATACTTTTGATGGACTGAACAGTTGGACTCTAGACTGTTAACAATATTGTTAACTAATTAAATTTTGATAGTCTTTAGTAGTTTTTCTAATCTTTTATATATATAATTAATGTTAAATTTTAGTTCTAAATGACTATTTGGAATAATATTACAGTACTCTAAATATCTATTAAATATTATAGGTCCTTGATGATTTCTTTAGTAAATGTTTTGTATACATATGTTTCTAGTTTGCCGAAAATTATTTTGTGATAATTAAAATCCTAGTACTTATTTAAATTCTTTCTAGTTTAGCCATTTAGGATAACATTATAAAATAAGTTTCTCTAGAAAGTGGTAATTTTTTGAATATTAATCAAGAAGTGTTTCCTAAATGATTTTGCTAAAATATAATATTTTTCCACTAGTAATCATTTGATTAAGTTATAATATATATATTTTCTGGAAATATTGATAGCTACTATATAACTAGCTAATATATGGATAGTAGTATATTGTGATAATTGTCATAGTTTAAACCCTAACAATTGTTCATAAAATATAACAGGTGAACAATCATGCTCCACTACTCTCGTGCAACCAAACAAAGGCAAGTACACCGACTCAAGCTTTTACTTTGTTTCTGTCTTACATTCATGTGCCATGTTCTCATATCGGACACGTGATACACACGATTGCAACGTCCTTGTTCGTCATTGCATTGTGAGTCATTGTTATTATAGGATTGGGGGAAATATTAACTAGTGTGTGACCACACCCAACCTAGGTATTGTGAATAGCCTAATCGTACACCTCACGTACGATTAAGCCGAACCTTGTAGAATTGTGAATTGTAAAATGATTGATTATGGATTGTGGTCCTTAAGTCGGTCACACATTAGGTTAATATTTTGAAGGTCTCACTTGCATTGTTTGTCGTGTTCATTGTCTTGTTCATTGATTATCGTATTCATTGCCTTTGTATATTGATTGTTGTGTCCATTGTCTTCAATTTTGTATTCTATTTCTGGTACCATAGTTTCATTTTTCAACTATCGTATTCTGGTTTCACCTTGTATTCTGTATTACAGATTATATTATATATTATTCTTGTCGGGGTTGTGCTTTGCTCTTTTCCTGACATGATTCGTTGCAGGTGAGCTTGAGGCCTTGAGCATTGTAACGTCATGGATATTGCAAAATTTATTTTATTTATTTTTTTGGATATTTTACTTTGTATTTTGATTTCATTATTGTACTTTATTTTACCGGATCTGTCTCCGGATAACATTGTAAAAAGACTTGGTAGATTGTGGTGATATTTTCTGGGATGTTTATAGATGTTGTGGATGTTTACATTACATTGTGACTTGGAGTTTTTCTTAGTATTGTACAGCTTACTTCGTCGTGTCCATCGACGAAGGCTGGGCGTGTCTGACACATACCTGATTATTCGGGAGCGGGTCGTGACATATTTTAGTGGTGGCCCATGCAGGTCTGTCCTAATGGCACTTAGGCTATAAAGTGCTATTGAGGGACCAGCGAAACTAAAGAAAACTCATCACAGCATAGGATTCGTAGGAAATAGTTATGGGTATAGTTTTACTAAGTTTGCTTATTATCCTATAGTTGGGCCTATCTGATCAATTTCTATTTTGTAGGGTGGTTTAGACACGCAACACTAAGGTTATCAATTTCCTTGAACTTGAAACTTCTGAGGTTATTTCATATATGTTTTGCTGGTATAATTGTTTGATTGATAATATTTGATCTGTCGTTAGATTTTCTCTTAGCACGTGGAATTTTTCTAAAATTTTCTTATTGTTATTCACGACTTTGTTTCCAATTCGTGATTTCTTTTCCTATTGAGATTTGTTTTGTAGTTACTTTGTCTTACTATTTTTTCATATAAAACTAATTATTTTCTAAAAAGCAGATACTTACATTATTTTTCATCATGATTATGACTTTTAGAACTTATTTGAATTTTCATAAACTCCTTTAAAATTTCTATGGACAAAGTTGAAAAAGTATTCGACGACCTACTATGACGTGGCAGATGCGTACTACAATCATTTATTTGGATTTTGGAGACCGCGGGTTCACTGCAGCCAACTGCGCACTGGCGAGGCAAGAGCTATAAGTCAAAGTAATTTCATGTATTCATAGGTTCTCGACTATGTCCTAAAAATTATAAAATTTTAATCTCTTGAGTTGTTCTGATAACGTGGATAAAATTGATAGAAATATTTGATAATTTATTATTATTTGAGTCATTGAGCCAAAGGTTCACTGCAGTCAGATGTATACTACACTGGCGAGACAGGAACTCTAGGCAAAGTGATTTCGGATATATATAGTTTTCGGATACTATGGAGATTATATCTATGTTATATAACATGTTTGATCTCTTATCGCCATTGACAATCTTATCGAAAAAAAAGTTAACTTGATATTAATCTTATGTGAAATCTGAGTATTTGAATCTATTTTTCTCTTGATTTATCTTAGAAATTTATTAAGGCCTTTCTTTCAACACTTATTAGCCCAATTCCTTTCATGGTTTTAGTTTAGCTTAGTACATGTATTTTTGTGGTTCCATATTTGATAGCTAAATTTTAAAATTTCTTGTTTTATTCTTACTCGCCACATTTCTATAGTCGTCGTATTTTAACAATTATCAAACTAAATAATTTTGATCAAATCTGTTTAAATCAATTGAGTTTTTGCGTAGTCGCAATGGTTATACTTAAAGGATTTTATTAAGAATTTAATTATGAGGATATCGTTTTGGTACTATATTTTGTCTAAATCAATTTTCTAATCGCACTTAAATTCGGATTATAGGTTTAACCAATTTAATCATTTTCGTATTTGATTATCCTTATTTGTACATGCCATACCATCTGAAATTTCGAGGATGAAATTTTTGTAAGGGGGTAAATTTGTATCTTCCTAAACCAATTTTGTGGATTTTAAAGAACTTTTTTCGAGATTTTATTTAAGAGCATAATATTGTTTCTTATACAAAAAGACTGAGTGTTTTGACTAATTTAATTCTGTTTTAATTTATATGCACTAAAAGTTGACTGTTATTATATTTATCAAAGTAGTTTTGATTATTGTCAACTGTTAGTAATTATTTACTAATTTTGTTACTTTGCATTTTACCTGGACCGAGCCATATGTTTGATGACGTGACTTTGGACTCTTAGAATTATTAATCCACCAGTTAGACATGTTAGTTGCTAATAATACATGGTTAGATGGCTAACAGAATTAATCATTAGTTAGTTACTATTTGAGTAATTAGTATTAATTAGTTGTTAAATCAGTTAATCTGTTACAAGTTTGTTACAAAACTATTTTGTTGCCCCCAGATCTGGTGCTAATTACCATTTGTGCCATCAGATTTGTTTCGAAGAAACACATATTATTTTATTATAAATATGGTCTTCTCACTGACACACTGTCAGTACACAGTCTCCTACACTATAGTCACCTACACACATCACAATTTTTTATGCTGCCATTTCTCCAACGACGTTCCACCGCCCATCACCAGGGATGTCGCCAGTGATCTCCTGTCCGCTCGACGAAGTTAGCTGAGCCCCACCACTTCACTAGCCGTCGTGAATTTCATCGAGCACCACCGTTCAGCCTCGACGAGTCTCAACTCGCCGACAGCCTCACCTATACAACACCGGAGCTAGGGGGCTCACTGGAATCCACGACGATGACCCCGTCGTCGACCGGAGACATCAAGCCGCCGACAGATCTGAAGTTTGGTCGACCTGAGCTCGACCGCTTAGAGCTTCGTCGAGATTTGTGGAACCAGCTCATCTCCATTACAGTACTAGAGCGCCATCAAACGCCAGTCCCCTCGTCCCGACGAGGATCGTGCCACCACCACCGCCTTCGAGGCTCCATCGACATCACCACCGAGCAGCTACCTCGAGATGCGCGGCCGTCGTCTCAGTCGATGCCGTCAAGAGCTCACTACAGTCACCGAATCTGGCACCGCCTCGGTCTTCCGCTGCCTCAAAGTGAGCCCAGAGTGTGGCCCTGCCGTAGAGGAGCTTGTAGCATGCCATTGAGCGCCGGCCAAGGTGAGGTTCTTCTCTTCGTCATTTTCTTCTTGTCCATCTTACTGTTTTCTTGTTTGAGGTTTCTGGAAAGTGGAATGGGGTTTTCGAGCCAGAGTATGGAGATGAAGAGAACGAGGGATAAGGTTAGACGTTGATTCCTGCCCCATTGTCAACCACTGTTCGTCTAATCCTGCTGTCTCCTCCCTATCGTACGTAAGTTCGGAGGTTTCCGAGTGATATTGAATTGATTTCACCGCGCAAGAAGACTACCGCTCTTTGGAGAACAGAACTCCATTAGCCAATGAATATATAGGTTAACGCCCGGAACCAATCATTGAAGAAGCAGAGTGGGTTCAAACTCGCTATGATCAGCTGAACATACATGATTGAAGAGAAAAGGTTTCGAAAAAGCCTGGGCTGGGCCTACCCCCATCCCTAGAGGAGCCGTATGAGGCGGAAGCTCCACGTACGGTTTTGAAGCCGAGCCTTTCCTGCAATGGGGCCTAGGGACCGATATGATGATTGGTTTAGGTAGGGCGGCCGGCCTACTATGGGTACCTGTAGGGATTAGTGCGTGAGACCGCGATCCACAAAAGCATGGGACTCACCCTTGACTTGGGAATGGAGAAGGGAAACATAGCATGTCACAAGAGCGAGGCGAGGGGGAGAATTCCCTACAGCGAGAGGGACGCCTCGCGAGCCGGGCTTTGGAGATGAGGCCTTTTTTTTGGCCAAGCCAAGTCAATTTCGGGCCACCAAACCCTGCAACTGATGAGAAGGACCGGGGAAGCGTGTACGTTGTCACACTCCCTGCCTTCCAAAGGTGCCTAGAGGACGGGCCAGACGCAGCAGAGCGACGACCCGGGGGCGGATTCCCCACCAGCAGGGGGACAGGAGACGGCCATCTCGAGGCACATCACGACCTACAGGCAACACCAGCGAGACCAGGCTAAACAACTAACAAAGCAAGCATTGAAGGACGCTCACCGAGTCCTTCTATCAAAGGAAGCTCTCGCGGACTTCGTATGTCCATCCTCTACTCAGCCATTTCGGGTTAAGAAGATGTGAAAGTGCCTTTCTCTCTATAAGAAAGTAAGACTGCGCGATAGCAGAAGGACAGCAAAGAAAGTTCCTACCGCGCCAGCTGCATTAAATAAAGCAAATCTTTAGTTATCAGTTAAGATCTAGTAAGATGAGGCGCCCGAAGGAAGCTTTAACCGGTCCCGCAAGTCAGGAAGACTCTGGCTTAGCTCATTCACTCCTAAACTATAGAAAGTTGGACATTCGATCACAGAATCCATTGACAACGGATTTCACTACCATTCCCATTTTCGGGCAACTTCGGATGTTCCTCGTCCCCGACTCACGGTAGCTGCAAGTACTGTCCCTGCCTGCCATTCGTCTCGCTCCTCCCCTTACTTACTCCACTTTGTTTGTGATTGTTAAACTATCCTTACTCTGAAAAGTCGTATGGTGATACACCGAAATTCCACCTACTCCCGAATTGAACGAGTAAATTCCTCGGTTTGACACTCTTACCACTAGAACGAGTAAATCATCCGTTGGGTCATCTCACTTTGTTCGCCTTCGGGCGCCTTCTCATCTTGGATTGGATTAGTGCCTTCAGTCAATGGGATGGGAAGGCCCTGGCTGCTACTCTGATATCTTAGCAGTGCTAAGTTAGGGGAGGAGGAATAGATTGATGGCAACGGATCAAAGGGTTGAGTGGATAGGGAAGTCTACTGCAATCATGAGAACGAATTGAAGTCAAAGCTAGCCCTGCGCTGACGAATAAGCTAAGTGCCCTAAAACCCTGCCAGAAAGGATAGAGCTATAAGAACTTTCTGACTCCCAAGTGCTAGTTCTGTAGCAAGAGCTAGTCATTCCCACGTGCTATCAAGTAAGGCGAGAAGGTACAGAAGTTGCAAAGTAAGCGTAAGTCTGCCTTGTAGAAGTAGATAGCGTAAGATAGCGGACTGGTGCTAGAGGAAAGAAGTCCCACGGGATAGATAATTTCATAAAAAGAGTCCGGTGCTAATAAGCTATTCTCTCGTTCTAGCATAAGTCAATCCCCCGCTCTCAAGTAAGGAAGTTCAAAGCAAGGTTAGATGAGCTTCCTTCATTCCCTGGGGATATCATTTCATATAGTCAGAAAGTCTCTATTAAGCCAACCTGCTAATCCCTAGATCTAGAGCTAGAGAAAGAAATAGATGTCGGCGAGGCCTCACTTCGGAACAGCAACAGCATTAACAGCCCCCCTCAATCGTCGGGGTGGGGCTCGCAACAGGAGCTACATTTTCTTAGCAGCATCTCTTTGTCGCTTCGCTCCGTCGCTCGACTCCTGTCCGGCATGTTCGGACAGTACTTTACGCTACCGTGGGGGGGAGTGAGTTCGGCTTTTTGGCACTAGGAAGAGAAAAGAAAGATCTTAGGGCTAGGCCCTTTAGGCCAATTAAGAGATCAGACTGAACTTCAAGAACTAGCGAAAATAGTCCTGATCAAGGTGCGTGCGGAAGAAATGCTTGCTCTCAGCTTTATGTTAGCAAGACTCCGTTGCTATTGGACTTGGCTAGTAAGCCAAGAGGGAATCAGTCTTAACTAAGCCAAAAAAAAGGCTAGCGAGCAAGGGGAAAAATCTTGTTCAAAGGAGACGGTTCTATCTTAATATAAAGAAGAAGATCCCACGTGCTAGCCGAACGATTAGGATTCTGCGTTCACTCGGTTCTCTAAATAAAGGGAGAGAAGTCGCCCGAGGTCGAGGGGAGGAAGAGAAGAAAAAGCAGTCACCTGGTGTCGTAATAACCACTGTTTTCGGGTTTGAAGGCGAGCGAAGTGGGGCTGCCCTCCCTCTGAGCCTTCCTGCCAGTAACTGTGCTACGCGCACGTACGCGCAAGGGTCGTTTGATTGAAAATGAAGACGTTGAAGCATGTGTTAAGCATGGATTTCAATGAATTCATTCCCAACTCAAACCCTAAATAGCACACACAGTTACTCTGACAGTATAGGACGTCGGTCGGTATAGCGTAGCGGTGTTCCTATGTTGACCGCTAGCAAGTTATACGCATATAACTTACTGATCACCGCCCATATGGACCCACCATTCACCGAAGTTATGGTAAGAGTTCCCAACGGATGATTTACTCTTTAGAAGAGTGCTGCTTATGTCTTTGTTGAGGTTAGGATCCGTGGTGAGAGATTAGGGTTGCTTTGGTAGGCGTTGGACTGAGGGATTGGGGGAAAGATGAAGAAGAGGTTGTTCTTTTGGGTAGGCTGCTGGAAGAATATAGAGAAGTGAGAATGAAGAGAGAAAAGGAATGGCTGGGTTGTTTTATTATCTGGTGATAATGGAATAATGTGTGGAGAGAGATTTTCCTCTCTCGATTTTCTCTTTTTATTCCATGTGACTTTTCAAAAACCGTGAGATCAAGTTGGTTGACCATTAATGTTAAGGAGAAGGCTGAGCTAGTAACAGTGTACAGCTACAAGTAGTAAAAGAGTTCTCCATGGGAATTCGACAAAGAGAGAAGGAAGGATTTTTATATTAAGTTCGATTTGGGAGCTGGCGGTTTGGTAAGTAAAGAATGAGTGAAGCTCTTTAGTTTGATTTTCTTTATTCTTTGTCATTATGATTTTGAACCCCGAGTCAGAGAGGACTCTTCGTAAGTAGCCAGCTTGACTCTTCAAACTGCTGAGAGGCGATGGTGACCTCTCAATAATCGAGGGGCCAATCCCATGAACTGAAGGGTCAACTATGATCCTTCATATTTCAAAAATCGGACTGTGCTGTTTTGTGAAAGATTGGACTGGTGTGTTTGGAGAGGAATTAGAAATGGAAGATTAGGTTTAAGAGTTTTGGGCTGATACTTTGGACTCTGCGAAGTGGAAGAATAGAAAGTAGCTGCAACATTTATTAGTGGGTCAGGCTCAGGTCTAGGGGCTTTTTTTTAAAGCCTGAGTTTTATTTATGTACTTTTGATGGACTGAACAGTTGGACTCTGGACTATTAACAATATTGTTAACTTATTAAATATTGATAGTATTTAGTAGTTTTTCTAATCTTATATATATATATATATATATATATATATATATATATATATATATATATATATATAACGTTAAAATTTAGTTCTAAATTACTATTTGGAATAATATTACAGTACTCGAAATATCTATTAAATATTGTAGGTCCTTGATGATTACTTTAGTAAATGTTTTGTATACATATGTTTCTAGTTTGCCTAAAATTATTTTGTGATAATTAAAATCATATTACTTATTTAAATTCTTTATAGTTTAGACATTTAGGATAACATTATAAAATAAGTTTGGCTTAATTGCACTTTCATACCCTCAACTATTCCGTCTTTTTCAAGTTGATACCTCAACTATTTTTTTTTCAACTTGATACCCTAAATTTTTTTGGACAATAATGTCCTTACCCAAAAATTAAAACTACCACTCAACCCCTCCCCCCTCCCCTCCTCCAGCCTCCCCTTGCGGCCACCAACCCCGCCCCCGCCCCTCTCCACGCCGCCTCGCCCGCACCCTCCGCCCCTCCCCCCTCCCGCCCCGCCTGCAGCCTCTCCCTCCGCCCCTTCCCCCTCCCGCCCCGCCTGCACCCTCTTCCTCCGCCCCTCCCCCCCTCCGCCCTCCCCCCTTCCGCCCTGCCTGTACCCTCCCCCTTCGTCCCCCCGCTCCCCTCCACCCTCCGGCCACCCGCACCCCCTCCCACTCCCTCCCCTCCCTCTCCCGCTGCCCTCCTTTTCCGACTCCACCATCGCCGGAGAGGGAGGGGGGCGCTGCTGCGGGAGGGGGGAGGTGGTCGCCGGAGAGGGAAGGGAGGAAAGGGATAAGGGCATTTTGGGAATTTTTAAAAAATTAGGTATCAAGTTGAAAAAATAATTGTTGAGGTATTAAGTTGTTGAGTAAAAAAGTTTATGGTATCAAATTGAAAAAACAGAATAGTTGAGGGTATCAAAGTGCAATTTAGCCAATAAGTTTCTCTAGAAAGTGGTAATTTATTTAATATTACTCAAGAAGTGTTTCCTAAATAATTTTGCTAAAATATAATATTTTTCCACTAGTAATCATTTTGATTAATTTATAATATACATATATATTATGGAAATATTGATAGCTACTATATAAGTAGCTAATATATGGATAGTAATATATTGTGATAATTGTTATAGTTTAAACCCTAACAATTGTACATAAAATATAACAAGTGAACAATCATGCTCCGATACTCTCGTGCATCCAAACCAAGGCAAGTACACCGACTCGAGCTTTTACTTTGTTTCTGTCATACATTATGTGCCATGTTCTCATATCGGACATGTGATACACACGATTGCATCGTCCTTGTCCGTCATTGCATTTTGAGTCATTTTTATTGCTGGATTGGAGAAAATATTAACTAGTATGTGACCACACCCAACCTAGGTATTGTGAATAGCCTAATCGTACACCTCATGTACGATTAAGCCGAACCTTGTAGAATTGTGAATTATGAATTAATTGATTGTGGATTGTAGTCCTTAAGCCGGTCACACATTAGGTTAATATTTCGAAGGTCACACTTGCATTGATTGTCGTATTCATTATCTTGTTCATTGATTGTCGTGTTCATTGCCTTTGCATATTGATTATCGTGTCCATTATCTTCAGTTTTGTATTCCATTTCTGGTACCATAGTTTCATTTTCAACTATCTTATTCTGGTTTCACCTTGTATTCTGTATTACAGATTACATTGTATATTGTTCTTGTCGGGGTTGTGCTTTGCTCTTTTTCTAACATGATACGTTGCAGGTGAGCTTAAGGCCTTGAGCATTGGAACGTCATGGATATTGCAAGATTTATTTTATTTGTTTTTCTGAATATTATACTTTGTATTTTGATTTCATTATTGTACTTTATTTTACCGGATCTGTCTCCGGATAACATTGTAAAAAGACTTCGTGGATTGTGGTGATATTTTTGGGACGTTTATAGATGTTGTGGATGTTTACATTACATTGTAACTTGGAGTTTTTCTTAGTACTGTACAACTTACTTCGTCGTGTCCATCGACGAAGCTGGGCGTGTCCGACACATATCCGATTATTCGGGAGCGGGTCGTGACAGTTATGGAATTGATTTTGTTAAAAATAAATGTTTTGTCTATGATAAAACTTCTGGAATTGTTTCCTTTGAGGAAATAAGAGATGACAACATATATGTATTATATCTGTTAGGAAATACTAACAGTACAGAAAAGTATCTGTTCACAACTCAAGACGAAAGCTGGATATGGCACACGTGTCTTAGACATACGAATATGGACACTATTGCAAGATTGTCCACAAAAAAAACTGGTAAGAGGCTTACCCGATATCACATTCAAAAAAGATATTATATGTCTCGAATGTAAAAAGAATAAGGTATCTAGATCATCTTTCAAATCAGTAAATGCTGTAAGTACCTCTAGACCACTGCAATTCTTACATATGGACTTGTTTGGACCAAGTAGAGTCGCCAGTCTTGGCGGTAAGCTTTATGCTTTCGTAATAGTCGATGACTATTCAAGATATACTTGGGTTTACTTTCTTACAAATAAAAATGAGGCATTTCTGAATTTGTGTCTTTTTGTAAAAAGGTACAAAATGAGAAAGGATTCATGATCACTCGAATTCTAAGTGATCATGGAGGAGAATTTGATAACCACATGACATTAAAATATTTTGTGACTCAAATGGTTTATCACGTGAATTCTCTTGCCCAGAACTCCTCAACAGAATGACATTATGGAGAGGAAGAACAGAACTCTTGGCGATATGGCCAGAGTTATGCTTAACTAGCATAATCTTTCAAAGTATTTTTGGGCTGAAGCTGTTTATACAGCTGTAGAAGCATAAAAAAGAGCAGCCATGACAAAAGTGCAGGTGACAATAGTCGCTGCATATAATAGCTCATAAAAGTGCAGTTGTTCAAAAGCGCAGACAGCAACGAAGTCACAGCGGACATACAAAGTTGGTGTATAAAAGAAGTTCTTTATTAAAATCATGTCTACAAAAGATCTATTACAGATTCTTCATGATTACATATAAAGACTAAAACAAACAAAAATCTACAAGTGGGTAGTCTTCAGAAAGGGTGCAGCCCCCAAACGTGCAGCAATATCGGAGCGAATCACTTTCTCGTCAGAGCAAGACACTTCCTAGCTAGACGCGGAGAAAATCCAATATGGCTAATGAAACAACTATTGGCCCAAGCTAGAGCGCAGCTCTTGCTCGCCATACTACTTCGGCTCTTGAGCAGGGCAGAGCATAACCTGTGGCTCTTCGGATTGGCAATCAATCCAAACCCGAAAGCTTGGATCTCGAAGACCTCCAAGATATTATTCAGGTTCGAACTCCTCATGCCAAATGCTCAAGTGCATCTCAAAATCCAGTAGCAGTTCTTCTACAAGGATATAATTTCTTTGAACGAAGAGATCCATAACCAACAGTCGACTTGTGCAAGGCCAACGACCGTTCGAAGCTAAGTCGGGATCAAGTATGACGTGAGAAATTCTAAGAGACTGTGGACATGACTCCTCTGAGAAGCTTCCCTTTATATAGGTTGGGTGTGGTCCAACCCCAAATGCCACGTGCCAATCGGTCAGAGACTCCCAATTAATGGGTTGAACCTAGGACTCAGCACAATGAATCTCATTTAATAGGTTCGTTTTGACTGAATCCTAGGCCAAGAACTTCTTGAATTCTCCAAAAGACGGTAGTAATTAAAGAAGACAATGTCGACTCATTCATTCAGGAGCAATCATTAATTGATGACTTTGACGAAATGGCTTATTCGACTCAGAAGCGCAGCCATTTTCTTCAACTCAGAAATGAAGCCACTTCGGTTCAACCAGAAGTGCAGTGCCTTTGGTTCAAACAGAAATCGAGCGCCCTCGTTTAAACTAGAAGCGCATCCCATTCAATAGGCTACTTCGGAAGACTTCATTTCCTGAAGCAGTCTCCTCGTCGCCTAAAGCACAGTGACTTGGTTTTTCTCGAAACACAGTCTCCTCGTCGCCCAAAAGCGCAGTGACTCCATCGTCTTAAAAGCATAGTCTACTCGTCACCCCAAAGCATAGTGACTTCATTGTGTGAAGTAGTCTCCTTGTAGCCTAAAGCGCAGTGACTTGGTTGTCTTTGAAACATAGTCTCCTCGTGTCACGACCCACACCCTGTTTAGGGGCACGAGTATGTGGGTACGTCCAGCCTACGTCGCAGTATCGGCGGTAGAACACTGTAAAGGTCATCTAGAATATATAGAATCTAAGACACACATATAACCTGTCATCTCCGCTCGGAGGAATATAACCACAACTCAATCATATAATTCTAAGGAAGATAAACACGATGATAAAGATAAAGATAAAGATAAAGATGAGATAAATAGTCTGAAATAGTGCCGAGCCACAATCACAAGTTCAGAGACCAAGACATAAAATAATATCCCAAAATAAATACTATAAGTCTCAAAGAATCAAACTGGAATGTAATCAAGGCAAAATCTAGGTGAACTAGGACACTACTGGCGGTGTGTCCTCTACGAGCACCGGGTCCATAGGCTGGTCCTGGTCGTAGGCTCCATCTATGCCAAACCCGTAGTAGGTCGGACAATCTGTATCTAAATTCTCTGAAAAATAACGGGGGTTATCCTGTCAGGATATGAGCAAGTACAAATGCCAACAACAGTTCCATGTGAATTGACAAATACTATAAGAGACAATCATAATGAAATACTAGATAGAATATCAAGACTGAAAGTAAAACGGTACTAGAGGACTGGATATCATGTCATGTGTGAGATATAAGATAAAACTGGAATATAAATAAATGGAAAGTAATCTGCGGTATGATGTAAACATAAAAATAAAGTGCCATGAGATATTAGAGTGTTATGTGATCGACTTGGGTCAAGATCAGGCTGTTCCATTTGACCGGCTATGCACAGGTAGTATAATAATGTAGGGGTCAGGCCGGCCAAAATGGAAAGCTATGCACAAGTAGTATAAGGTCAGGCTACACCCTACGTGTGGTGAGGGTGGAGCTATGCGCAAGTAATAAACAAGTAGGGGTAATGATCACATAACCTCTAATAACTCCCCCATCCCCGAGTAGTATAATGAATCCAGACATGACAGGTCATGACACGGGATTCGAAGAGCAGGGGGCCAGCCCACTCCCAAATCGGTGTCTATACAAGTACAAGAAACAATACCGAACAATGTACTCATATACCAGGTAAACCAGGAATGACATCTCATGACGAGATTCAATGTATACTAGTCCGTGTATCCTCGTGTCGAGAATCAAGTATAACACTACAACTGAATCGGATATAGTAGATATCAAGACAATGAAAACTATCAGAGAACGTACTCGCCTGTCGTCCTGAGCTGAGAAAATCGAAACTACAACCCACTCAATGAGCCACGAACGGTCAACTCGCACAACTGTCTCCTAATGCTGAAATAGACGTTACCAAAATTCTCAGAATGGTCAAATTAGCTAGAAATGCCTACCCATAAGTCCAATTATGGACACAGGGACAAAACGGTAATTTTGGGTCAAAATGGTGTCCGCCGTTGGACCCACTTTGCACCAAAAAAAGTGCCAGAATCTACGGTCTCTAAAGTCATCAAACTATACGTCTACAGATCCGATTTGATGAGACGAACCCAACGGTATGTCCAATTTTGGATTCCGGTGGGCTGCGCACAAAGTCACCCGTTGAGTGGGATTGTGGGCCCGCCAAAATGGCGTCCCGATCAACGGTCTCAGAATTGGACCAAACTTGGCATACAGGACCAAAAAATATTTCAAGTCCAATGGCGCAAGTTTCGTCGCGATTTGATTAGTGTGCACAAAGTAATTGACAAATATGCAAAAGACCGATACGATGAATTTTTTACGGATACGCATCAAATTCGTCGCGCACACGCGACCAATTTCAATTCCGTCAAAGCCCACACGACCACAAAGTCGATACGCACCTTTCAATGCTTTCGGTTCGTGACCACGTCGTCCGGATTGACGGGACGGACGGCGTATCGGGACAATTTTACTAAAAATCCACTTTTGAAAATCAGTTTTTTCTCCAACTTCACAAACCAATAACTTTCTGTACAGTGCATGAAATTCAGTTCTACAAAAAAGGTTTTAAAGCCCTATAGGTTGTCTCCAAGTCATTTCAGACTGATTTTGAAAAATCACAACATGCTGGTCGCAAATCGGCCACAAAGTTGGGGTTTCGGAACAGTTTCTAAACCCAGAAAATCGAGTTTTTTTCTCGATTTTGGAACTCGTTTTTCGTTGCACATGGTGCGAATCGGCACGAACTGTTTGAGGGAAATTAAAGGGGTATATGTTGGAATCATACCTGAACAAGTGGTTCGCAAAACGACGGAGCGAGGAAGGAGAAATCTACTTCCGAAGTTGGTCCTTCGCCGACAGTTTCTGCGCGCGGGTGGGATGCGCGTTGCATTTTTTCCGGCGATGGACGGTCGCGGGTTAGCCTACGACGATGTCGTGGTGCACGTTGGGTTGGGGGTGATGGCTAGGGTTTGAGTTTTGTGAAAATTTCTCTCTCTCTCTATAAAATGTATTTATATATAATTATATACATACGGTCGGGTCGGGTTAATAAAAGGAAACCGCGGGGAGGGGGCCGCTCTTAGCAAGCAGCAGTTGCTGCTGCTTCACAGGGGGGGCGCGTGAGTATTTGTTTGTTTGGTTTTCTTCTTTTTTTTCTTCTTTTTCTTTCTTTATTCCAATTGCTTTTATATATATATATATATATATATATATATATATATATATATATATATATATATATATATTTTCTAATATATATATATATATATATATATATATATATATATATATATATATATATATATATGCACACACACATACATACATACATACATACATACATACATACATACATACATTATATACACATATATGTATATTTATTTATATAGAATAATCCCATAATATTTACCGATTAATATAAATATATATATATATATCCCATAAATGGAATAATACCTAAATATATTTATATATATATAAATAAAATCATAATTTATTTATAAAAAAAACTAAATATTTTATTTTATATTTATCTTAAATATATTAAAGCTTTTATAAATTAAAACTCTATCAATAAAATACATATTTAAATAATAATAATATAAAAACAATAAAAATAATATTTAAATGATATTAAAAATAATAAAATATTATAAATGACTATATTAGCCCTATCCAGGAAAGTGGGGGTGACAAATCTACCCTCCTAAAAAAAAATTTCGTCCTCGAAATTAGAGCAAACTAGCACAAATACAGTAGCAAGAACAAAGAAAAATACCTCAAGGCTCGAAGAGATAAGGGTAACGCTCCCGCATCTCGTCCTCTCTCTCCTAGGTAGACTCACCTGGAGAGTGATGCCTCCATGCGACACGAACCAAAGGAATAACTTGGTTCCGGAGCACCTTCTCACGATGATCCAGAATCTCTACAGGCTGCTCTGGATCGCGGAGAGTAGGCCCCACCTCTAACTCGGAGTGATCCAATACGTGACTAGGGTCTGCCACGTACCGCCTCAACTGCGACACATGGAATACGTTATGGACTCCCTCGAGCGTAGACGGCAAGTCTAGTCGATAGGCCACTGCACCGACCCTTCCAAGAATAGTGAAAGGTCCGATGAAGCGCGGACTAAGCTTCCCGCCTCGGCCAAAACAAATCGGGCCCCGTGTCGGAGAATTTCTCAAGAACACCATATCGCCAACCTAGACACAAGACAGGACTCAATACAAGATCCTAAAGCAAACAATCACCAACAAGCACAAACAGAAAAACTAATACTAACCTCGAATTCTAACGGTCTCCGATGGCTATCGGCCCAATGCCGCTGTCTATCCTGAGCCACCCGAAGTTTATCGCTGATCAACTTAACCTTCTCTGCTGCATCCACCATCATCTCCGGGCCAAGTAAAACTCTCTCACAGGCATCGTCCTATGACAAGGGAGTGCGACATCTCCGTTCGTATAGAGCCTCAAATGGCGACATCACTATACTGGCCTGATAGCTGTTGTTGTAAGCAATCTCTACCAGTTGAAGATGGTCCTCCCAAGATCCTCCAAAATCTAATACACAAGTGTGAAGCATATCCTCGAGTGTCTGGATGGTCCTCTCTGACTGTCCGTCTGTCTGGGGGTGATACGCGGTACTGAACTTGAGCTGGGTGTCCAAGCTAGTATGCAAACTCCTCCAAAAGTGGAAAGTGAAACGACTATCCCGATCAGAGACTATGCTCACAGGAACTCCGTGCAATCTGACTATCTGCCGCATATACATCTCCGCCAGCTTCTCCGTAGATAGTCCCACCTTGAAAGGCAAAAAGTGTGCTGATTTGGTCAATCTATCAACGATGATCCAAATTGCGTCTTTCCCTCCTGAAGATCGTGGAAGTCCAGATACAAAGTCCATAGTGATGTGCTCCCACTTCCACTTTAGAATGGGTAGTGGCTGAAGCAGACCACCTGGCCTCTGTCTCTCGGCTTTCACCTGCTGGCACACTAAGTATCGAGATACAAACTGAGCTACATCTCGCTTCATGCCATACCACCATACATGCTCCCTCAGGTCTCTGTACATCTTGTTGGCTCCAAGATGCATAGAGTACTGGAAACGATGCGCTTTCTGCAGAATCTCCTCTCGAAGCTCTCCACTCGGAATGTACAATCTAGAACAGTGCCTCAGCGACCCATCTTCGGTTATAGAGAAATCGTCTAGCAATCCGGCCTGCACCTGCTCCATGATGCTCCTCAAGGTTACGTCATCAAACTGTGCTGATCTGACTCTGTCCATCAACGCAGAATGAATCTGTAAATTCCACATCTGAACCTCCATACTCAGAACGATCACCTTGATACCCAACCTATCCAGATCGGCCAATAGATGACGATCTGCCGTCAAATACATAGCGACTGGATACCTGCTCAAGGCATCTGCAACTATGTTGGCCTTCCCTGGATGGTATTGCAAAGAGATATCGAAGTCTTTCATCAGCTCAAGCCAGTGCCTCTGCCTCATGTTCAATTTCTTCTGGGTGAACACGTACTTCAAGCTCTTGTGATCCGTGAAGATCTCAACTTACTGGCACACTCTATCCTGGATACTATACTACACACATGGGATGCTACCTTCTATTGACTGCCTCAAATGAATGCGGGTAAAAAATAGCATACGGGGCTTAGTTGAATGGGACACAAGTGTCATGTGGGTAGTAGGCTTAATGTGGATTGTGTCCATATTTTGGGTCAACAAGTTTGGGTCGAAATAGTGTCGACAATTCGAGTCAAAAATAAAAGTGACTTTGTGGAGTGAATCAAGATTAGGTCTTGTGTCAGAAAAGTCGTATGATAAAATAAAACACAAGATGGTGTGCCTGGGTGGGACACGAAGGTCATAGACGTAGGGTGTCTTGTCTAGATCATGCATATGAAGTTGGTTTTGGAAAAACAACTAGTCTTGTGCTCCTAAATTAAAAGTCATGGCAATGTGCATATGATAATCATAAATAGAAGTGAAAATTGTCAATGGCCTAAATTGATCTCAAAGTTGTACGATACAAAGAATAATACAAGAGAACGACTTTGAGTGGGACATGATATATCGAAATGAAGATAATCTTGTCTACTACAAACTCATGAAGAAAGTTTTCAGAGATTTGACATCTCTGATGTTCCAGAAATCAAATTCATGGAAGAACATTTGTCTATCTAGGATACTCTCTCTAGGGTGTCTACCCAAGTCTTGACGCTGTCTACACAAGGCACTAACTCATCTATATGATACTTGGATGGTATCCATATACTAGGTTGTTCATGTCTCTCCTCCAACTAGACACTAAACTGTTGGTGCCTAAACTTCTATAACACTTGAAATACTTCGTCTCTAGCTACTAGGGTACTCCTCCTATTCTGGTACCTGGTGCAACTCCTACCTTAACACTTATTAATCACTCTAGGGTTCTCATCTATATTTAATTATCAACAATCATATACAATACTTCCTAACCATACTCTAAACTATTAACATAATTACTCAAGGACACAGACCAATTGCAAATCACCAAGCCATCACATTACGAAGAACCTATAATGAAATGAGAATCTACAAGGACCTGGACTAAAGAACCGAAAGTATCCTTACTCCTAAGCTAATTGAGGATGGAACATAATATATAAGAGAAGTGAAATAATAGAGATGACATGTTAGGACCCTTCTCAAGATATAATCTGATAATCATACACGTCTGTACTAAATCATGATACTCGAAATCCTTGCCACGCCGGTAAGCAAGGCTGCGATAAATGATAGATTCCATAACAGGGGATGCACCTCTATAATCATGTCGTCTGGAATCCTCGCCATGCCGACCAGTATAGCTGCGAGAAATCTCAAATCTTATGATTAAGATATGTACATCCGAAATCAGGTCTCTACGTTTTTGCCACGCCAGCTAATATAGCTGCGATAAACTCCAGGTTCCATAACCAAGTAGATGTTTACCTTCCCTGTTATTTTTGTTAACATATGTTATCAAAAAGGTACCATAATTTAGGCCATAAAATTCATCTCGATATGAAAAATCAAAATCAGCGATGATCCATCAAAATCAAATTCAATAACAAGGAGCAAGGGTGAACAGAAACAAGAGGAAAGGATTTTAATTTGACGTTCAACCAAGATTCTCAAGGGTCATCCCAGGAATCTCTCAAAGGTCCTAAGCAAAGAGATCAATATGGCACATGATAAGATATCGTCAAGGAAGGACAATTTATTTCGAAATGCAAGGAGAGTTTGTCATGGTAATCAAAAGATTGGAATTTTTCTAATATGTGATTGAGTAACTCCTATCATAACCTAAAATCTATATCCCAAGAGCAGGCTCGTAATTAGTACTCTAAGTCGAGTACCATTACGAAATCGTACTAGCTGCGACTCTGACCTGCATGGGACACCATAAAAATGTGTCACGACCCGCACCCTATTTAGGGGCACAAGCATGTGGGTACGTCCAGCCTACGCTGCAGTATCGGCGGTAGAACACTGTAAAGGTCATCTAGAATATATAGAATCTAAGACACACATATAACCTGTCATCTCCGCTTGGAGGAATATAACCACAACTCAATCACATAATTCTAAGGAAGATAAACACGATGATAAAGATAAAGATAAAGATAAAGATGAGATAAATAGTCTGAAATAGTGCCGAGCTACAATCACAAGTTCAGAGACCAAGACATAAAACAATATTCCAAAATAAATACTATAAGTCTCAAAGAATCAAACTGGAATGTAATCAAGGCAAAATCTAGGTGAACTAGGACACTACTGGCGGTGCATCCTCTATAAGCACCGGGTCCACAGGCTAGTCCTGGTCGTAGGCTCCATCTATGCCAAACCCGTAGTAGGTCGGACAATCTGCATCTAAATCCTCTGAAAAACAATGGGGGTTATCCTGTCAGGATATGAGCAAGTACAAACGCTAACAGCAGTTCCATGTGAATCGACAAATACTATAAGAGGCAATCATAATGAAATACTAGATGGAATATCAAGACTGAAAGTAAAATGGTACTAGAGGACTGGATATCATGTCATGTCATGTGTGAGATATAAGATAAAACTGGAATATAAATAAATGGAAAGTAATCTGCGGTATGATGTAAACATAAAAATAAAGTGCCATGAGATATTAGAGCGTTATGTGATCGGCTTGGGTCAAGATCAGGCTGTTCCATTTGACCGGCTATGCACAGGTAGTATAATAATGTAGGGGTCAGGCCGGCCAAAATAAAAAACTATGCACAAGTAGTATAAGATCAGGCTACACCCTACGTGTGGTGGAGGTGGAGCTATGCGCAAGTAATAAACAAGTAAGGGTAATGATCACATAACCTCTAATAACTCCCCCATCCCCGAGTAGTATAATGAATCCAGACATGACAGGTCATGACACAGGATTCGAAGAGCAGGGGGCCAGCCCACTCCCAAATCGGTGTCTATACAAGTACAAAAAACAATACCGAATAATGTACTCATATACCAGGTAAACCAGGAGTGACATCTCATGACGAGATTTAATGTATACTAGTCCGTGTATCCTTGTGTCGAGAATCAAGTATAACACTACAACTGAATCAGATATAGTAGATATCAAGACAATGAAAACTATCAGAGAATGTACTCGCCTGCCGTCCTGAGCTGAGAAAATCGAAACTACAACCCACTCAATGAGCCACAAATGGTCAACTCGCACAACTGTCTTCTAATGCTGAAACAGACATTACCAACGTTCTTATAATGGTCAAATTAGCTAAAAATGCCTACCCATAAGTCCAATTCTGGACACAGGGGCAAAACGGTATTTCGGGTCAAAATGGTGTCCGCCGTTGGACCCACTTTACACCGAAAAATGTGCCAGAATTTATGGTCTCTAAAGTCATCAAACTATATGTCTACAGATCCGGTTTGACGAGACGAACCCACCGGTATGTCCAATTTTGGATTCTGGTGGGCTGCGCACAAAATCACCCGTTGAGTGGGATTGTGGGCCCGCCAAAATGGCGTCCCGATCAACGGTCTCAGAATCGGACCAAACTTGGCATACAGGACCAGAAAAATATTTCGAGTCCAATGGCACAAGTTTTGTCGCGATTTGATTAGTGTGTACAAAGTAATTGACAAATATGCAAAAGGCCGATACGATGAATTTTTGACGGATACGCATCAAATTCGTCGCGCACACGCGACCAATTTCAATTCCGTCAAAGCCCACACGACCACGAAGTTGATACGCACCTTTTGATGCTTTCGGTTCGTGACCCCGTCGTCCGGACTGACGAGACGGACGGCGTATCGGGACAGTTTTACTAAAAATCCACTTTTGAAAATCAGATTTTTCTCCAACTTCACAAACCAATAACTTTCTGTACAGTGCATGAAATTCAGTTCTACAAAAAGGTTTTAAAGCCCTATAGGTTGTCTCCAAGTCTCTTCAGACCGATTTTTAAAAATTACAACATGCTGGTCGCAAATCGGCCACAAAGTTGGGGTTTCGGGACAGTTTCTAAACCCAGAAAATCGAGTTTTTTCTCGATTTTGGAACTCGTTTTTCGTCGCACATGGTGCGAATCGGTAAGAACTATTTGAGAGAAATTAAAGGGGTATATGTTGGGATCATACCTGAACAAGTGGTTCACAAAACGACGGAGCGAGGAAGGAGAAATCTACTTCCGAAGTTGGCCCTTCGCCGACAGTTTTTGCGCGCGGGTGGGATGCGCGTTGCACTTTTTTTCGGCGATGGACGGCCGCGGGTTGGCCTACGACGATGTCGGGGTGCATGTTGGGTTGGGGGTCACGGCTAGGGTTTGAGTTTTGTGAATTTTTTTTTCTCTCTCTCTCTCTATAAAATGTATTTATATATAATTATATACATACGGTCGGGTCGGGTTAATAAAAGGAAACCGCGGGGAGGGGGCCGCTCTTAGCAAGCAGCATTGCTGCTGCTTCACAGGGGGGGCGCGTGAGTGTTTGTTTGTTTGGTTTTTTTTTCTTTCTTTATTCCAATTGCTTATATATATATATATATATTTTATATATATATATATATATATATATATATATATATATATATATGCACACACACACATACATACATACATACATATATTATATACACATATATGTATATTTATTTATATAGAATAATCCCATAATATTTACCCATAAATATAAATATATATATATATCCCATAAATGGAATAATACCTAAATATATTTATATATATATAAATAAAATCATAATTTATTTATAAAAAAACTAAATATTTTATTTTATATTTATATTAAATATATTAAAGCTTTTATAAATAAAAAATCTATCAATAAAATACATATTTAAATAATAATAATATAAAAACAATAAAAATAATATTTAAATAATATTAAAAATAATAAAATATTATAAATGACTATATTAGCCCTATCCAGGAAAGTGGGGGTGACACCTCGTCGCCCAAAAGTCCAGTGACTCCATCGTCTTCGAAGCACAGTCTACTCGTCGCCCAAAGCACAATGCCTCCGTTGCCTAAACCACAGTCTCTTTGTCGTACAAAAGCGTAGTCACTCTTTCTTCTTCGAAACACGATCTCCATGTCGCCCAAAAGCACAGTGACATTGAAGCCTCACCAGAAGTGCAGCTCGCATAGATGCACAGTCCTACGAGGTGACATTGTTCCACGTAGCTAGTTTGTTACCTATATCTTTTCAGATATTACCCAATCAGTTTGTTTAAACCACCGCTCTTAAGATAAGAACAAAGTTTGATTCTGTTGATAAGAGCAATATGCTATCGGTTTGTTTAAACCACCACTCCCAAAGATAATGACAAAGTTTATTCCTATGAACGAAAGCCATATCCAATCGATTTGTTTAAACTAATGGCCCTCTAAGATAGGGACAAAATCTAACTTCAGGGATAGAAACATAATTTACTCGGATTCATCTAATTAACGTTAAACGCACACCATGTGTCATTTACTCAGTTACGTTGATAACTCCCCAAGATCTTGATAAAAGAGAATCCCAGCATCCGCCACGTGTCAGCTCAGCAGCAGCCCTCACCGTGTAGCCTCAAGATTCTATCATATCTCCATGTGCAGCATTTCTGTACAATCCTTATGCACATCGTACATGGGCTCGCCTATAAATAGAAGGAGTTTTCCTTCGATCAGGAGGCTTTGAAACCTTCAGTAACTTCGGCATCCTCTTGATTGGCAACCCAGAGTTCCAATCACAAGCACTAGAAAGTCAGAGCAAGTTTAATTTGTCGTCAGATCATCAACGGAGTAAAGTATCATGACCCGTACCCAGTGTAGGGGCACGAGAAGTGGGTACTTCCAGCCTACGCCGCAGTGTCGACGGTAAAACGCTGTTCTAGGTCACTATCTAATCAACAACTCACGCAATTATATAATGTACTTGTCAAATCTCAACTCCGAACGGAGGACAAGTATGGATATAAAGAAATCTCAATCGCAGTCTAAGCACGATAAGATAACACAGAAGTTTATAACTAAGACTAAATAACAACAACAAAACCAACTACTAAATAATAATAATCTTAAACAATCTCAAAACAAAACAATACCTCAACTTATTACAATTCAAGTTCCAAAATATGAAAACTAAACCAAGTCTACTCGCTAGTCTAATTCTAGGCCTGAAGCTAAAGGCCCAAGCTAAATATCTAACCTTAACAAATATCCTACTTTAAACTAGTATCCAGATATTACTAACCTTGTTAAGATGGAAGCTTCTAATCTAATATCTAGGCTCATGGATAATATCTAGGTTAGGACAATTCCAGGTTAATCTCTAACAAAATACTTAGCACATTATTACTTAATCAAAATCCTAATTAATTCAAAAGTCACAAAATATCCAAAATGCCCTTAGGCTAAAAAATTATAATTAGTCGTTCTAATCATATGGTTAGGTCCCCATGGTCATGGTTAGTCTCTAGGCTTAACAATTCTAGGGTTACACTAGCAAAATACCAAAATCACAATGCACCAAAATAAATAGTATTAAATTAATTAAAATTCACCAAAAATCACTACCATGATTTAAATCTTATTATTTAATAATAAAATTTACAAAAGTTTAAAATTACCCTTATTTTAGAAAAGTGGTTGTTACAAGTCTACCCTCCTTAGAAGAATTTTGTCCTCAAAATTTAATGTGATCGTACTCTTTCTAGGTCAAACCCCCAATCAATCAAGGTCGAGAAATAACTATCCTATAACATGCAATCATAACCCTACTAGTTATGATTTCATAGTCTTGAACAGGGTCACTATACTAGCTAACATATCACAAGAATATCCTGACATATACTAATATAATCACACATGAAGGTGGAAAAGAAGAACATGAAAGACAGACCTGCTAACCGGTCACCCATAGCATCGGCCTCCTCGACCGTGTAACACCCAATTTTCTAAATAAGAGTAATTTTAAACTTTTGTAATTATTATTATTTATTTATTGATATTTATATTACATTATGAATTTTGGTGATTTTTAATCATTTTAAAACTATTTAAAAACCATGACTTGTGATTTTGATGTGCTGCTAGTGAAACCCTAGAGACTGTCTGACCTAGAGCTTAACTATGTGATTGGGATATTTATTTATCATTTTTAGTCTAGGGATATTTTGGTCATTTTGACTTATTGGAATTATTTGATTAATTATTGGATTGATGGTTGTTAATTTCGACTTTTACTAGTTGTGACTTAAGAGACTAACCTAGATGTTGACTCTAGCTATAGTGACTTGAATAACATGGTGGACCCTAGTCTAACTTAAGTCGACTCAAGTTGACTTATTTGAATCAAGTTTCATGTAGAGAATAAGTGATTTAGGTTCATGGACTTTTGACTTAAGGTTACCATTGAAACTTGGCACAAGCCTATTAGTTATAACCCTAACCCTAATTTTCCTCCCTTCATGACCAGCCACATAGGGATCCCAACCCTATGTAATATCTCTTCCTTTGGTTCTTGCCTCTTTTGTATTGAATCAACACTTGGAAAAGAAAAGGTATTGCCATTCTTCCCAATCCCTAATCTTTCTATTTTAATTCCTTTTTGACTCTAGTTTCTTGCATTAGAGTCTAATACTCCTCTATTTTCTGATTATGGAGAGAAATCTCAGCTTTTGAACAATTTGGGGATTTGAGCTAGTAAGGAGGATCACTCTATTTTGGGGCTTTTTCTTGCTATTGATACACTATAGATAAACCCTCTAAATTGTGTTTTTATTCTGATTTCTTTACATCATAACCTAGATCTAGGTGTCCCCTAGCTGTCCCTCAAATTTAGTTAGAAATCGTGTCCATTTGGTGTCCGTATCGGACACGTGTCAATATTTATGTGCATGTGTTTGTTAGAATGCCACTGTAGAATGTTTGTTCTTGTATTTTCAAAACAAATTTCAGATTTGGGTAGCCTAATATGTAGGGATTTGATTAGTGTAGGGCTGAATTGGTTTTGGACCCATGTTCGTGCCAAAATTGGACACGAACCTGCTGTTAGACACTGCACAGGGGAGTACTGTGCTCCCCTGCTGCTCGAGTATCCTCTAGGACACGACACGGCTTCTCAAGACATGATTTTTGGTGGACACGTGGGGGCATACACTGAAATGACACACATAAAGTTTAGGCTGACATGGTTGAGTATTCACAAAGTTATGGGTTCCACAGTGGTCGTACACGCGCACGCACACGCAAGAAAAACCCCCACTGATACGCGACTCAAACTCGGACATGACACCACCCTGACTCGATACAGGCACCCTAGGACCTAGCCCTATGTCCCCTCGACACGAGTGCAAGAGCACGTGGTGCCTCGAGCACTGTGTCGAGCCCACGAAGGCACGACATGGTCGCACAAGGCAGTGCTGAGCACTGTCCTCTGATACCAATTCGAATTTTGATTGGACACATGTTCAACACCACTTTGGACACGAACTAGGACACGTTTAGACACTGTTGTATGGATACATGTTTGACACTTATTGATGACACATTTGGACACATGTTTGACACCATAGTGACATATCTTGACACTCACATCTACATTTCTTGTATTCACTGCTCACTGCTCACTTCGACACACTGCTCTGGACACAGTGGACACATGTTTGACACTCCATGGATACATAAAAACATGTACCTGTGATTGACACATCCTATTACACTTGACACATGTTTGACACACACTCGATCCCAAGGCTGACACTTGGCTGAGCACACAAAAACCTCTTTTACCTATTTATAAATATATGTATCTTCGTATATATATGTATGTGAATGCATTGAAATATTTATATACATATGTGTGTTGAATATAGATCATGTTCAGTCCCTTCAACATATCCTTAGCTTACATTTCAGTCTACTGTCCAGATTTTGCATTGTTGCCTTCCTAACTCAATTTGGCTTCAGCCTATGTTAGGACAAACTTT